>JAOTNS010002131.1:0-202157 GCA_028476615.1 Culter alburnus | reverse complement strand
TGCCCATGTCTACTGGCTAACAATCTGATGTGTGTGTGTGGAGTTTCAAACAATTTGAAGCATGCTAAGAGTCTCAAAAGCATTCAAAACCAATATAAAAGTTTGATGCGTTGCCAAGGCAACTGTGTTTGAGATATCACAATTCTTTTCAAAGGTCTACATCTGACATGTTTTGACATTATTTAAATGAAGTTTGAAGCAAATAGGGTAAACATAAGATGGTGATCTCAAAGCATGCTGAAAGTAACACATTTCCTGCTGCCAGTTGGTGGCGCTATAACTTTGGCTCACAATAGTCACATCTATGTGATCAGCCTTGTAGAACGAAGACACAGCGAAGATTCATCAAAATCAATTAATGTATGCAGAAGTTATAACACTTTGTTTCCCTTTTCTTGCTATTAATTCGTTGCCTCGCCACGGCCAAACCATTTGAGATATCCAAAATCCGTTTGCAATTAAACAACTTCAATGTATTAGCACCAAGTAAAAAAAAGTTTGGTGTTAATTGTATAAACCCTGTTGGAGTAGTAGTATTAAATTCAAAGCCTGTTTTTTCAAAAATTAACATTCAAACCAAAATAGCTGACTTCCTGTTGGTTGGAGCTAATGAATGTAAATTAGAAAATTGTCCGGCTTGATGAGAACAATATGTGTACCGAGTTTGGTGACTGTAGGAAAAACTAACCCCCCACTTTTGTCAAAAGGTGGCGCTACTGAGCCCCTCCACCACGCCCATTTCTATGGCTTTGTCCATGTCTACTGGTTGACAATATTGATGTGTGTATCGAGTTTCATGCAATTTGAAGGATGTTAAGAGCCTCAAAAACCCATAAGTAAATGTTGTGTTATACCAAACTATTATTTTAACATTGATTATATCATAATATTTACAAATAAATAACTACACACAAAATATTACATTGTACCCTAACCAATGCAGTTTTATTTTCCAAGTTTTACAGTTCATTAAAACTCATACAATGAAAATATAGAATCAATCCGCTTTATTCAGTGCCTAACACAGCTATTTAGAAACAGACAAAGACTATCAGTTGCCTTATATTTTTACTGATCTGAAATATAGTACCTTCATTTTGAATTCATCCAGGTTCAATTACTAAACATACAGTTTAATTTAAATCAAACAAGGAGTGCAGAATATCATCTTAATCTGACATGCCTGTGTTTTTTTCTCAGACAACCCCTGTAAGAATTCTAGAGCAAATTAGATACTGTTATTTGTGCAAACTCCACAGTGCTCTGAGAAATCTAATCCAGCCTTAATGTGAATGTCTGCGATTGCTAATATTGTATAATCCTCACACTTCTCTTCATGTGTTTTTTGACCTCCCTGAGCTGTTATTTGTGCACCAATCTTATGCACCAACCCACCTCCACACCACACACACACCAAGTGAACCTGAGGTAGTATGGGGGACGAGAGAAATAGAGAAACTGAGACAGACTGAGAAGATCATTTTAAACAAACAAACAACAAAAAAAACATCTCAATTGTGACAAAGTACTCTTTGATAAATTTTTAAATATATCTGCACAAACAGTATATGAAAAACAAATTCTTAATTCTATATATATCAACTTGATTATATAGGTTTGATTTATCCAACCCTGTTTAAAAATAGGTATATGCTGCCCTCTAGTTGTTACTCTATGTATGACATTAATTATATTTGATTGAAAAAAAATGATTAATCTGCCTATTTTTAATTTACAAAAGTTTTTTGAATTAGAAAAAAATAATAAAATGTGTTTATTTCAAACATCTGTATTATTCTATATATGAATTAATTGTGTATAGTGTTTTTTTTTATAGAAAATGAGTCATTCCGTTTCCCTTTTTTGACATTATGCAATCTATTACCATGGCAAGACGGTTTGAGATATCCATTATCCGTTCTCAATTTAACATCTTCAATGTCTTAGCACCATGGTAAAAAATGTTTGTTCTGAATCAAATAAACCCCTTAGAAGTAGTAGTTTAAAATTCAGAGCGTGTTTAGTCAAAAAATCCACATTCAAACCAAAATAGCAGACTTCCTGTTGGTCGGAGCTAATGACTGTAAATTAGAAAGTTTTCAGGCTTAATGAGAACAATAAGTGTACCGAGTTTGGTAACTGTAGGTTAAACTAACCCCCCTACTTTTGTCAAAAGGTGGCGCTATAGAGGCCCTGCTCCCCGCCCGTTTCTACGGTTTTGCCCATGTCTACTAGTTGATATCTCTGATGTGTGCATTGAGTTTCATGCAATTTGAAGCATGTTAAGAGTCTCAAAAGCTTCCAAAACTAATATTAAAGTTTGATGCGTTGCCATGGCAACAGTGTTTGTGATATCACTATTCCTTTCAAAGGTCTACATTCACCATGTCTTGACATTATTCTGGTAAAGTTTGAAGCAAATCGGATAAAAATAAGATGGTGATCTCAAAGCATTTTGAAAGTGACACACTTCCTACTATCAGTTGGTGGCGCTATAACTTTGACTCACAATAGTCCCATCCATGTGATCGGACTACTACAACCAACACACTCGTGAAGTTTCATAAAGATCAATCAATGTATGCAGAAGTTATAACACACTTCCTGTTTCCCTTTTCTCGCCATAAATTTGTTGCCTCGCCACGGCCAAACCGTTCGAGATATCAAAAATCCGCTGGCAATTTTTCATCATCAATGTCTTGACTGCATGCTGACCGAGTTTGGTGGTGATCGGATTAATCTCCTAGGAGGAGTATATCAAATTCCAGAGCATGCGTTTTTCAAACAACCCATAATAGCTGACTTCCTGTTGAGGTGACGTATAACTTAGAGCACGAAAGTTGTTCGGCCCGATGATGTCTATATGTGTACTGAGTTTTATACTTATATGTGCAAGCGTGTTTGATATATAGACCAAAATTTCGGACCCCATTCAAGGGGGCGCTGTCGAGCCCCCCTGCCACGCCCGGGTACCAGCTTCTGTCCGGCTGTAATGGCCGCGGGTTCTGACCCGTGTGCAAAATTTCAAGAGTTTTTGAGCATGTTAAGGGCCCCAAAAACCCCAAAAACATAGAAAAAAATAATAATAATAATAATAATCCTAAAGAAAACAAAAGGGCCTTCAGCCCCTTGGGCTTTGGCCCTAATAATAATAATAATCCTAAAGAAAACAAAAGGGCCTTCAGCCCCTTACAGGGCTTTGGCCCTAATTAAAGCTGCAAGCAGCGATGAAAGGGCCCTCGCACCCGGGCTCACCGCCACCTGTTGGCCTTAGAAAAACAGTGAACAGTGGGCGACGTGCATGTAAGCGAGTGAATACAGGAGAATTATGCCAAAGTCATTTCGAAATGCCACACTTCCTGCTGTCAACAGATGGCGCTTTGACCGTAACTGAATATTGCTGTTGATGTCTTCAGGCCAGGACTTTTATCGAACATGGGAAGTTTGGAGCAGACTGGACATTGTATGCCTGAGTTACAACAACTTCTTGTTTCTTTAGTGGCGTTAATCGCATAAATTAGCACTCAGCCAAGTGTTGCATGATTTAACGTGTTTCTAGCATGTTTCATACTTCGTGGCATAATGAAATGTGAATCTGGTAGTGAATTACAGTGTAAAGCATGCCATTTCCTGTTGCCAGCAGGTGGCGCTATGGCTAACTGAATATTGTCATATAGATGTCTTTAGGCCAGGACTCTTATCACACATGTGAAGTTTGGAGCAGATCAGACATAGTATGCCTGAGTTACAACAGCTTTATCGTTCATGGCGAAACATCAGACTTTGTCAGTCCGCCACGGACACGCCCTTCAGCAAAAACTCAAGATCTTTGATATTTATCATTGCTAAGGTCTTAAGATAACATTTGATGACTGATAACATTTGATGTTGATCTGGTTAAATCTCTATGAGGAGTTAATCACAGTGTAAAACATGTCATTTCCTGTTGCCTACAGGTGGCGCTATGACTGTAACCGAATATTGTTATGAAGATGTCCTCAGGCCAGGACTCTAATAAAACATGTGAAGTTTGGGGCAGATCGGACATTGTTTGTCTGAGTTACAACAACTTCCTTTTTCATGGCGAAACATCAGACTTTGTCATGCCGCCACAGACACATCCTTTGGTGAAAACTCTAGATCTTCGCAATTTAACGTTACAAAGGCCTTTAGATTAGACTGACCAAAAATAACATTGATCTGATTAAATCTCTAGGAGGAGTTAATCACAGTGTAAAACATGTCATTTCCTGTTGCCCCCAGGTGGCGCTATGACTGTAACTGTATATTGTCATGAAGATGTCTTCAGGCCAGGACTCTAATAAAACATGTGAAGTTTGGGGCAGATAAGAAATTGTATGCCCGAGTTACAACAACTTCCTGTTTCATGGCGAAACATCGAACTTTGCTAGGCCGCCACGGACACGCCCTTTGGTGAAAACTCTAGATCTTCGCAATTTAACGTCTCAAAGGCCTTTAGATTAGACTGACCAAATATGATGTTGATCTGATTAAAGCTCTAGGAGGAGTTCATTAAAGTACAATGTCTGGAAATGGCAAAAACTGCACAAATTTTGCAAAGAAAATTCAAAATATCTGACTTCCTGTTGGTTTTCAGATTTCACTCCAAGAGACTTTTTTGTAGGTATTGGGCTGTTAGATGTGTGTACCAAATTTCATACCTGTATGTGAAACGTAGTGTCAGGGGCACTTCGTTGAAATTTTTTAGGTGGCGCTATCGAGCCATTTTGCCACACTTAATTCTGAAACCCATATCAGACGTAAATTTTCACCACTTCTGACGCATCTGCAAAGTTTCATGAGTTTTTGAGTATGTTTCGGCCCTCAAAAAAGTGATTCACCTTACATGGCGAAACATCAGACTTTGACGGTCACCACGGACACGCCCTTCAACGAAAACTCAAGATCTTTGCAATTTAACATCTCAAAGGCCTTAAGATTAGACTGGCCATATATGATGTTGATCTGGTTTAATCTCTATGAGGAGTTAATCACAGTGTAAAACATGTAATTTCCTGTTGCCCCCAGGTGGCGCTATGACTGTAACTGAAAATTGTCATATAGATGTCTTCAAGTCAGGACTCTAATAAAAAATGTGAAGTTTGGGGCAGATCAGACATTGTATGCCCGAGTTACAACAACTTCCTGTTTCATGGCGAAACATCGAACTTTGCCAGGCCGCCACGAACACGCCCTTCATCGAAAACTCTAGATCTTCGCAATTTAACGTCTCAAAGGCCTTTAGATTAGACTGACCAAATATGATGTTGATCTGATTAAAGCTCTAGGAGGAGTTTGTTAAAGTACAACATGTGGAAATGGCAAAAACTGCCAAAATTTTGTAGAGAAAATTCAAAATATCTGACTTCCTGTTGGGTTTACAAACTTTGCACCCAGGGGCTTTTTTGTAGGTATTGGGCTGTTACATCTGTCTACCGAATTTCATAACTGTACGTGAAACGTAGCACGAAGGGCGCTTAATTGAAATTTGTAGGTGGCGCTATCGAGCCATTTTGCCACACCTAATTCTGAAACCCATATCAGATGTAAATTTTCACCACTTCTGACGCGTGTGCAAAGTTTCATGAGTTTTTGAGAACGTTAGGCCCTCAAAAATGCGATTCATTTTGGAGAAGAAGAATAATTGGCTGAGCAATTCCAATAGGGTCCTCACACCATCGGTGCTCGGGCCCTAATAATCCTAAAGAAAACATAGGGCCTTCAGCCCTTGGGCTTTGGCCCTAATAAAAGAAAACAATAGGGCCTTCAGCCCCTTGGGCTTTGGCCCTAATAATAATCCTAAAGAAAAAATAGGGCCTTCAGCCCCTTGGCTTTGGCCTAATCCTAAAGAAACAATAGCTTTGGCCTAATAAATAAAGAAACAAAGGGCCTTCAGCCCTTGGCTTTGGCCCTAATAATCCTTAGAAGAACAAGAGGGCCCTTCGCCATTTCATTGGCTTGGGCCCTAATAATCCTAAAGAAAACAATAGGGCCTTCAGCCCCTTGGGCTTTGGCCCTAATAATCCTAAAGAAAACAATAGGGCCTTCAGCCCCTTGGGCTTTGGCCCTAATAATAATCCTTAGAAGAACAAGAGGGCCCTTCGCCATTTCATTGGCTTGGGCCCTAATAATCCTTAGAAGATCAAGAGGGCCCTTCGCCATTTCATTGGCTTGGGCCCTAATAATCCTTAGAAGAACAAGAGGGCCCTTCGCCATTTCATTGGTTTGGGCCCTAATTAAAGGCCCTGTTTAGAGACTAGAAACATCTCAAGCTGTCTCTGATGTAATGGTCAGATGTTATATAAATATACAAGGACTTTACACATATAGCAATCAGTTTACACATTATATTTGTGATATTTGTAGTTTGACATACAAAATATAGGGGCTGGATTAGCTGTACAGCAATTAAAAAAACAAAACAAAAACAAAAAAACAGCTTCCATTAGCTGGATGTGCAACTGAACTCAACAGATTCTTCTAGTGTAGATAGCTCTGTTAATTATAATAGGAGCAGATTGGAAGATAACAGGATTTTATAAAATTCTTTTCAGACTGCAGTTTACAAATTGAGACCCCTGATTTGTACTGACATGATATCTGTGTGTGTTCAGGGTTTAAGGAAAAGCAGTGCGTGTGGGCGTGTTAAGAAGACTGTTGTGCCTCGTTCTGTGCCTAACATGGTACAACTGGAGAAATACATCATCTCAGAGGATTCCATCTTTCTTTTACTGGAGTATGCTGAGGGTGTGTTGTTTTCACTATTTTTTTACTTTTACTAAATGCCTAAGTGTGTAAACAGGATGTTGACTAGAACTTCCTCTTTGTCTCATCAGGTGGTAAATTGTGGACTCATATCTGCAAGTATCTGCATGGCAGCAGTCCTGACGAAAGCTTCAACATACCTTTCATCCAGAAAACTCACTCTTCAGCTATACATTCAACCCTGAACCCTGTGCCCACCTGTTCCAGCAGTGTGGATTCTCGGGGTCTTAGCATTGGGGAGCGTCCATTAGAAGTCCAACTGCCAGACTCTGGTGCCACCTCTGAGGAGGAGTGCACTAACAGCTACTTGACA
This sequence comes from Culter alburnus, assembly GCA_028476615.1. Taxonomy (NCBI): domain Eukaryota; kingdom Metazoa; phylum Chordata; class Actinopteri; order Cypriniformes; family Xenocyprididae; genus Culter; species Culter alburnus. The sequence goes on along the minus strand of JAOTNS010002131.1, from coordinate 195,058 downwards.
CTGTGCAATGAGTATGAGCAGGAGAAGCTGGAGCCGGAGGAAGACCACTGCACACTTATTCCTGTGGAAACACAAAAGCATACATGTTCAGGGTTAAACACTGATAGTCTATGCTCTCCGATTTCAATGCAGGAGCTGTGCTTCTTCACTGAGGAGGATCAACTGGCTGGCTTTATGGATCAATGCACATGTTCACCCGACCATCTGAACCAATCACCGCCCAAGGAGGAGCTCTCTTACAGTGACAGTCAAGATGTCTGCAAGCCACTGTTGGTACCCTCAGATGCTGGTATAGAGGTCAGAGAGGAGCCACTGGAAAATCTACAGGAAGTGTCAGATCTCTGGAGGTCTGACGGTGATCAGTGCTCAAATGAGTTGGGTGCCAGTAATTTCCTTTAAAGAGGCTGTTTTGGAGGATGCCAATGTCAGCTGTGCTGTTGAGGGACAGCCACCTGATCTTTTGGTCAATCTGCCTACACTCGATGGGGGCACAGTAGACGTGTTAGAGGAAGAGCTTACTGCTGGAGGCATCGCTTTCACTGTTGTAGACAAAACCTCTCCCACATTTGGCAGGCCAGATGTTCTACAGAGAGGAGAGAAAGCAGAGTTGGACCTCTCTGTTGATGTGTCCACCCTTCCACTTCTACACAAACCATCAAAAACGCATTTTAAAGCAGATTTTTTGAGTCTGTCTTCCCCTAAGCTCTCTGGCATGGTGGACACATCTGTTTCCAGAACTCAGAAGAACTTTGTTGAACACGAAGATGTGGAGTTGGGGTCAGAGGGCACTTCAGGAGAGCAGGAGGTTGAGAAAGTGTCGAAGTTGTTTCAAGAGCTGGATAAGTTGGCTGCTGTTTCATTAGACACACACATCCCAGAGGCTCTGGTGAGGAGCTGGGCTGCTGATATGGTTGTGGCTCTGGATGCACTGCATCAGGAGGGAATCATATGCCGAGACCTGAACCCCAGCAACATACTGTTAAACAACACAGGTGAATCACTTACTCACTGCACACTGTTAAAACGAACTTTAATAATTATAACTAAAATGTGGCAACCATGTATGAATGAAAATGTGTGAATGCATATTTGTCATAGAACTTGCAGAATTATAGGCGTGTAAGAGAAAGACCAAGCACTCAAGTGTTAATTTTGTCAACTATTTTTAAATTTAGTCTTAGGCGTAGTCCTGTGTTAAATGTACTTTTTTAGTTTTTATCATATTTAGTAAACCTTGTCCCGTATTTATTCAAAGTTTAGACGACTAAATGTCTGGCCATTTTAGTCTAGTTTTAGTCAATGAAAACCACAAGCTGCAAAATGGTTAAATTGATAATTTTGCTCAAAATTATAATCAATTATAATAAATAGAAATTTATTTTTACATTTCATTAGAATTATTGCACTTTCATTTGAAAAAGACACAGGTAATGTGACATTCAATATAATGGGTTTAAGTGAAGATTGTTGTAAGTTCACTTAAATTAAAAGGTGTTTTTTTTTTTAAAAAAAGCTTAATAAATATTAAAATTGAAAGCTTTGAATTATACTGTAATGCTGAATGTGTATAATTAATGGCTAAAATTGAGAAAAAAAAATTATAGAGATATCAGTAGCAGTGAGATGGGGGTGAGATGGTCAGGGTTCAAGAGTTACTGTTCACAACTGTTTTGTCCCCTCTTTATCTTTAAAAGGAGAAATGTTTTAATAAATCTAGTTTAAAATGCATGTGCCAACTTCTCTATTCTCTATTCAAGTTCATGGTTGTCTTTTTGAAAAACGTATTTGGGTCATTCTGTGTCAACTCAAACAGAGGTCCCCGGCTCAATTTTGATTTTAATATTTTTTTTTTTCTGTAGTAAGACAAACATTAATAGTTATGAAAGCCAAAAAATGACTTTAGAAAGATGGCAGCATCATTATTTTATTTTTGCGCCGAGATTGTTAGGTCTATTAGTAAAATCTGTTGACTTTAGCAATTTTTTTTCATTATATGCCAACAGTGACAGTTTAAAAATGGCAAAAAGCACTTCTTGTGTTTTTTTGCCTCAAGTTTGCATGCCTGTAACTCAAGAATTAGGCCTATTAAAGATATCTTAATATCCTTTTAGATTCTGGTTCTATATTTATATTTATTAATATTTATGGCACTCAGACAGGTATGTTCTATGCAGTTGAGATGATAGAAAAAAAAAAGAGATACGTTTCTAGTTTTAACATTATTTGTTCTTCAGATATTCCTCTTTAAAAGAAAAGTATCAGCTGTGTACAAAGGGACCCACATTTGGTTTTTGACCACAGAAAATGTGTACAATTTACCAATTTATTTGTGGAGCCTCATTAAGATCTCCATATCACTGGGATTGAACCATAGAGGGCCTTTAAAATGAAAATACCAAAAGGAAAGCTTCTTAAGAACCCAAATCTAAAAGGATATTAAGATATCCTTAATACTTCTTGAGTTATTACAGGTATGCAAAGCACAAGAAGTGCTTTTTGCCATTCCTTAACTGTCATCGTTGGCATATAATGAAACAAAGATTGCTAAAGTCAACAGATTTTACTAATAGACCTACCAATTTCTGTGTAAAAATAAAATAATGATTTTGCCATTTTTCTAAAGTCATTTTTACACCCCTGTAAATTGGCTCCAAATCTCAGGTGAAAATTGTCATTTTGACCCCCCTCTACAAAATAGTGGATTACTCATTAAATATACCTTTGTGACATTTAATATTTTGGTTTTCATCTCTGTTTCCAAAAGTTTCAGAAATTTGGTTGATTTGACCCAGAATGACCCATTTATCATTTTCAACAAAGTTGTTATATATACAGGTATCTCAAAAAATTAGAATATCGAAGCTCTTTTTTTTTGTAATTTAATTCAAAAAGTAAAACTTTCATATATTCCTGATTCATTAGACGTAAAATAAAATATATCAAGCCTTTTTATTTTATTTTGCTGATTACAGCTTACAGCTAATTAAAAAAAAAAAAAAATCCAGTATCTCAAATTATTAGAATATTTCCTAAGATAAATCAAAATAGGATTTACAATACAAGAAAATTAAAGTTCTGAAGAGTATATATTCATTTATGCATTCAGTACTTGGTTGGGGCTCCTTTAGCACGAATTACATCAATGCGGACTGGCATTGAGGCAATCAGCCTATGGCACTGCTGAGGTGTTATTGAAGCTCACGTTGCTTTGATAGTAGCCTTCAGCTCATCTGTATTGTTGGGTTGGGTGTTTCTCATCTACCTCTTGATAATAACCAATAGATTCTCTATGGGGTTCAGGTCAGGCTAGTTGGCTTGGCCAATCAAGCAGAGTAATATAATGGAGAGCAAACCAGTTAGTAGTACTGTTTTGGCACTGTGGGCAGGTCCTGCTGGAAAAGGAAATCTGCATCTGTATAAAGCTTGTGAGCAGACGGAAGCATGAAGTACCTTTTCCTGCCACACTTTTCCCTTTCAGTCAACTTTCCATGATTATGCTTTGATACAGTGCTCTGCGAAAAGTCAGCCCTTTTAGCGATGACCTTTTTTTGGCTTACCCTCATTGTGGAGAGTGTTGATGATCGTTTTCTTAACAACTGTCAAGTCAGCAGACTTCCCCATGATTGTGGTGGAGAGTACTGACCTAGACCTAGAGAAACATGATATTTATACTATATGAATGGTAATTTAATCAAATTCGAAATGAAATATTCTAATATTTTGAGTATTTCTTTGAGCCATTATTATTGACATTAACATAAAAACAGTTTAGTTATGAGTCTAATATATATTACAGTTTCACTTTCTTAAATAACTGATGAAAAATATTGCACTTCCACGCTATTCTATTTTTCTAACACTCTCTCAGGTCGTGTGCAGCTGACCTATTTCTGCAGCTGGAGTGATGTAGAGGAATCATGTGACCCTAATGCCTTCTCTAAGATGTACTGCGCACCAGGTCAGCTTGTCTTGACATTATAGAAACATTCTGTGCTGTTTTTGTGCTCTTTCATTAAATGCACTGTATTTCATCTTCATTTGAGCTCACTATCCACCACAATCAATTATGGAGTTTTATAAAATAATTTAAGGCAAAATGTAATAATCATCAAAACTCATATCAAGACTTCTGGTGAGGAGTTAATCTAAGACTGAACTGTGCCACAGTGCCGTGGTGCTGTGCCACTGCTGTTAATCAGCATGTACACTCACAGCCCATGCGTTGACAAAGAATATAAACAGAATGAACAGGATATGTAATGATAATATTTTGATAATAGTGTGCAGATGGCCACGTTCCTGCCACACAAATATCCTCCAAAGGCTTACACTTAAATGATGCCTGTGATGAATCAACACCCCTAGTAGAATGAGCCTGACCACCTCTTGGTGAAGAAAGTCCATGCATCTTATAGTCACGAAAAATCGCATCTCTCACCCGATGCAACATCCTTTGTTTTGCAGCCCCAACACCCTTGTTTAGACCACTGAAACAAATGGTTGATGTAAATCCTCAGTGCCCTCACAGGACAAAGTTATGCTTTTCATCCTCCTGCGACTGAAAAGGCAGAGAAGAAAGACTGCAAGACCACAAACTGAGAGTGGGAAGAATTAGAAGCAAATTTAGGAACATATCCTAACTTACGGTCACAGCCTCATAGCCTCATCTGTCTCATCCTACGCATGAAACGAGAAAAGCAAATGCGTCCCTAAAGAAACGCCCTCAATTGGTATATGTCCAGCAGAAATAGCCACCATGTACACCTTAAAGGATTAGTTGACCTCAGAATTTAAATTTCCAGATAATTTACTCACCCCCATGTCATCCAAGATGTTTGTCTTTCTTTCTTCAGTCGAAAAGAAATGTTTTTTTTTTTTTTTTCTCTCTCCATATAGTGGACTTCACTGGGCTACAACGGGTTGAAGGTCCAAATTGCAGTTTTAGTGCAGCTTCAAAGGGCCCTACATGATCCCAGCCAAGGAATAAGTGTATTGTCTAGTGAAACAATTTTTAATTTTCTAAAAAAAACATATATATATATACTTTTTAACCACAAATGCTCATCTTGCACTAGCTCTGCGATGCGCCACACTTTATGTAATTACGTTGGAAAGGTCACGAGTGATGTAGGCGGAAGTATTGCAGGATAGACAGGATTTTCGACCAGCTCTGAACTGGCTCAGACAGGTGTGAAGTGACTGAACGTGAGCAGAAGACCACAGATGTCCTGAAGTCGCTATGGCGCTAGAGCAGCCTCCATGTATATTTTATAAAATTGCGAAGCATTCTGTGGGTTAACGCATGGAAAAAAGTGGGCATTGGTTGATTAGACAACCCCTTTAGTCCTCTTGAGGTAACCAAATAATGTACAGAACAGGGAGAGGCACTTTGCAGCATATCTCAGTATGAGGGGTATACGATTTTTTCGTGCCTCTTTGAGCAGACCTTCTTGGAGGGCCCTGAAGTGGCTGAGCAGCAGAGGAATCTCGTCTCAAAGGATATACAGTCTGACTCGACATAGGGGGCCCAGCATGTTCCATGAAGAGCACCGTTTGCAGAAAGCATAATGTTGTCAATGTGCGAGTTGAGGTATAAATGTTGTGTTCTGAAAGCCCTGAAGCACAAAGCCCAAATTAGTAGGTTGTTGTACGTTATGTACAGATGGTTTGCTGTCCAAAGAGACAGATGTGGCGAACCTGAAGAACAGAATCTCAAGGGCATTGAGGAGAAAGGGAAATCCCCTTCAGTGGTTTAACACAATTCTCCATGGGGGGTTTTGATGGCATTGATGGCACAGGCAGATACTTGGGGTGGTGCTAGTGCCATCAGCCAATGAATTGGCATTGGCTTCAGACAGTCGTCGCACAATTATCTCTCTCTCTACCCAGATAATTTTCAGTCATAACATTGATGATAGCTCAAAATTCATGGTGGTGAAAGAAGGGTGAGTAACAGTGTGTGTGCCACTTCTGATGTCAGCTGCCAAAAGATAAAAGTACCCTTTCAACGGACACTTGCCGTTTTGAGTTTCCAGCTTGTGAGGTAGGATGGAGAAATGGATAACACTGCATTATTAGTCTCTGTCTAGTGAGACAATAACGGATAGAGCAAGTCCTGGATTCCATACCAGAGAAACAAATGCAGACTGACAGAGTTCTGCCTCTCAGGCCCAGAAACACAGGAGACAATACGGATACATCTGCAACAAGTGCACACAGTTGGGTGACTCAGGGTAGTATGTGCGTCCTACCTTAGAGATGCCCAACAGCTCTGGATTTTCAAATTTCAAGACTTGGAGTCGAAAATAATGTAATTTCAATTTAAAAAAAAAAAAATAATAATAATAATTTGTAATTTCAAGGAAGTTTTTATTTATTAGAAGGAAAATCTGAATTTTCAGTGATACCAAAGTGGAAAGAGGTCAAAGAAGCTGGAATGCACCTGTGCAGTAGACAGTAGTGAATGACTTTGTAATGTTATGTCAGTTTTAATTTCAGTAATATTAGTTGTTTGTGTATGAGCAGCTTTCATACAGTTAATGACTCTACTGTTGTGCTTTGTTTTATGTAATTCTTTTTTTTCCCCATGTACCGTGCATAAAAATCGTATTAATGTTTATTAATACGCGAATTGCAAACTAGCCTCTGGCAAGAGATCTGTTGGCCGCCCCCAGCTGCGTTATAAGGATGTATACAAATGCGATATGAAAGCTCTGCTTATCAATATAGAGAACTGGGAAGACATTGTAGCTGAAAACAACAGGTGGTATAGTGTTCTTCAGAAACAGCTTAGACTTGGGGAAGAGCACATCCAGACCTTAATGGAGAAAAAGAGAGCTATAAAGGTCACTCCCTCGATGATACCACCAAAGCCAGACATACATGCATCCGTTGTGGCAGAGTCTGTGACTCCCACATCGGCCTCGTCAGCCATAGACTCTGCGCTGTTCTAAAGATGTCAACATGACTTCACGACTGGGCTCATCTTCCATAGTCGGCAACGACTGAAGGAGGCCTACTAATGTTTATTCATTTATCCTATCCACTGGTACAACAGAAACAAGGGCAATTTATTGGTTGTCAGTTTAATGTTTAGTATTTGTTTGGATTTGAGTCCTTCCTTAATTTTTCTGTCTGCATGGTGACATCGTAATAACTTCTTGACTCACAAGTAGGAGCCTAATTGCCTCATAATAAGGTAATGTTAATTGTGCTAATTATTTATGTACTTTTGATGAAGAGTAGCAATAAAGCTACTTTATTAATTTAGCTGGTTTGAGTTCACATTCTTGTGTGAGAGCAGCATGTAATGAAATAAAGCACAGAAAAAAATATAATTACACACCTAAGGAATATTTTGTTGCAAAAGCTTCTTTGTCAGTTAATAAAAAAAGACAAACAAGAAATTTTCTAAAAGTAAAACACTCATGATAACTTCTCTTTCTCTGACATGTAGAAGTGGGCGGAATCTGTGAAGAGACGCTAGCGTGTGATTGGTGGAGTTTGGGAGCCCTTTTATTTGAGCTCATAGTTGGAAAGGTGAGAGTATTTCATCAACAGTTGAACTGTTTTCAGTGAATAATTTTAAAATGAATTTATACATTGATTTGAGTGTGGTAAATTGTATTGGAGGGATTTTCATGTAATTTTAACATATGTAAATGTTAAAGGTTAACACACTTATAGTTTAAGTTTGTTGTTGTTCATGTGTAGTTTGCTGTGTGTGTAGTCTCTCTATCAGTGTCATCCTGCTGGCATTGGTAGACACTCATCCCTGAACATCCCAGAGTTTGTGTCGGAGGAGGCTCACTCTCTGCTGGAACAGGTTCATATTTTTGAATACTTTTTGAATCTAAACTACCAAAAAGGACTTGTTCTGTACTTCCACCTATTACATAATAGAGACGAATACATCAGCACAAGACTGCATGCACAGACACGGATCAATGCCTACTACTACATCTTCATCTCTTTGGTCTGCCCACTGGTGTGTTAGTGAAGTGAAATGGACAGAGTGAGAGATACTATCACTAGGATGTCTCAGTAGGGCATAATTTATATGTTCAGTAAATTTCGCTGTGGATTCTTTGGTAAACCAGTTGCAGTTTAGCCCAGGCTTTGCAAACTTTTAAGGAAAGATATGGACCTGTTAGTAATGCCACAAAATCACCTGTTATTTAAATTGTGATTAAATTATATACAGAAAGCAAGCAAAGAATCTCCCTTTATAATCACTGGAGCTGTCAATCACTTCAGTGCTTAGGGAGTTCTGCACTCTCGCCACAACTCACATTCTCATCTCGGTGATTATTTGATTGCTATATGACTCAAGGTGACTTGATGATGACTATCTCTCCCACTCCTCATGTACCTGAAAATACCTAATTTCTTCATTCTACACTATATAGTCCTTCGTAAGAGGAATTTGATGTCAATCAACTTATTAATTTACTGTCAATGTTTAGAGAAGGTAAGCTGGAAACATACTTTCCTGTGTTTGAGAGAATTGTCATTATATTGGCCAAAGAATGTGTGATTGTTACTTTTTCAGCAAAGTTTGTTCAGATCTGTCACTTGAGTGTAGACTAAGGCAGTGGTTCTCAACCCGGTCCCCCTTTACATTTTGTACATTTGAGAACCAATGCTGTTTTCACATCAGTGATGTTGACATGCTATATTTTAATTGTGTATATTTTAATAATATTTAATTCTATAGTGTATTTTTGGGGGGTTAAACTATTGCTTAAAAGAAATTACGTTTTACTTTAACAATCTCTCTCTCTCTCTCTCTGTAGTTGTGCAGTATAATCCAGTTGAGCGGCTTGGAGCGGGAGTAGGCGGTGTGGAGGATATTAAGTCTCATCCTTTCTTTTCTCATGTGAACTGGACCAATTAAACTATCAGATGCATTACTAGAATGAGATGAAAGATCTGTCTGAAATCAGTCTATATGTACAAAAACAATGTCATAAATGCTGCAGGACACGTTTATTTTACACATACTCTTACCTACAAATGTCCAAAGCTCACTGTCAGTTGTGAGGAAGTCTCTAGCAGTGAGAGGATTACCGATTCAAATTCAAGAGTCACTTGAGAGTTTGAGGATGTTTCCTGTTCATATCATAACGTGGTTCCCAAACCTGGTCCTGGAGTTCCTCCAACCCAACACATTTTGGATGTCTCCCAGGTGAAAAAAAAGTACATTTCTATAATGTACTTAAAGTGCTCTATTTTTGCACACTAATTTTGTACTTAATATACTAAAAATTCTTCTTTTTTTATCAATATATTTATTATTTTCACATGAATAACTTACAGAATCAATTCAGTATACAAGTAAAAAAGTTTTCTAACCACCCCTTTCCCACCCCTCAATAGACAGAACACTTATTATGGACATTATGACAAGGCCTTGAGATGATGTGTAAGAAAGAAAAGAGAGAGAGAGAGAGAGACAAAAAATTGATTAAAATAAATAAATAAATAAAATAAATAATAATAAAAATAATAGGTTACAGTAAAGAAGTTACATTATAGCATCGGCATTTTCAATCAATGTAACATCCATATTATTCATATATTCAACAAATTTGCCCCAAATCTTGTCGAACTTTGATTTTTTTTATTTATTTATTTTCAAATTAAACATTATTTTTTCAACAGGAACATAGGATGAAAGTTTTTTTAAGCCATACAGTATGACTGAGTGGTTCTTCTGATTTCCATTGTATAGCTATACATTTCTTTGCTGCTATCAGAGCCATCTCAGATTCATCCCCAATAATATAAATCTCGGATCAAATGAAAGCTTAACATTAACGATTTTGTCAATAGTTTGTATCATCTTTCTCCTATAGGTTTCAAGTTCCAAAAAGTCCAAAACATATGCAATAATGTACCAACTTATGTTTTACATCTAGGACAACATTCTGATTATGAATCACTTATCTTGTGTAATCTTTCAGGTGTATAATATACCCTGTGTATAATATTAAACTGTATTAATCTGTGTCTACAGTTATAAGAAAATGTTAAAGCATTTTTACAGATGAATTCCTAAGTATCTTGTTCAAAAGTACATTCTAGGTCTTTTTCCCATTTAAGTCTAGAAGGTAGTACATCCTCTCCATACAGATCAGTAAGGTTGGTATACATATAAGACACAAAACCTTTTGGACCCTCTTTTCTCTCTTATAATATTGTCTATTGAAAGTTAGGACAGGGGCCTTAAATTACCTCCTTGTAATTTAGTAATATATTGAAACTATTTAAAGAAATGTGAAAATATTTAAAGAAATGTTTTACAGGAAGAGAAAACTTTGTTCTCAATTGTTCAAATGTCAGAAGTATGTCGTCCTCATACAAATCTTCAAACAATTGAATACCCTTTTTATACCAATATTGTGTTATCTCATCTCTTAGTATCTCAGGAAGAGCTGGGTTATTATGAAATGGAGTATTATTATATAATGGTAATAGCCATTTATATTTTTTCTTGATCTCAAAACCCAGTTTACAAGTGTGTCTAATGAATGGGTTATTAACCTCTCTTATAACATAGGACAGGGGAATGAATAAAGCCTTGTCTAGAGGTATTTCTCCTTCATGATATTTTTCAATTTGTATCCATGCAGGTGGAGCTGTACTGTACTATCTGCCAGAACCATACCGCTATCATTTGTGCTACCCAGAAATAAAGCAAAAAATCTGGGAGTTGTAATCGACCTTTTTTAAAGGCCATATGTAGTGTCTTAAGTTTAACCCTTGGAGTTTTATTATTCCAAATAAATTTTCTAATCGAGCTATTAAGATTATTAAAAAACTTTTGTGGAACGGAAATCGGAAGAGTTTGAAATAAATATAAAAATTTAGGAAGAACATTCATTTTTATACAATTTATCCTGCCAGTTAGTGACATCGGTAGTGAGTTCCATCTTTCCAGGTCTCTTCTTACCTTTTTAAGTAGTGAGGAGTAATTCAAAGAATATGCTTCCTCCAACTTCGAATATTCAACCCTAAATAATCTTTTCTGTATTCCATGAAAAAGGGATGTTATTTAAAGGCATATTCTCCGCAGCCAAATTTAATGGCATCATAACACTTTTTTCATAACACTATATTGATTTTGTAACCAGATATTTCTCTGAAATTTTCCAGTAATTGAGATAAGTTAGGCAGAGATGATTCTGGGTTAGTAAGATATAACATTACGTCATCCGCGTACAATGATATTTTGTGTACATAGCCTCCTATCTCTAGCCCAGAAATTGCCTCTTGTGCTCGTATTGCAATGGCCAGGGGTTCCATTGCTAATGCAAAAAGTAATGGAGACAGAGGACATCCCTGTCTAGTTCACCTTGACAAATTAAAGTGCGAAGATAAATCAGAGTTAGTACGGATGGTTGCCGATTTAGGACCGAAATTCATTTTTTGCAATATAGCTATCAAATAAGACCAAGCTTTTTCAGCGTCTAAAGAAAGAGCAATCACCGGAAAATCTAATTTATTGCAGAATAAATAATATTCATAAGCCTCCTTATGTTATCAAAGGGTGATCTATTTTTAATAATAGTTTGATTATTAAACTCCAGTTTGATCCATATGAATTAAACTAGGCAAAACCCGCTCTAAGCGTAAGCGTAAAAATCCATTGAGAAACCGTCTAAACCAGGTGTTTTACCTCCAGCTAGGGCAACAACTGAAGATTGAATCTCTTCTTTCGAAGTTCTTTTTGGTCATTATCACTTAAGACTGGGACATCCAATTTGCATAGAAAGTTTTGGATTTCAACTTCATTTACTCCTTGGGACTTATACAGCAATTTATAAAAATCTAGGAATTCTTGGTTAATTAATTTAGGGTGTTTTAATAGTTTTTTTGTCTGAAGAACATATTGTAGTTATAGTTTTACTAATTTCTTCTTTTCTTATTTGCCATGCTAACACTTTTCCGATCTTATCCCCATGTTCATAATACCTCTGTCATGATCTAAGAAGTGCATTTTCTGCTTCTTTTGATGTCATAATATTGTATTCTAATTTTTTGGCTTGCAATTGTTGAAACAACTGAATCTTTAGTCTGAAAATGTCTTTCTATTGTTAATATTTATTTTTCAAGTAATTGCAGCCTTTTCTGATATTGTTTCTTCTTACTGGAAGAATAATTGATGATTTGGCCCCGTAAGAATGCTTTCATAGCCTCCCAAACTATACCCGAAGAAGCTGAATTCCTGTTTGTAATCATAAAGTTGTCTGTTATTATTTATAAAGTTCAATGCTTCAGGACTGTTTAATAAATGGTTGCTAAATCGCCAAAGCTAATAATTCGGCAAATCCAGAGAATATTGCACTGATATCAATAAAGGGGCATGAGCTGACAATATTCTTGGTAAATAGTCACAAAATTCAATCTAAAAATTCTTCTTTAGTAATTCTTAAGATAATCTTAAGAACATGTACTCAACTGTGCTATTTTGAGACACCATGAAATATGAACTAAAATGTACTTTTAATATACTATCTCTGTATTTAAAAAATGTATTTAGTTACCACTTATAGTACACTTGAACTCATAGTGTGCTACAAGTGGAAACTAAATACATTTAAGAAGTACTAAAGAAGAATTTTTAGCAGCCAATATTAAGTTCAAAATTAGTGTGTGAAAATAGAGCACTTGAAGTACATTATAGAAATGTACTTTTTTTTCCACCTGGGTCCCTAATCAAACACCATCTCATCAGCTCATAAGTAGAGACTTCAGGACCTGAAATGGTTGTCGGTTTAGAGAGACATCCAAAATGTGTACTATTGGGGTACTCCATGACTAGGGTTTGGAACCGCTGCTATATGTAACTGTATATAAATTAAACTGCTTGTGTATGGGTGTTTAATTTATAATGTATTTATAAAAAGCAGCTGGCAAATTTCATTGCATGAACATCTTTAGCACGTGCTATAACACACGTTTGCCGTGATTGTCTAATTTAAATTGATCACTGTCATATTTATTATTACATCACTACATAGTCTCCACTAACCCATCTAATGCTCTGTTATTTATTAAATGCTCTGTGTCAATGGGCTCATATTGGTTCTTTCACTTGATGTATTACTTTCTCAAGGATGGTTCATACTCTTGCAGACAAATAACTACGGAGCTCAATGGAATGGAGAATAACCATTTTAAAAGGTGCTTGTGAATCAAAATTTACTTTGAGTGTTATGTTAAATGTGCAGCAAGTTTAAGATTTAATTAAAATTTGTATCAACCGTTTTAGTTAAATCCTTTTGAGCATATGTTAAATTCTTGCTTCTCTGTACAACGTCTTTTCCCTTCTGTTAATCTCAATTAGAATCCAAGAAATGAAAATCAGGATTATTGTTCATCCTACCGGTATGCGAGTTATACGGCTTTCTCTCAATTTTACCAGGGAAGAAAATCCGGTTGATTGCCTCGCCAGTCCAAGCAATGCATCAGAATATGGATGTCCACAAGGAAAGAACAGTCCTTTATTGGGAACCTTAATGGAACTCTTCTCCCCCAACCCCCACCCCCTCCTCTGGAAGAAGACTGAAGAATAAATAAAAGGAAACAAAACACACAAACAACCTGGCCTTTCAAACACAAAGCTGAAATCATCAGTTACTTTTACTTTCTTAAATATGAACTCATAACTTTCAGTTTACAACTTATTCAACATTTCAGTCCATGCACCCCAATATACATTTACAATGTAACTCATTAACATTTGAGTATACCATGGCATACCAAGTCACATTTTCAGTGTATACATTGTCTCATTTTTACTCACTAAATGACTTTAAACCTCAACATATTGTCTGTCTGTTTATCTTACCATTTTCTCATCAACTGAGCAGCACAGGTAACCTAGCCCAGTGATTCCCAACCTTGGTCTTGGAATTCCCCCAACACATTTTTGATGTTTCTCTTGTCTGACACCCATTTAAGATCTTGGAATTTTTACTAATGATCTGATTAGTTGGATCAGCCTTGAAAAAAGAGTTGGAAGATTTCAGTAAGAGCAGAGTGTGAAGGTTGAATTAGCAGAGCAATAGCACAGCTGTACATAAAATTTTGCAATCCACACAACATAACGGGAGGCATAGAATTCAAAAGAGGACAGATTGGTGGTGCACGTCTCACTGGCTCAGCTGTGACCAGGACAGCAAGTCTTTGTAGTGTATCGAGAGCTATGGTATCCAGGGTAATGTCGGCATACCACCACGTAGGATGAACTTTACCAACAGGAGTAACTGTCGACGCAAGAAGAAGCTGGCTGAAAGCGATGTCCAGGGATGCCCCAAATAACATCTGGCTGTGCCCTCTTCACTGTGCCAGTGATAGTCTCTTTGCTAAATACTTTAGTAAAGGCAGGTGTACTTGTACTATTGTTAACTAGCTTGAAATTTTGAAACATTTATAATGTAAATAATTATAAAATTAAGAAATATTACATTTATATACGTGTTTGAGTAAATATATCTGCAATATATTACACATGCAGTATCATATCTGATCATATACATCTATATATTATGAAGTGTATTACTGAATATAAAATTGCATACATTGGTTGAATCAATGCTGAAATTAACAAAAATGATCTTTGGTAATATTGTTTGATCAATGTTACAATGTGATGTTGATTCTAAATCACTTTTGTTGGAACTGAAAATACAACTAAAATGTAATGTCCACATAAAATAATGTTGCCATCTGATGTACCAAGTTAGTGTTGAAACAACATTAATATTGCGACTACAATTCAGTGGTGCGTCAACACTTCCTGACCATTTCAAAGTTTGGGGAAAACCTTTTAAAATATAAATGACACCTTTCCAGCAGTTGAGTCAATTTAATTTAAAAGTTTAACATGAACAAAGACAAAAATATTTAAAAGAGGGGGAGAGAAATGTGACAAAAGAATTACAACCTTTAAAAATAAAATTAGCTTCAGAAGTCTGATGTCATAACTACAGGTGCTCCAACGGTTCAGGTTTTAAAAATCTGTCTTACATCAGACTACTGCCTTTTTTCCTTTGGGTTGGGTTCTCTGAAATTTGAAAAAGAAAGCATGATGTTACTTAAGAACAAGTCAATTCATTTATCATACATGCAGTCACATTCAAGAATGTTAATATACTAAACACAATATGATTCACTTAAAAAAAAAATACTCAACACAATATTCTAAGTATGACTGATTAGTATCGTTAGTAATTCTGTTTATTTAATCTATTTTTCTAAAATCTATTGCTTCAATATTTAAAAAAAAAAAAAAAAAAAACACTATGGTAGGGGGTGTCCAATTTTTCCAGCCGAGTTTATCTCCAGTCCTAATTAAACACACCTGAAGCAGCTAATCAAGGTCATAGACCCTTTTACAGCCCACGTGATCAAATAGTCGTGCGCGCATTTTGGCAACGGAAGTGGTGTTGTTCCCCAGTGGTTCTAACGTGTTAGATATGATTTATACGATCTATATGCTCGTAATTTCTCTCGGGTGTGCACACTAGGGCTGCACAATTAATCGAATTTCTAATCGCGATTACGATTACGGATGCCACGATTTCGTAATCGTTCAAAGGCGCGATTACAAGGAAAAAATATCCACTTACATTATTGTGCGTGTTTTGAGCATGTTACGTTGTGAGAGGCGAATCACGACTACTTCAGAATGTAAAAGGTCTATCCTAGCATAAAAGGAGCTACCAGTGACGTAGGTGTACGCTGATGGGAAACACCAGGACCCGCCATTTTTTAAAAAGCCGTGCATACAGCCTAGTGTTGTCGAAAATATTGATATTTCGATATGTATCGATACTGAAATATATGAAACGATACCAATACTCCTTTCTGCAGTATCGATACACCGCAGCTGCGCACGCGCCTCCTCTCATTCACAGCGCAGACACATAATAAAGCCGCCTTTGACATACAAGTGCCAAAATAACCTCCTTTTCGCGGTTTATTAATGGTCAAATACACTCAGAAATAATATCACAATGCCCATCTTGGTGAGTATTAAAGCAGAACTAAGTAACTTTTTTTACCTTCATAAATAGTTTTCTAAGTCCTTACGATGGTTAATTGACTTGTAGGGTGTGTTTGAGGCGAGCACTAACCCCATCTGGCAGTCTACGCTAGAATACAGCACTTGCAAGTTGAGCTGCATCGACCGACACAATCTCGCCTCAGTTCACGTTCACGCGAGAGTGACAAAAGCTTTACGGTAATTCAAAACAAGTATATTATGACTTTATAAGACAATTTCGAAAATTACCCACCTCCATCGAGTGTACTGTATTTGCAAATTACCACCTATCTTCGCTGCGTGAGCGTTGTAGTCGTTGTAGTCCAGAGGGAGGGGGGGTGTAGTTATTTATGGTCTTAAATATTAATATTAATATTTTATTTAATATAATTGATCCAGATGATTCCTTCCAATATTTCGGGGCACCAGCAAGGAATCTCACCTTGACAATAAAGAACAATCATGAAAGATTGTTGACTGAATTAGAATTTTATAAATTGGAGAAAGTTTATAATCTGACCAGTTTGAAGGATTTAGTGAGATTCGGGCGAGCTTGTAGACTAGAGCCTCTGATTATCAACGTAAGAATAATACAGTTTGCAATAAAAATGAATTTATTAACAAAAAGATATACAAGAGTAAAATAATCACACTCACTAAATACTAAGAAGGAAAAATGACTAAACTACCAAGAAATCAATAATCAAACAGAAACTACAAACAACACAAATGTACGTTAACAAAATTGAATGCCAAGTAGATGAGCAACAGATTGGATGAAGCAATGAATGGGTAATTAGCAGTCTATGGGGGAGTCAATTGTGGTCTTTCTGGATGTTGGTATGAAACAGTAAATAAGCATTTACTATGAATACAGATAACATGTCTAATGTATCTGTGTACACTGACCCTCAGTCTCTACACAAAATAGCAATCTCATATAGCAACAACCTAATGTCAAGGCCTTTGGGAAAAGGTTTGGTTAGCTTATATTTACATTTCACTTGGTTGGGTGATCAGTCCGGGAATGGGAAACGTCATCCACTGGTATCCTTCCGTGTGCAGTGTGAGACTGGGTTGCTTTCCAACAGTCGCAGAGCTGCATTGAGTGCTGGAGGTCTTTGTGTAATCCAGAGAACTGTAGGTCAGATCTGCAGGATCTTCTGTAGGTTGGAGGTACTTGAGTTCTGCAGGTCATTCCTTCCTGTTGGGGAGGGGATTACTAATTCCCACCTTTCCTGATGTGGTGATGTGATTGGGTCATATCATTCCAGGTGTCCGCCCACCTTTCATCCTGTAGAACTTGTTATATTGTCCCAAAATACACAGTTAAATAAAACAATGTCTTTAGGACCTTGGAAAGGCTTTATTTCTTTTTCAAGCCTTTCTCAAAGTCCTTGTGGAAGTGTTCTGAACTCGTAGAGTCCAAACTTGATGTGAATTGGTTGAGGTATCACATTTCTGTCTTAGTGGCTTTTATTCCAGGTGCGGTGTTCCACTGTGTGATGAGATTAGCCTGTGATCAATGGGCTGTTGATGTAATCTTTCCTGCCCTCCACCTTTGGCAGTCCCAATTACAATAGTTGTTCAGCTGTCTTTGAGGGTCCTATCACACTCTTTTGTATTAATCAAAGTGATACAAAAGGATGTCTGTTGTGAAGCTCTGGTGCCATCACTTCTGCTGTTCACTACACAAAGCCATGTCAGTCATTTTCTCAATAAACACAAGGTGTGTGTGTGTGTGTGTGTGTGTGTGTGTGTGTGTGTGTGTGTGTGTGTGTGTGTGTGTTTAAGTGGAAATAAGTTACATTCCTCGAAATTAAATAGTGCTTCAGGAATATGAATAATTTCGTGATTAAGCAGTATTTAGGGAGCAGGAGTGAAGGCACAGGATAGCATCAGGTCCCTGGTCAGGTGATAATGCTGTTGAAAACAATGTATAATCATTGTCAGTATTATCAGGAGGGTGCTTCTCGTTTTTTTTTTTTTTTTTTAAATTGTCCATTTTCATCTGCCTTCAATCCTGCTAAAAGTGCAATGTGCTCTGCAGGCACTGATGGATGCAAGACATGGACTATGTGTGAGGTGTGACAAACTTGATCACGATCATGTCTTTTGCACTTCAAGAAATGTGTTAAATAATGTTAGAACTTCATTCAGGAAATTCCTAATAAACATTACTAAAGCAAAATGCATTTTTAAAGAATGTAGAAAAATGTATGCTTTATTCAAACACTTTAATAACTTTTTAATGTATCTAAATACAGACAGTAACAATGCAAATCAAATGCAAATAAGCACGCAATGTAATGTCATGTAAGTATGTCAGGTGTTTCAACAAACAAGACTTCTGTATTGGATGCACCTGTGTTTTCTCTCTAATGAAGAAGCATCAGTTAGACTACTGAGAAGACCATTTTCCAGCAGACTTGCTAAAATCATGAAGGCCCACCACTAAACCAAGGGATGGGCCTTCATTCAAATTCTCCACCTAAGTTCTCCTCTGGCCAACAGTGAACAGTGTGTGATTATGATTCAGGCAGCTTTACAGGTCATAAGCCCGATTGGGATTGCAACAGTCGAAATATTTAATCCAGTTCCATCTAGTTGAAGATCATATTCATCACGCCGGTATGGGACGGTTTGTGGGAAATCTGTGCCACTGGCTGTCATGTTGGTGAGGCCTTCACAGACAGCTATGTTGTTGTCGTGTCTAGGCGCAGGTCCTCAATCTCACCTGGATATGGCCCGGATCCGACTGACTACGGTAAACCTCGGGATAAACAGAGAGACTATTAGCGTAGATGCCATTCTTCTTCTGATGTAACGAGTACATATGGTGTTATAGGAAGTGTTCCCGGTTCCGGCCGACCTTATGCAGCCTAACAATCCTTTAATGGATTTGAAAACATAATTTAATAATGTGTTATGTGTATGCCAGGGTAAAGAGATGCATTTTTAGTCTAGATTTAAACTGACGGAGTGTGTCTGCTTCCCAAACAATGCTAGGAAGATAGTTCCAGAGTTTAGGCGCCAAACTGGCGAAGGATATACCGCCCGTGGTTGATTTTGATATTCTAGGTATTATCAATTGGCCTGAATTCTGAGATCACAATAGACGTGAAGGACTATAATGCGTTAAGAGCTCACTCAGATACTGAGGAGCTAAACCATTTAGTGCTTTTTAAGTGATTGTACAGATTTTAAAATCTTGCTAATGTTTAATAGTGAGTGTTGACAGTATTGACAGAACTGGGCTAATATGGTCATACTTTCTGGTTCCAGAGATCATATTATTATAGGGAGATAAGAGGGTCTGTATCTCTTACCATTGGAGAAAGTGACTAACTTAATTAATGACTAACTTAATCACGTGCGGCACCTCTCAATCTATCGTGTAATGGCAGTGACATCAGTTGCAACATTCCCTAGTCTGCCTTCTCTTATAAAATACACTTTTTTTATTAAGCTAAAATCTACATATAGTTCCCAACGAAAGTATTGTTTAGTGTAAAACATGGTGAAGATTAGTAAACAGGCTGTCGATAAATTAAATCATTAGCTATTTGCCCACAAAAGCTGTTTAATCAGCATAATGAAGCCTCTCATCCATTGACATCCATTCAAAAAACAGCCTTTGGTCTCCTTCCCTGCGTACCGCCAGAGGCGGAGCGTTAGCATTAGCCGTTACGTTTTTTTGGCTAAAGGTTGCAGGTAGCTGCTGCATTTTGGACCAGCTGTAGTTTGTTTATCAAGTGAGCAGGGCAACCACCCAGTAGAAAGTTATAGTAATTTAGCCTTGAGGTCATGAACGCATGAACTAACTGTTCCGCATTTGTCAGTGAGAGCATATGTCGTAATTTAGATATTTTTTTAATAAGGAAGAATGCGTTTTTACAGATGCTAGAAACATGGCTTTCAAATGAAAGATTGGCACAAAGAGCACACACCCAGGTTCCTAACTGACGACGAAGACTTAACAGAGCAGCCATCATGTGTTAGACAGTATTCTAGGTTATTACGTGCAGAGGTTTTTGGTCCAATAATTATAATCTCTGTTTTTTCTGAATTTAGTAGTGGGAAATCCAATTTTTTTATATCAGCTATGCATTCCGTTAATTTTGTGAATTGGTAAGTTTCATCAGGGCGCAAAGAAATATAGAGCTGAGTATCATCAGCATAACAGTGAAAGCTAACGCCATGCTTCCTAATGATATTTCCCAAGGGTAGCATGTACAGAGTGAAAAGCAATGGTCCTAGTACTGAGCCTTGCGGTATTCCATATTGAACTTGTGATCGATATGACATCTCTTCATTTACTACTGATAACGGTCAGATAAGTATGATTTGAACCATGCCATTGCAATTCCACTAATGCTAACATAATTTGAGTCTATTTAAAAGAATCTTGTGATCGATCGTGTTGAATGCAGCACTAAGATCCAGTAACACTAATAGAGAGATACAACCACGATCTGATGATAAGAGCAAATCATTTGTAACTCTAATGTAACTCTAGCAGTCTCAGTACTATGGTACAGACTAAATCCTGACTGGAAATTCTCACAGATACTATTTCTTTCTAAAAAGGAACATATGAAACTGCCTTTTCTATTATTTTTGACAGAAAAGGTAAATTCGAGATTGGCCTGTAATTGACCCTTTGCTGGGAGTTTGATTGACAAGCGATCTAACCAATCATAACGCCGAATCCGCCATTTTGTCCGACAAAGCAGTCAGGAGTTAGAAGATTAACCTCAGTGGACTTGAACTTGAAAAATGTGTGTATTTACGTCTTTCCGCGTTTTAAACAACATTCCTTCTCATGTTCATTCATGTTTATTTGATGCTATATAAATTAACTAGTAGGAAGAGATGATTGGTTCATGAGCTGCTTGAGCTGAGGCGCTACAGCAATCTGTCACGACACATTAAAGAGCCACAAAACGGTTTTTACTGTTTGAATTTCTTAAAAAAAAAAACGCAATTTGAAAGCTGGGACTTTGTTTAATATTATAAGTAACCTGCTTTGTCTTGTCTGTCGACATGTTGTCAGTATCCTCTTTGCTCCGCGATGTATTTTTCACTGCGTGTAGCGTGACAGCGCCATGGCTTGTCAGACAAAGCAACAATAACTAAGGGGGGCGGGTCTTTGCGAAGGGTCAATTGACTAATTCTCAAGGATCAAGTTGTGGTTTTTTAATAAGAGGTTTAATAATAGCCAGCTTAAACGTTTTCAGTACATATCCTAGTGATAAAAATAAATTAATGATATTAAGAAGAGGATCTATGACCTCTGGAAGCATCTCTTTCAATAGCTTAGATTTTGATGATTTAACAAGTTTAGACAATTCTTTCTCTTCTATAGCAGCGAATGAATGGAATTTTTCCTCAGGGACACTACAATGCACTGTCTGATGTGATACTGTAGTAGACGGTTGCATGATTATAATTTTCTCTCTAATATTATCAATCTTGTAAGTAAAGAAGTTCATAAAGTCATAACTGCTGTGCTGTTTGGAAACATCAGAAGTTGAAGATTTCTTGTTAATTTAGCCACTGTATCAAATAAATATATAGGGTTGTGTTTGTTTTCTTCTAAGAAATTAGAAAAATAAGTAGATCTAGCAGTTTTTAAGGCCTTTCTTAAAAAATGTGTTCTTTCCACGAAATGTGAAAAATGTCTAGTTTTGTTTTCTTTATAATGGCAGTGAGCGATACCAACGAGTATGAGCTGAAGAATGTGCCTCCATCCACATCCATCCATCATAAACGTGTACTCCACATGGCTCCGGGGGGTAAATAAAGGCCTTCTGAAGCGAAACAATGCATTTGTGTAAAAACATATCCATATTTAACAAGTTATGAAGTAAAATATCTAGCTTCTGCCAGACCGCCTTCCGTATTCGATAGGAAGAAAGTGCAGTGCCTCTCGCAGTTCAAAAAGCTTACCCTACGTCCTACACCTTCCCTATTCAAGTTACGGAAAAAGCTTAACTGATGCGACATCAGTTCCGCGGTCTGGCGTAAGCTAGATATTTTATTTCAAAACTTGTTAAATATGGATTTTTTTTTTTTTTTTACACAAACACATTGATTTGCTTCAGAAGGCCTTTATTAACCCCCGGAGCCGTGTGGAATATGTTTACGATGGATGGATGTGGATGGATGCAGTTTCTTTTCGTTGGTCCCGTTCACTGCCATTATAAAGCTCGGGTGCATTATTATCTCCGATTGTGTTCATTAGAAAGAAGAAAATCATACACCTAGGATGGCTTGAGGGTGAGTAAAGCTTGGAGTAATTTTCATTTGAAAGTGAACTAATCCTTTAACTCTGAAGCAATTCACAATTCACAATTCACTCTTAAGCTTAACCTGTTTTAAAGCTTTATATTAAAGCATTTATAATATTTATTTTAAAAGCAAAGTTTAATATTGTCTAATAATGTTTAATATAATAATTATATGAATAAATTATTATTACCCAGAATAAAACCTGCTCTGGAGCAGGCTAGCTGTAGCTGTGTAGTGTAATGAAACCCTCTAAAAACCAATCCACCTTCATGAGCCTGAAAAAACAGAGTTTGCTCAAACTAATCTTGAACTTACCTAGGTAGAAACTGAAACTGGCTTTGTGCAACAGGCCACAGATAACGTCATTTATTGCCAAAAAAAAAAAAAAAACATTCATAAATATAGCTGCAAGGAGTAATTTTTGGGGCCGAGCAAGTCAGAAACAAAGTGACAAGCTAAGCAAGCATGGAACAGTAGAATAAAATGCTTATTATTTTTTATTTTTAAATGCTTATCTGTTTCTGCCATCATTTAGTCAGTAATACATACTAATACTAAAACATTGTCAATATTATCTCCCTTTTTGGCAAAATGTCATTCAGCGTAACGGATATATTTATTTAAAAATGAAACAATATACTTATTCTGACCTGTACTTATTAAAATATAAAAAAGAATGTGATCATCATACTAAATTTGATTATATTTTAAATTATATTTTAAATGATATTTTAAATGATATAAAACTTTCCAATAAATAAAAGGAAGTTTAATCAGATCCAAGTTGCTCTGTAGTGGAGAATTATCTTTTTCATTCACTTATTTTTATTAGTAATCTTGTTGCCTCACGTGGAACAAGCCTTAAACCAATGTCACTCTGCAAGAAATTGTGAGAAGTAAAGTTTAACTGAAATGAATACTCCACTTAGGGGTATGGTGTTTTTTTTTTTTTTGTATTGAGTTTATGAACACAAAGATATAGACACTATAGACACTGGGATGCAGACAAATCTGAAAATGTAAGGGATGTGTGAGTTAACTCTTGTGCATCCTTAAAGACATTTTTGTGTTTGTTTGTTTATTTGTTTGTTTATTTATCATTTTGCTTGTGTTAGTGCCAACTGCATATATTTGCAGAAGTATGTATTTTTATTTAAATTTTAATATTTCTCTCATTTCCTTTCCTAAATATTTGACACTAAGGTACACATAGGGCCTTAAGGACAAAATGTCCCAATTGAAATCCATAAAACTGCAATTTATTAATCAAGGGCCATTTAACTAGGCTATAACATGACGGAGTCTTTGTTAATAGGCTTTCATTCTGTTGGCAAGGCTTCAAAATTAAATTTTTTACTATTCTTTACCAGATAGCGTCATGTTCTCTGGTTTGGCCTATAAAGCAAATACTTGCTTTTTCCTGTTTTCTGCTTCTGCTGTATAGAGCTAATTGAATAAATTATGCAGCTATAATTGTGTGGATGTGTTGGTATAGATGTCAGAGTGTGATTTGTATGTGTGTACTAAAAAATTGTGAGCGTGTGTGCCTGTAATATTTGAGAGAGAAAAATTACAGTGTACTGCAAATAACTAATCCCACTGCTGTGTACCAGTGGAGCTTTGCTGGCATCTAATGGAAAAAGTTTGGTACTGCACCCAAATGAATGAAATCAACCTCAAATTTAGAACAGTTTTAGATTTATGGCTTTGATTTTCTACCAGAAAAATCTGTTTATAAATAATTTTCATAAACTTTTTGATTTCTATAAGTGCATTATAATCCCATGTGCAATCAATTCTGGTTATTTCTGTATATACATTATTCTCATTTTTGCTGCCTATTACCCCCTGCCATAGCATATCACACAATTTTACAACAGTACACCTGCCGAAATTATGCTGCCCTCCCCAGCTCCCCTGCACAGGTTCACAAGCACATCACATTCATGCTGGTGATTTCTGGCTATTGAGAGTGTTTGCTGAGAAGACTGAGACTCTAGGCACAAAGGCAAGAGGTTTCCAGTGGGGCAGTATTATTTTGGCAGTATTAATGTTTACCTGCCAAAATTATACTGCCCTCTGTAGCTCCACTGAACAGGAGACATTTCTGGCTGTGAAGTGTGTTTGATGAGAAGACTGTCTCTAAATATATTTAAAAAATAATAAATATTGTAAAATATTATTACATTTCAAAATAATATAATATTTTAATGTATTTCAGATGTATTTCTTAATTCTTGTGATCAAAGCTGAATTTTCAGCATCACTCACATGATCCTTTAGAAATCATTTTAATATGTTGATTTTGCTCGAACATGCTGATAACTGTCACTTATGATCAATTTAATGTATCAAATTTATTTTAATGTGTATATTTGTGTAGCGCCCCCTATCATCTTAGGATTTACCACACCCCAAGTTCTGTTAGGGTGGAGCACCGGGTTCTGGTAATATGTCTCTCGACAAGTTTATAAATTATTACACACCTCTGATATTAATAATAGTTATAAGTTAAGCCTTAAATTTCCTCTGTTTGTAGCCAGATAGATGCTATAAAAACAACTATGTTAAAGGATTTTACAATACTGGTAAGTATAACTCACTACACCAGGTAAGTACGGGTATGTATAACAAACTACAATGTTTTATTATCACAGAAAGAAAATCAATAAATAGTCAATATGTCAATAAATATGTCAATAAATAGATTAAATAAAATAAGATAATAAATACATACATAAATAGTTCAATAAATAAACCAATAAATAAATGAGTAAAGAATAATACAATAGACTTGTATCACAAAAACAGTCTAGTATCACATGTATTAGTAACACCCCAATAAAGTAAACACTTCACATGAAATTGTCCCTGAGTGGCTTATTGCAAATATAACTATCTGTAAAATAATCTCAGTATCTGCAGATGACTGAACCGGATGTAAAGAAAACACACCAATCAATAATCTTATGTAGGCACGGAAATGACCTAGGTAGCTGTCTTGCTGCCTTATAAGAGAATGACTTGTACGGCAGCGTTTGTGCATTAAGGCACCTCATGAAACTGATTTCGGACAGACTTCTGAGGTAGCGTAACAGTTTAATGATCTACAGCAATATAGCGCGAGCTTTGGTGAGAACTAAACAAATATTTAATTATTACAGTGGTAATTTTTGATATCAAAATTGAAATATGTTGTTCAAAATCATACATTTATACAAACTGAGCAGCAAACGCAACTTTCGGACTCCATCTTTATTTTTCTAGCTCAACTGTCACAGAATGGAAAGCACAGGATTGTGGGGTATCAAAGGCAGCTAAGGATACATCTATGCTTCCTTCAAAAATCGATCTGAGGAAGGTATCTCATGAGACAGGAAGTGAAGCTAACATTGGATTCGGACATGCCTTGATGCCTTCCTACCTTGAAATGTGTCCTCAGAAGGCAGCATTTTCCAGTTTTCGGACTCAGCCTATGTATGGCTTGCTGAAAGCATAACTAGACAGTAACCATAACAACAATAAACATTCAGACAACAAACACGAATAAACTACATATTTGTGGGCCCACACACCTATGCATTCACGGTCTGAGTCGTTGCTTGAGTGCGTTGTGGCCCATAAAATGACAAACTGGCCTCTTCACTCCAATGAGCAAAATAAACAATACAGAGTACCTCGATCCATGTGTGGGTACAGCAAGCGTGGGTACATGACAAGCGGTCCGCTCGGTTTCTCACTCGCTCCGACGCCGGCTACAAAGTCTTCCGTAATGCGGTGCACTATCCAGCGGTGCCAGAGGAACTCTGACGGTGCGTTCCAAACGGGATATATCGCCCTCCGAAGGGCACTTCGAAGGGAAAATAATCATGGCCGCCATATTGAAGGTTCGTTCCTAAACGAAGTGCTCAAAACTGGCCCCGCTTCAAAGTGCCCTTCGGAATGAAGGATTTCGAAGGGTACAACTGAGGGACACTTTGGGCCCCCATTATCCTTTGCACAGGAAAGTTCTTCACAGAATAGGTACAGGAGGTAGGGAGTTTGATTTTACCTATAAATGTATGTATAGTATTTTTCTATACTATTGTAATATTTATACGAGTTAGATTTGGTACATTGTTATGGTCAAAATGACATTGTACAAAATACTTTATAGCTCCCTTTATCAGTCCATTCAAATGTTTCAAATACATATACAATATGGTGCCATAAACCAAAAATAAATAAACAAACTAACGTTAAACAAAGGGCACAGCTTGCACAATCTACTCTTCCTTGATTGTCTTGTTAGGATGACACAGAAGTGCATTCCAAAAAAGAGTTTTTTGGACCCCTACACCCTTCATCCCTTCGAAGCTCTCACTCCAGAGGGTAAACCCTTTGAAGGGATTAGGGCATAGGGATGAGCCCTTTCGAATGGAACGCAGGGTGAATCACACGGGGACTCAGAGCACTATCTGGTGTTGCGATGATTCTCTTTCATTGCCAAAGGAGCTTGTAATGCCAAGCTGATCAGAGCTCTATCGTTTGTATGTCCTTCCACAATGTCCTGTCCCAACGATACACTGTTACCCCTCATAACCGCCTTCTCGTCCGAATGTAAACATTGTTATTAGAGTGATACTTAGTCCGTTAAACTCACTTAAAATACCCAAATAAGATAGTGAACTATATTAAAAACACTGACAGAGTGAATTCTTGCCTGAAAACATACACTTTACAAACAAAATAACAATCTTAAAACTGCAACCACCACGGAGGAAAAACTTGCGTCTCACTCCTTTCAATAATTCAACGGTTCTCCCCCAATGAATCATAACCCACCAATCAGAATACACCTGCCAGTAAAAAGGGGTGGGACCATAACTTTTACAAGCCAATCGAAACGAATGACTTTACTTAACCAAATTTTCAAAGATTATAAATACCGGTTAATACTCTTAAAAATAAACACAGTAATGAACTCAACCTTGAATGTGTACATTTAAAAGGCACATGGATTAAAGCCAGGGTTACAGGCCACGTAGACACTGCAGCTAAATTCGGTTGTCAGTTCACCTTTTAGTGCTTAATCGTGTTCTGTACACACAGTTCAGTAAAATACGGGGTGACAACCGCATTCTACAACCAAATTAACTCCCGAAAAATACGGCCACGTACACATTGGCCACGTACACACTGTAAGTTTCAGGAGTGACAACCGCATTTAAATGCGGGAGTGAATCCCCTAAATTATCATTACATGTGTGTACAGAACACAACTCACTCTCAAAAATGCCTGGTTCACCTTGAGCAAGCAGCGACCATGTTGCCAGGCTTGGGACGGGACTCGTGGCTTCAGCCAGAACTGCAGCGGGCGCATGTGAAGCAGGCCCAGCTGTAGAGCTGGGGATGCTGAGCTCATTAGACCTAGAATCCTCTGAAATGCTCTGAGCAGCCAAGAAGCCCCGGGCATAAAGGTTTCCGCGAGCTGCTGAATGGCCAGAGATCGTTCTGGCGAGACCACGGCCCTCATGCGGGTCGAGTCTAAAATTATCCCCAGGAACAAGAGACATTGGCTGGGAGATAATGAGCTCTTGAGAAAATTGACCCTGAGCCCCAAGCACTCTAAGTGGTTGAGGATGATGGATCTGTGATATATAAGCTCCACCTCCGACTGGGCCAGAACGAGCCAGTCGTCGAGGTAGTTCAGTATGCGCACACCCATCTGTTTCAGAGGGGAGAGAGCTGCATTCATGCACTTCGTAAAGGTGCAGGGAGCTAGGGACAGCCCGAATGGAAGGACCGTGTATTGATATGCCACCCCTTCGAAGGCTAATCTCAAGAATTGCCTGTGATGGGGGGCTATCTGGATGTGAAAAATAAGCATCTTTCAGATCCAGGGTAAAAAACCAGTCTCCCGGGCGGATTTGCGGGAAGATCTGCTTCAAAGTGATCATTCTGAATGAGTGCTTTATCAGGGCCCTGTTCAAAGGATGGGTCTGAGACCGCCATCCTTTTTGGGAAGTAGGAAGTACCTGCTGTAGAAGCCTGACTCGCTCAGTGCAGAGGGAACCACTTCTATGGCTTCTTTTGCCAGCATGGTGTTCACCTCGGAACGCAGGACATGCATGTCCTTGCTTTTCACAGAGGTCTGGGCCACGCCGTTGAATAACGGGGCTTGTTGAGCGAATTGGAGTACATAACCTCATTTTATTATGTTCAGCACCCAAGTTGACACTCCGGGGATGGCCTGCCAGGCCTCGGCCCATGTGGCAAGGGGCTGGATTGGTTCTGGCACTAAGTCGCTGTGAGGGACTGTGGTGCACATATGGGGTGGAAGAGGAAATTTGCTCTCTTTTTGAGTATGTTTTTTTTAATTACTTTCGCTATAACAGCGGTGCACTGCCAGGGCATTTGAACAGGCTCTGTGCAGGCAACAAACACATTTTCTCGAGCACCCGGAACTGATCGGGGTGACAGGAAAATAGATAGTGGCATCTTGGAAGGTGGTCCGCAGCGGGACTTAACCTTTTCCTCTTCCTTTCTCGGGCATCAGGCCGACTTCTGAGGCGCAGGGTCCAGCACTATCTTGGGCCAGGGTCCCTGTCACATTTGGGGGTGGTACTTAGCAGAGTGCGAGCGCTGCCGGTGCTCAGGTCGTGGTGCGGGCTGAGTGGTTGGCGGTGTAGCCTTGGGTGGCTGCTGAGCTGGCGCAGGTTTGGGGCGGCTCAAAGCAGCAGAGCTGGAGTGCTTGGCAGGAAGTGTCGCATGGACTGGGACGACTGTGAAGCGCCCACCAAAACCATAAACAGCGGGACCAAAGAGACCAGTGGTCTTGGTGGTGCACAGGGCCAGGTTCGTTTTTTTTTTTTTTTTAAAGATTTATTTTTGGAGTTTTTGCCTTTATTATGATAGGACAGTGTTTAGACAGAGGAAGTGAATTGGGAGAGAGAGAGGGGGACAGGATCAGGAAAGGACCACGAGCCGGGACTTGAACTCGAGTCGCCCGAAGCGCATTGGCGCTACATGTAGGCGTGCTGCCCATGAGGCCATCGGCGCCAACAGAGCTCTTTAAAGGTGACTGAGTCGTGACTAGCCTCATCCAGGCCCGCAGGAGCTTAGCCTGGTACACCTGGAGTACCGCCATGGTGTGGAGTGCAGAAGCTGCCTGGCTGGCCGATGAGTACGCCCGTCCAGCAAGGGCCGACGTAGTGCGGCAGGGCTTGGATGGGTGGGCGACCTTCGTTTTCCATCCAATGGCGCGAGTGGGCACAGGTGTACAGCCAGAGCTTCGTCCAAAGGAGGCAGCTTCTCATAACCTTTCTGCTTGCCACCGTCAACAGAAGTGAGAGCGTGAGAGGCAGGAGGATGTAGGCGGGCTGAATATGGGACGCACCACAACTTTGTGAGCTCATCGTGGACCTCAGGGAAGAAGGGTGCTGCTCGCTGAGGGGGCATGTGATGGCGTCCAGGCAGGATCCACTCGTCTAAGTGGCTGGCTGCGTGTCGGTTCGTGAGGCGCAGACCACTCCAGACCGAGCTGCTCGACAGCCTTTGACAGCACTCAGGTGAGTTAAGAGTCAATGGACGCCCTGGCGTCGACTGGCTCCAAAGACGGCAAGGGGGCGGGGTCATAAAGTGAGCCCGACCACTCCTCAGCATCCGAGGCCGCTATGGACATCTTCATCAGATTCCCCGAACGAGACCAGGTCGCTTGCAATGGCAGAGGGGCGCTGGTCAAGGTGGGAGAAACCGATGGGGGAAACCTCTCTTTGTGGAGAGAGTGAGGTATGCGGGACTTGAGCTGGTGTAAGCTAACTCTCACCCCGAGTGCTGGGATCCTCTCCCCCGCAGTTTTTTCCTCACAGGTCCCTGGGAGGAAGAAAATGGGAGGGCGCGGGGACCGGAGTCGCTCTCTGAAAAGAAAGTGATCCGTGAGCGCAAAGAGGCCAGACTCATACTCTCGCAGTGAGAGCAGGTCATTTCAGTAAGCGTAGCTTCTGCGTGGGACTTCTCCAGACATCGCTCGCACTCACTGTGCCAGTCATCAGCCACAGCAGTGGCGAAACATTTGCAACGACATCGCAGAAATCTGACTGACTGTGTTGTGCAGTTAATGGTGGAGGTCGTGCTAACACCTAGTACTGATGTCTACCATGCAGACGAAACACAAAGGCAGCAGTAGCACTGGTGCCAATCACATTTACATTTACATTTACATTTATTCATTTGGCAGACGCTTTTATCCAAAGCGACTTACAAGTGAGGAATACAACAAGCGAGTCGCCATGACGAGGCAAATAGACAAGAAGTGCTCATAGGCAGTGCTCAGATTATCATAAGCTACAATAGAGAGGGATTAGAGGAAGTGAAAGGATATGAAGAAGAAGTTTTTTTTTTTTTAAGATGAGGTCAATCACCCAGTCATTCATTACACGACTTAGTCAAACACCTCCAACTCGGTGCCTGCAACAGCTTAAGACGAATGCTGAACATTGATTCAGTTAGCCTGATTCCCGTACGGACAATACATGCATTGCAGGGAACATCCAGGTTATAAACACCATAGCAACCTGGCACAGGTTTTCCGCAAAAGTGACTACCTGTGTGGGAAAAAACCACAAATGATGACGGATCTCTTGTTTGTGCTTTTTATACCATGAATGTGTACAACAGCAATGCACATTGAATAACCCACAAGGGTGACATTTGCGCAGAAAGGCAGCAGTGTCTGCACCTGTAACAACACAGACTGCAAATGGGTGAACAACCTAGTTGAACACCACTTAGCAAGGGCATCAACAACTGTTGTAATAGTCACATTAAATATTTGACACCACCCACAATGTCAGTTCACATTGTAGATATAATCCTCTTGCAAGGCCACATCGCGATGCAAGTGAGGAGACATTCAAATCACAGAACTGACCAGAGTGCCCAGCGCGAGATGATCATGTAGAAGGGCGAGGGGTGTGTGATCAGTCTTCTTGTGCCACTCGAAATTCTCATCAAGAGTGCATTATGATGACTATGAATATGAAGGCGTCATGCCATCATGGTATACTTAAAACAGGGAGGACATACAGTCGCCGTTCAAGCACTCTTGCAAAAGACAAGGCCACTGACAGGGGCTGTCTGACCAAAAATACATTTTAGGCACACTGATATAATCCAGCAGCACAGTGAAATGATATTGACACACAGGCCATTACTGCTCCTGACGCCCGCAACAAGCAGGGAATGTGAGAACAGACATAAGAGAGCTGAAAGTCTCGCTATCTTCATTATGTTAGTGAGAGCACAGCCAAGGCTGCAGCCATTAGTCTGAGAGCTTCCTGAGAACACTTAAAGGTAGAAACTTGTCAAAATGAGCGGAGGTAAGTTACAAACTGTGAGTGGCCTGTGAAAATGCGAGCTCGCATCACAACAAGGCCCAGTTCTACTCTGTTTTTTAGGATGCGAAGTAGAAGATGAGATGGATACACTCTCTGAATGGACTATGATTAGTCGATCATCCAGATTCATTCAGAACACGCGCTCCACCGGCGGTGTACCGGACCTAGTTGAAACACCAGACAGACATCAAGCTGGCAGAGGGACAAAAGAGCATGCTCACCCCGAGTCAGTCTATAACATATCTGGGCATGTGTTTCGACACAGTGGAGATGGAAGCTTTGCTCATCTTCAGCTTTGCTCCACTTCAGACCGGGCCGGTCTGTTCCCCTGAAGGAAATCCAGAGGCTCCTGGAACTTATGGCTTCGGTGCCATGCCACCTGGGTCTTCTACACATGCGGCTGCTGCAGTTATGGCTGAAAACTCAAGTATCATGGAGGGCATGGACCTATGCACATTGTGGTCACTTACAGCTGCGTCAGCGCTTTGAGACCTTGGTGCGACCCAGAGATGTTCCGACACCGACAACATGTCTGTTGTATTATACATAAATCGCCTGGCCGGCGTGCGCTCCAGAGCCTTTTTCAAGTAGGCTACAATCCTCCTAGTATGGGTGGATTGTCATTTACTTTCCATCAGAGCAGCGCACATTCCAGGTCTTCTAAACCACGGAGCGGACATGCTTTCGAGGAACGGAATTCCTCAGGGGGAGTGGAGACTTCATCCCGACTCAGTTCGAATGATTTGGCACTGTCCGCTGCTCTTCTTACTGTCTCATGCCCCACTGATCGGGGATGCTCTGACATTGTGTTGACCGAGAGCCAGACTTCACGTGTTCCGTCCAGTGAAGATTTTGCCTCTGGTGTTGCGCAAAATCATGGAGGAGAGAGCGTCTGTGATCTTCATTGCCCCAAATTGGCCGAATCAGCCCTGGTTTCCAGATCTGAGGGAGGTCCAGATCTTGGCGAATTCCCCTCAGGAGGAACCTGCTGTCTCAAGCGAATGGTGCGATATGGCACCCCCAGCCCAGAGCTGTGGAGCCTTCATGTGTGGCTGCTTCAAGGGCCTTGGAAGGGCTGAGCGCTCTGCCACCCAGTGTGCTTGACACACTCACTGAGGCTCGTGCACCTTCTTCAAGCCATTTATCTGCTCTTAAATGGGGAGTGTTTGTGAACTGGTGCTGTGAAAATGATATTGACCTGGTGAGCTGTCCTGTGTTGGATGTTTTACTTTTCCTGCAGCACAAGTTGGATAATGGGAACCTACCGTCAACACTTATGTGGCTGATATTGCCTCGTTTCGTTTCCGGGTTAACAGGCAATCGATTGGGAAGCATGCGCTGGTGGTCAGATTTCTCAGAGGGGCGAGGAGATTACACCCACCACGCCCACCTTCAGTGCCGCAGTGGGACGTAGTGCTGGTACTGAAAGCTCTCTTTCTGCCCCCGTTTGAGCACTTGGCTTCCATTGCTATGAGGGAGCTCACTCTGAAAACTGCTTTGCTTCTTGCTCTTGCTTTGGCTAAGCACATAGGAGATTTGCATGCGTTCTCGGTGGATGGCGAGTGTATTCGCTTCGGACCTGGTGACTGCAGTGTCACTCTTCAGCCGAGACTGGGCTATGTGCCTAAGTCTCTTTCCACTCCATTGAAAGCGCAGGTCATCTCTTTGCCTGCTTTGTGTTCATCTCTTTGCCCGCTGTGTGCCTGTTCAGGGATTTGTGGATTTATATCGACCACTCGGCCGTCTTTCTTCAGCCTAACCAGCTATTTGTTTGGTACGGTGGCTGTACTAAGGGACGTGCAGTATCTAAGCAGAAGCTTTCTCACTGGATAGTGGACATTATCGCTTGGTCTACGAAAGCCAGGGTCAGGTATGCCCTTTCAACATAAGAGCTCGTGATCGCCGCTCGATCAGCCGGTCTAGCGTTGGTCTAGCATGTGTGTCGCTCCACCTCATTATATACTGCCCGTAAGCCTGTCAGCTTGTCCGCTGCGTCGTGTCCAGTGTAGACAGTGTGATTTTATAATATAATGGTAGTAGCCTATTTGCTTTTGACATGCTGTGTCACGCCACTTGTGTCCAGTGTACAGAGTGTGTACAGATCATGATGCTTGGGATCTGTTATTGATCATAATTTGTTTATAATCCTGAGTTTATTCCGATTCACTGATCCTGATGAATGTAAGCCTTAAACTTTAATAATCTTTTTGAAACGGGGTATTTTAACCACACAAACAGCACTTCAGCTCAGTTTGAATGAAGCAGCCATAGATTACAGCTCCTTTCAGGGGTGCGAAATTAATCTGCAAAATGAAACATGTCTCGCGTAGCCAGACCTTCAGACTGATAGCAGAAGGTCTGGACTCTATCGCAGATTTCATTGACCAAGGACCACCCAAGAGGACGATTGACTGACATGTAACGCAACCAATCACAGTTTGTTTTGTTCCGCGTCATGTTTAGGGGCATGAAAATGTAAGGTCGATGTCCCTACAATAACAGACCGGCGTGCATCTAATAAATTATTCATTCAAGAAAGTTGTGCAAGTTTACTGCAACAATGGAGCCGCAAACTTCTCATACTTTTGAAAATCCAGCGTTTAGTTGATCCTGGTAAGTGCTCATTCTCACAGTTGTAAACATGACGCCGTTCTTCTTCCGCGAGGGGGTTTGGCGTCACGGCATTTGTTTCCAGGTGGACCGTTAAAGAATGCAACACACAAGTCTCCTGGACATTCTGTAGAATTCAACCAACCAAGTGACGACTTCGAAAATCCTGAAGTGTTTCCAGTTAAGTGTGCCATATGCATCAGACGTTCAGCCAACAGTCCATAGGCGTGATGTCTGAGGCTGAAACTAACAGGAAACAATCCACGAATGAATGCCAGGCAGAGTTGAGTTTGTGACATAAAACAGATATATAAATATTTTTTTTTTTTTATTTGCAAATCTCATTTTATTTATTTGTGAATTTTAGTAATTTTTTTGAAACTCTTTACATTTATTTGTGCATGTTAATCTATTTATTTATGAATTTGATTAATTTTTGTATATCTCTTTACATGTATGAATCTCAATCAATTTTTTTGGTATAGTACAGGTGAAAAAATACTATAGTAATTTATAGTAAATACTACAGTGTTTTTGAACCATACTATAGTAAAGTACTTGAATTAATTTGTTGTGGTAATTCTATAGTTGCTGTGATAATATAACAACTATAGTAATATAAACAAATTACTTTATCCAATACTGTACTAAGTTTTCTACAAATATAGGGTATATTATACTACAATATACACTACAGTTTACTGTAGTAAGAACTAAAGTATACTACAGTATTTAATACAGTTTATCAGTTAACTATAGTTAATACTACAGTATGTTGTAGCATTCATTAACAAAGTGATGTAAATACTATAATATATACAGTATACTACAATTTACTATAGTATGGTTCAAAAACACTATAGTATTTACTATAGTATTTTTTCACCTGGTGTGCAACAATCCTGTCCCCATATAGAAACACCATCACAGCAGCGTTAACTAATTTTTGTAATTTGATGCAAAGGTAATATAATGTTATACATGTACATACATTAAAAAAAAGGAAATATAAAAAACTTTGCAGGATTTACGATGGTGATGACCGTTAAAACGCGCCATCACAGTCTGTGAAAAAGGTCTATTTTTTTACATTTATACATTTAAATGAATAAAATGACGGTTTGTCTCTCATAGCAACAGCAGATTGACCCATGTAAACATTGCAGCAGCAGCAGTGTTAGTTGGGTTGCGATGGAGACAGCGGTTTAAAGCAGATCAAGTCAGTCCGGTCAGAACAAATCGGTTTATTTTTTTCAAGCGGGGCAAAACTGCGCTGTCCGTCAAGAAAAATGAAAAAATCAAATATACCGGCAATTTGGGGGAAATCCCGTCTTTGTCCTTTGGAGCAGCTCTCGGTGGTTATGGAAAATGTGAGTCGAGTTCGCGATGCCCGATTGGCCAACTTTTTAATGAATAATTTAATCAGATTTCAAAATGATTGTAAAGCCATTTGTGAGTTATATAAATAACGTTAACGTACATTTATAAATGCAACCAAACCAACTATGAGAGCATTTGTAGCTAACACATACAGTATTTGACACAAACTGTAACTACAAACTGCAACAATGTTTACTACACGTATCGTGAGCCATATCTTTTTGAAAGTAGCTGTTTCATTAATTATTGAGTTTTCTTGAATTTTCTTTGACAATAATTCAGCAACCCAGTCGTGTTTTCTCTGATAACGTTACGTTAGCTGTTTAGAATCAGGAGTAGTGATGTCCGCTATAGCCAAAGAATGCTTCATTTGAGACGGTTGTCTGACCTGTCTGAAAGAATCAGTTCACGTAAATTATTTCACCGTTTTTGAGTTAATTTACCCAGTAGAATAAGTTGCATGCTAATTCAGAATAATTAATTTTGTACTAAAAAATGAAGTCTGATTTTTTTTTTTTTAATTAATAAACTGACGATTTATATCTGTCATAGCAACAGCAGGCTGGCCCATGTAAACACTGGGTTGCTGTGGAGACAGCTGTTTAGCAGATCCAGTTAGTCCGGTCAGTTACAAATTCATCGCCAAAATGAAAGAGAACGAGCTGCCAAAAGTTGACAAAAGATTTGAATTCTTTAATTCGTTTAATCAGTCTTGGACTGTTGTTGAGCTCATTTACCCAGTAGAATAAGTTGCAGGATAATTCAGGATACGGAGCTTATATTTAACTACAATCGATTGAAACCAAATAAGCAAATTAATTCCACATAACATATAAACAAATGCCTATTTCCCTTTACCCATACATATAATAAATGTTGCTCCTTGACTTCAATGTCTTGTAGAAGAAAGTGTACTTGATGGTATAATAACATTCACTGAGTTTAAAATGTAACACAAGAGCTCTTTTTTTCTACAGTTCATTGCCATGATGTATGTGGCTGTATTAGTATATGTGCACATTAGGTTGTCATTCATTACTTTTTTTTTTTTTTTTTTAAATTACAAATTAGTGCTATCAGATTCATTTTTTCTGCTATGTTGTTTTGTTTTGAACTTCTCTGCCCTCATAGTTTGATACAAGTCACATATACGCTATAGTGCAGATCTGTCATGACATCTCAAACTTCTACTCAGAATGATGAATATCTACAGGCTGTAAATTTTACATAACTTTATATAATGAGAAGTTGGCCAATGTGCGAAAGCACAGGTTACAGCAAACAAAACTACCCAGCTAACAAATGTGTTATAAAACGTTTTGCTAAAGTTCCCATTAAGTTATGTTATTTCTGAATGTTCTCTGGATGTTCATTTTTTTAAAAAATGTTTTAAATAGTTTTTTGTTGGTTATACAAACATTTCATTGTATCATTTTGTAAACATTATGGAAACATTACTTTTGCTTATTCTCCGAATGTTCTGAAAAAAAGTAGTAACATAAAAAAAAAAAAAAAAATGTTTCAGGAAAAAATGAACGATGAACGATGTATAAATAATTTTTTATGCTAATATTTCGAGAACAACATTTTCTAATTTCATTTTCTTTATTTTTAGCTTGTGGAACCGCTTCTGTCTAATCCAAGGAACCTTCAGGATGTTCCTCATGTTGTTTCTCAGGACCTCATGCGACATGTCCATGATTTTAAAAACGAAGTGTTTGTCATGGCTGCAAAAGTCAAAGGCAAAACTTACCTTCCTTTGCCTCAAGGATTGGAGCAGCTTGAGCAAGTTGATAAGAGGTGGCTTCTTAAAATGATGGGATTTTAATAAATATGTTTTTTTTGTTTGAAATATTTCATTTGCATTTTCGTTGGTATGATTTTTGCAGTTTGCCTCACGTGGATAGAAGCCTTATTTATTCTATGGAGACGGTTGTTATTGACTGGACTAATCTGGTCTATAAGGTCCTGAAGAAGGACTCGTCAGACCTGTTACTTGAGGGCAAAAACCCAACTCCACATGCAGAGCTGAGCTTTTGGAAGAACAGGTTAGTGTGACACACTACACTGGGAGTTCAGTCACTCTGATGTTGCCTAGAAAAGTCCTTCAAGATTGTTTGTCCACACTTTATGTTGTGTTGCAGGTTTGCGGATCTTCAGGGTATACACAGCCAGCTCCAGGCACCTAAATTGGTCACATTGGCTGAGCATTTGGATGCGATAGACAGCAGTTATTATCCTGCTTTTGCAAAAATGCTTCGTGATGTTGCAGAAGGTATGGTGTTGTGCACAAAAAACCCCATTAGTTCCTACATTAAAGATGCCTTTTTCCATGTTCATATTTCTTTAGTGTGTAATGTTGCTGTTTGAGCATGAGAAAGCTCTGCAAAGTTCCAAAGTCCCCCCAGCATGAGTTATTCTCTATATCAGTGTGTACTGTTTCTGAACTCCCTGAAATGCCTCCATTGTAGTCTTGAGTTTTCTTCCGGGAACAAACATGACACAATATTCCTCATCGAAATAATTCATACGCTAAATAAAGGGGCGGGGTCTGGTTTATTTAGTTAGTAGCGTGTTGAAACTCACAGTTACGGTAAGGGGTGGGACAATTCCCCAAACACGCTAGAGGTGCTTGACCAATCACAACACACTGGTCTAGCTGACCAATCAGAGCACGTTGTGCTTTTCAGAAGCAGGGGCTTAATAGAGACAAGAACTAAATAGACTGGGAAGAGAGGAGCTCCAACAATATCAGAAATGGGGAAAAAATGAAAATTCAAGCATGAAAATGTATTCTAGTAGAGCCCAAAAACAAAATAAAAAAGGGCATAATAGGTCCTCCTTAATTCTATGACAGCTATGAATCTTCATTGGATTTTGTATTGTGTTTATCAAGCTCTAAAATGAGGCGAAAGATATCAATGTCTACCTCAAGCCAATGGAGAGACGTTTAGAAGATCTGGAGAATGCAGACTTCAGTGAGGTGAAGGGAAAGATTCTTGCTCTCATGCACACAGTGTGTCTGATTTGGGCAAACTCCAAATACTACAACAAACCAGCCGAGTCATAGTGCTTTTACAGATGATCTGCAACCTCCTCATCCAGCAGGTATTCTAATGAAGTAATGCTTTATTAAAAGGTGCAAAAGCTGTCGCCGGGGCAGTGCCCTTTCAAATGGTTCACATATATACCTTATTTACCCCTAAGGGTGCATATTAAACCATAAAGAAACACATTAGTAACTAAATGGTACATGTTAGTACCTTTGAAAGGGTTCCGTCGCAGTGACAGCTTTTGTGCTTTTCTGAGAGTGTATAACAATTAAATGTTATTGTTGTCATTGTTTATGTGTTCTGGAGATTTCTGAAATTCTGTCTGTATTTACCCATTATACCCAATGTCATATTCCAATCCCAGATTTTTTCTGAAAGATATGGAATATAGCACACAAGTAATATTGTATCACTGGCATCAAATTGTTATGGTGTTTTTTATGGTGCTTCATTCTGAAACTTCGAAACATACTTTCTTCAGAATTTCTCCTTTTAAAAAAGAAAGTAATTCAGGTTGGAATGACATGAGATATATATATATATATTATATAATATATATAATATATATTTTTTTTTTTTTTTTTTTTTGGGGGGGGGGGGGGGCAAACTGCTAGTTGGTCAAACTAGTTCTTAAAGTGAAAATCAATCAGTTTGTAATGTTAATATATGTTCATATGTCTATCTGGTGTTTTTTTAAAATGCTTAAGACAACCATGTGCAAATTCATAAGTCAACACCATTGCTGAGTATTTTCTCTTTAAAACTGCAGTAAACCAAATCGCCAGTGTTTCTGATGTCACAAACTACCTTGTAACCAATCACGTCAACGTGCCGGTGGGCTTTAGCATATCATTAACTGACCGTGCAAGGGAGTCTCAAAAGAAGTTTTTTTTTTTCTTCTTTTTTTTTCTTTTTTTTTTTTTATTAAACAACATACAGGGGATACATCTCAAAAGAAGGTTATCCTGGTAGATTTTTCTGTTGATAATAAAAATCGGGTAAATTTAGCAATATGGCGGGTGTATGATGTATATTACGATGTTATGATGAACTATATGCCTTTCTCCACTGACGTTCTGAGTTGTTCAAAGCGTTTCTAAGGAGACTGTTAGAAGGCAGCTGTCTGACTCGCGAATGCGAACATGGTTTGCGTAACATTAGCAACACATTATTAGCTGTTTTATAATGTAGTCAAGCAAAATGCTTATGATATTAATTACCGTTATGTGTCCAGCTTTGTAAAAAGTGATACCATTGTGCAGTGTTTACCTCAGTAAGTTGACAGAGTGGATCTCATCTGAGTTTGTGCGAGTGAGTGGAGGCGGGGCTAATTCATAGATCCGTGTATATTAAGGCAAGGTGTAGAGTTAGATTCAAGCTATTTTAAGGCATTAAGAATTTTTTTCACAGGAAAATATGTTTAAATATGTAATTTTGGTGAACAAAGATTAGTTTTAAGGGATACAGTTATTGACTACAGGAGGACTTTAAGACACAGTA
Source organism: Culter alburnus (assembly GCA_028476615.1). Classification (NCBI taxonomy): domain Eukaryota; kingdom Metazoa; phylum Chordata; class Actinopteri; order Cypriniformes; family Xenocyprididae; genus Culter; species Culter alburnus. Next base: position 154,790 of record JAOTNS010002131.1, on the reverse strand, counting down.
ACTAAGCATAGTGACTAAGTTTATGCAACTGGCCACTGAGCTAAAATTAACTAAAAATGAACAGTTGTGTTTTTATAACCAACGTGAATAAAGAATAATAAATGCTGTAACAAGTGTATTGCTTATTGTTAGGTTATTTTAGTTAGTGCATTAACTAATGGGACCTTATTGTAAATTGACAGCTCTTTACTTACCTCAGAGGGTTGTTTGTCAGGCCCGGGGTTTTCTGAACCCAGATGACATCCTGAAAGGTGAAGTGCAGGAGAGCCTCCTGCGAGTGCAGACTGCTGTAGATGTGCTGACACATTTTAGGAGCACATACGAGGACAGAAGGACCAACCTGAGTCAGTACCAGAGGACTGAGTACCCGATTAAGCCATGGGATTTTTCCCCCCTCATGGTGTTTGTTGGGCTGGATCACTTCATAAAGAGGCTGAGAACAATCGAAGTAAGCGGAGAGACATTTTTTATGTACTTGCATGTTCCCAAATTTGGAGTATGCTTGGGCCCTAAACCTGAAATTATACAGGCATTCCGGGTAACTACGGTATATGGAATTATGTAAAAAAAAAAAGAAAAAAAAAGGTGATATTATGTAAAGAAAATGTTGTCTGGTTCTTTTTCACTGTTATTGTCTAGACTCTCCTGCTGACTGTAGTCGATATGATGAAGCTAGAGAAGGTCCTGTTTGGAGGGATTCAAGGAAAATCTCTCAGCCAGAGAGTCCAGCACTTACATAAAATCTTCTTGGAGGACTACAAAACTTTCTCAGAGAAGCCGTATGACTGCCTTGATGTTAGTAATTTGGTAAGTGGGCACAATCACAATCACAACAAAATCACAGATGACAGGTTGACGTTCCTCCATTAAAGGGTGCTTGTTTGTAGGAGTTTGAAGCAGATTTAATGAAGTTCCAGCTCATGGTGGACAATATTGACCGGCAGTTGGGTGCAATCTGTGGTCATGCTTTTGATGACGCTTCTGGATTGGAGCACGCATTCAAGGTGGGCAACACTATCTCTGTTAGTGTGAAAATACAATAATGTTGGAATTGTGAAAGCATTTTTTTGGTGTGGAGCTGCACACATGCTCCTGACTTGGGACATTATACATAGACAGTTTCAGTGTTTTTCAGTGTTCTGTCTTTAATGAGTTATAGAGACCTGCGTATTAACAAGTCCCAATCAGGAACACGGCCTGAATTTTAAGACTGGAATGCACACAAATCTCCACAGGCTCAAGATCTTTAATAGAGCTCAGTTTGAACCCTGCAGGAGAAGAAAACACACTTTAGGGTCTTTTTTTATTTTTGAGTTGTACTTGCAATGAGCAGAACGTTCCATCCTGGAACATATTTTCATTACTTGCATATTTTATTTTTGCATTTGATAGTGCAGTGAACCATAATATTAAAAAGTATGTCTTTGAAAGTAGTTGGTAGAAAGCATTTGTGTTTAGAGTTTTTCTTCTCTCAACTTTTTTGCAAAAAACACAACACAGTTTCATGGAGTCTCTGCTTGGCAGGTTTTGGATATGTTTGGCAGACTGTTGGAACGACCCCTGATAGCAGCCGATGCTCAGACTAGATATCCAAGGCTGATCAAAATGTTTGACGAGGAATTGGAATGTTGCAAGATGATCTTCAAAAAGCAGATGCAGAAAGAGGAAACTCAGGGTTCGGTCTTCATCTTCATTATCAACAAGTAACATCACTGGTATTTTTGTTATTATCTTGTGATTTTAACCGTTTATTCATCTTCCAGGTTACTCCCCTGTCTACAAGAACATGCCTTTGGTTGCTGGAGGCTTGAGATTTGTCCAGGACTTGCAGGAACGCATACAGATCCCTTACAATAACTTCAGATTCATCAACCACCCGTAAATAATCTTATGCTTTGTGTTTGTTGAGAAGGCTTGATTGGGAATCACTTAACAATTTGTTTTCTTCATTAAACAACTACTTTGTTTGTGTTATGATAGATGTATGGAATCTGTGGATGGAAAGGAGGTGATCCAAAAATATGATGAGCTGATGGAGCAATTCAAACGGTCAGTTTATATTATATACATGAGTGGAAACCCAAGGGCTATATATACACAGGGGGCTAATAGGCAGGGGTGCACATAAGTGGTACACATGCGCGGTAAAAAAAAAAAACTATGCGTACCAGAAAACATAGAGGGAAGCACTTTTGAGCACCAACATTTTTTGAGGACCGGTTCACAGGGACACCATGGATTGTTCTCCATCTCTGGTAAGATAGCAATCATGATGATAAGTGTGTTCTTTAATTATTAAGTGTGCAACGGAGCACAGTTAATCTGTGATCCATACGGATAAGGCTTGACGGTTCAGCACACATGTGATTTGCAAATTAACTAAATTTAACCATCATAGAGTGAAATTAACACATTCAAACGATTTTAAAAGCGGAAGAAGAGGCGAAAATCGGGATTCGCAAGCTGTTATCTGTGCGCACAGCCTCACACCCCCAAAACGCGCGTGCACAGAGAGAGAGAGACAGTCAGACAGCGCTCGAACATGCTCAAATTAATTCCTCCTTCGCGTTTACTTGCGATTGAAAAATGATGTAAAAATACCTATCTTGGCAAGTATTCTCTCGGTTATGCCATAAGTGAACAGTTGAGAAAGAAACCGAATGTGTCATTTTATTCATTCAGTGCTTTCCTTCTTAAAGTGACAGCAGCCTAATATTCTTGATGTTGTCTGTGTCATTAATGTTAGTAAAATAAAAAAATAAAAAAATAAAACAATCATTATCATCATCTACCATGTTCGAGAGAAAAGAAGATAGTGAGAAGAGCAGTCAGGAGGAAGAGGACAGCTTTTAGGATCTGTGTGAAGTTTGAGTACCAACCTGTGTGAGTATGTGAGTGTGTTTTGTGTATTGCATTCTCAAAAATGTGGAAAAAAATACATGACACCCCCCCACCCAAAAAAACCAAAAAAACACCCGTGTCCCGTCCCGTCCCGTCACAGTGGTACTCAAAAATTTTTTCCAAGGTTGGCAGGTCTGACCAAGCAATATCTCCAGGTCCTCCCTTGAGAACCAGACCAAAAAAGTTATGTGCACCCCTGCTAATAGGCTAACAAGACACACCTGGGAACAATAAAGGCTAATCAACATGAAAAACTACAAAATGACTACAAAGATGGCAGATTAAACAGGAAACAGGAAGTATATCACGTCCAGGGGCAAACACGGGGAACATATGGCTGTATAAAAAAAGCTTTGAACCAATTGCTTCGCAAAATTATTCACTGTTTTGAAGTGTTTGAAACACCACGTGCTGGTGACGCCTGCTAGTCAAAACAGTGTAAATGTAATATAAAATGTAAATGTTATAAAAGTGATCTATATACGGATTTGCACTATACATACTTATACATAACATACTAAAGTTATGCCATTTAGTGTTTGAAAACCACACTGGTGACGCCTGCTAATCAAAACAGTGTAAATGCAACAAAAACTCATGCCAAACATGCATAAAAACAGCTTTTACAAACCCATTGCAAATTAAAAGTATAATCTATCAAATGCAATTAACTAATCATCTAAAACCATTAAATATGAAGTGCCTGTATAATGTGTTCTTTTATAAATTTTCAGGGCTTGTTTTGTTTGTTATTATATAGATGGCTTAGCTAAACAGGCCAATAAGAGACTATTAACTATTATTATTCCTTTTAATATATATATATATATATATATATATATAAAATGTGTGTGTGTGTGTGTGTGTGTATGAGTTTACATAAATATTTTGAATGTCTGTTTTTGTCCAATTAATCTTAAATTCCTGTTACTAATCTTGTTTATTTTTATTGTGTGTCCCAGTTGATACTCTAAACCAGGGGTGTCCAACCCTGCTCCTGGAGAGCTACCATCCTGCAGATTTCAGCTCCAACCCCAAACAAACACACCTGAACCAGCTAATCAAGGTGTTAAGGGCAGAGATTGTATATTATAGGGAGATGAGAGGGTCTGTATCTTTTACCATTGGAGAAAGCGTAACGGCTAACTTAATCACGTGCGGCACCTCTCAGCCTATCGTGTAATGGTGTCCTACCCTGCGTACCGCCACAGCTGGAGCGTTAGCATTAGCCATTAGGCTTTTTTGGCTAAAGGTTGCAGGCTTGCCTTCCAGTGGCTTTGTTCAGGGTTGCTTGATAATTACAGACAGGTGTGTTGGAGCAGGGTTGGAACTACAGTCTGCAGGACGGTAGCTCTCCAGGAGCAGGGTTGGACACCCCTGCTGTAAACCCAGAAGAACAATTTTTTATGTATCCAATATATAGACCACTATGATCCACCGTTGTTAACATAAATGGGCCTCAGTCAAAAAAGAAGGCAAAAGCAGACGTTTGAGAGAATGTCTGTGATGCTCTTTTCTAGACAGCGAAGGCGGATGGTGATTTATACTGTCAAGTTCCAACAAGGAAAAAAATGCATTATAAAATTGATCTATATACGGATTTGCACTATACATACATATACATAACATACTTAAGTTCATGCCATTATCTACTGATTATATTTCCCTCCAACACTGCTGGGATATCTAATTTGCAATTGTGTTTGATGCAAAAATGCCGTCTTCAGAAGTGTTGTGCAATGCTCGACATCTGAGATTTGAGAGATACTGTAGAGGGAGAGATTATTTGAAAATACCATCTTAAATTCTGATTTTTGTAGCTTTATTTAAAACATTGCACACAAGTTGCGATGGATTACTTTTAAGAAGCTTCTTTTTCTTTTGTGCATCTTGGCAGAATAAAGCACCACCCACATTCGATGAATGAAGAGCAACTATTCATTGAAATCCTTAATATTGGCATACATAAAAAAATGACATGACATTAATTTATTGTCTTGCTGCCTTTTTACCAGATACTCCTCTAAACTGTATGACTTCTGGACTAGCTCAGTGGCTGAGAAGTCACAGTTTAATCTCCAAAAGCCGCTGATAACTCGAGAGTGCGGCACAAAACTCATCTATGTCAACTTCAGCCCACAGGTCTCTTTATACATGCTTGTGCACAGTATGTTAATATTGTTATCCATGGGCCAGTTCCAGTATTGAATTTGACTCTTATCTTGTCCTGTAGCTGGCATCAGTGCTGCGGGAGGTGAAGTACCTGGAGGCCAGCCAGGCTGAAGTCATACCAGATATAGCTGCTGACATTTATTCCAAAAGGGATATGCTTTGGCAGTATGTGACAAGTCTGGAGCTCATAACCAACTGGTACAACAAAGTAATGAGCACTGTGTTAGAGGTAGAGATGCCACTGATCCAGAACCAGCTGACAGATATTGATGACAAGCTCAAAGAAGCTGAGGAGAACCTCTGCTGGACAAGCCAAGGTAGAGCTATTGAATGTACACTGTTAGATCTATTGAGATCCACTACAGCTGTTAGTGTGATGCAGTTATCATGAACACCCAAATCTGCCTCAGAGTTTTCTGGCTAAACATCAGCTTCCTTCAGTCAAAACTAAGGCAACACAGGATACTTATTATCTGCCAGGTAATAGGAATCGGAACCATTTTCCATAAAATATTTCAGACAAATCTTTTTGTTGTTGTTGTTCACAGCACCTATTACCATAGAGCTCTGATCAAACAACTTTTATCAGTTTGTGTTTTTATTTGATGATTGAGGTTTATTTTATTTAGTATTCTTATTTTTTATACTTTCAGAAATAAAGCATATGTTTAAGTCTTGTTTCTTAATCCTGCTTTTTTGTAATTTGTTAAAGAAATAGTTCACTGTCATGTTCCAAACCCGTATGATTTTGTTTTTCTTCCGACAAGCACAAAAGCAGATGTTTAGCAGAATGTTCATGCTAAAGAGTACAATGCAAGTGAACAAACCACAAAATTACCTTTGCAAATGTCCATATTGTCAGGTTTGGAATGACATGAAAATCCACTCTTTTGATTTATATGTTAGAAATTTGGAAATACATCCAGGACGTACGTGAGATGGTACATGACTTGGAGCAACGCCTACAGAGGACTAAGGACAATGTTGAGGAGATCCAGACTATCATGAAGAGCTGGACTACCCCAGTCTTTGAAAGGAAGGAGGGGAAGAAAGATACTCTCTTAAACCTGGATGATAAGACAGAGCGTCTGGAGAAAACTTACAGCCATATCCGTGCCTCAGGAGCCAAGATCCATCTGTTACTGAAAGTATGCAATAACAAAAGCCAGTAGGAATCCCATCAAATAGCAACTGACAAAATGATGCATGTTAAAAGAACAATTCATCAAACATTTCTGTTGGGTTTATCTTTGTTCTAATTTTGTTTCAGGACAATTTGTCACTTTTTAAAGCAGACCTGTTGTCTGCACAGTGGAGGATTTATGTGGAATACGTTGATGAAATGCTCATCGATGGTTTCTTTGATGCTATTGAGAGCTCCCTCAAGTTCTTCATAGAAAACACAGGTGTGCTTCTTTTTTATTCTTTTTTAAAGCCTCACTAAAAGTAATTATAGGGGTTTCCCTAGACGTTACTACCTTTGCAGATTAATTATTCTGCACTAAAACAATTGCACACCAATCCCCTGATACAGACCAGAAGGCTGGTTTAGACCCACTCTTCGAGGTCCGGCTGTGTCTGCAGGCTCCTGAGATTGTATTTCGTCCGTCTTTGGAGTTTGGTGCTTCAGGTGGCTTCTATGATCTGGTGGAGAGTCTCATCAATGATGTCTTTAGGGTCTCCACTCTTATGCCACGATTATCTGAGCACATTGGTTTCCCACACTATCAGGTACTGTCAAACAGTCAGATCACTTTATCTAGGTTTAGCCATGATAATCCCTTGAATAAATGCAAAGATCCTTTATTACCTTCTTTAAAGTCATTGTGAAAAGGTGTCTAATCCATTTTATATGAAAAGGTTGGAGGGGAAGGGAACATTCCGTTTTATCATTCATTCTACAAACATTATGAAAACGTTACTTTTGAATGTTCTCTGAACATTCTAAAACAAGTAGTAACATTTAAAAAACAATAAACGAACATCCAACTAAAACGTTTTAGAAAAATTTTCCACAAATGATGTATAAATGATGTTTCCCTTTCGTGGGAACTATCGACGCTGCGTGGTAACGCATTGGGAACCTTCTGCGTGATGTCGTCACTGAAGCACTCATGTATCTAACCAATCGCGTAGCGAGACATCAGAGATGGGTGACGTCACGGACCAGGAAACTATAAAGCATACCCGGATGCAGAGCACGCTAGCTTCTATGTCTTCAACAAAGCGCTCTATGTTATCTTGTGTGTCTTATTTGGTGTTGTTTGTCTCCTTATCATTCAGAAAGACAAATCTCTTCGTCTGAGGACAAGAGTTGCAGTACACCACACATATATATACATTATTAAGACACGAATATGGCGGATAAGCGATACAGGAAATGTGTGCATCCCTGTCCTAGATTCATCCCCCGGACGGGGACACACATGACATGTGTGTCGTTTGTATGGGGGTTGAGCATGCCCAGGCAGCTCTCGAGGGAGCTGTCTGCGTGCATTGCGAGAAACTAACCCTCAGAGTTTTGAGATCTTGTCGGGCACTCTTCGAGGAGGGTGCCTCGGCGAGCGTTCCTCGCGGGTCGGGTCCTGCTGCTGCTGAGGTGCAGCGCCGGCTTTTGTCGTGGGGTTCGCAGATGGAGCTGGCGGAGGGGGTTGAGACGGGACCAGCCTTATCTCGCCCTTTACCCGCCAGCCCCAGTGTCTCTTCTCAGGCGGCGGAAGCACGCGTAGCGGTTTCTTCCCCCCAGAGAGAGGCACCGGCGCTTCACCTCTCTTCCTCCGAGGAGGTTGATGTGGTGAGCGTCGAGACTGGGGAAGAGGACCTGCCATCCTCTTCCCCAGCCTATGAGGAGCTCCTGGAGGTAGTGACCAGGGCTGTTGCCAAATTAAAAATTGATTGGCCAGCAGAGCGGGCAGATACTAGACCTAAGAGCAAGCTAGATGAGCGCTTTCTGCCCACTCGGTCGCTACCCCAGCATCGGGGTTTGCCTTTTTGTTCACGGATCTCCACACCGAGGTGTCGAGATCGTGGAGGAGGCCCGTGCAGCATCGAGTGTTCAGCCCCCAGACCTCGGTCTATAGCAATATAGTGGGGCTGAGACAGCACGGTTATGCGGCGATGCCCCGGGTTGAAGAGACGCTTGCGGGCTATCTCTCACCCGAGTCGGCGTCGTCGCTAAAAGCCCCGACACTGCCCACCAAGCCGCTAAGAACTACATCAAGCTTGGTGGGCAAAGCTTACACAGCAGCAGGTCAGGCAGCGGCATGCTTGCACACAATGTCGCTGCTTCAAGCTTATCAAGCAGACCTGCTGGGGGAGATTGATGAGAGCGGGGAGGCCACATTTGACTGTATCCAGGAGATCAGGATGGCAACTGACCTGGCTCTCCGTGCCACCAAAGAGACGGCCAAAGAAATCGGCCGGTCTATGGCAGCCTTGGTGGCCACGGAGAGGCATTTGTGGCTGAACCTCTCGGACATAAGGGAGCGAGACAAAGCTGCCCTTATGGACGCGCCGCTGTCTCCTGCGGGCCTCTTCGGCGACGCTGTCAAATACAGTCGTCGAGAGGTTCCAGGAGGCTAAAAAACAGTCAGCGGCGTTCCAGAGGTTCATCCCCCGCCGCTCTATGATTCCCCCCGAGGCTGCTGAGCGGGAGCAGCCTCGGCCGTCCACGAGCTCCTCAGCGCACCACAGAGCGCAACAAAAAGTGAGCGTGGCCACCCGTGCTCGGCCAACCGGCCACCCAGTTGGCCGAGGCGCCCTTTGAACCACTAGAGGAGGTTCCTGAGAGGTTCCTCACTCTAAAGACTATCTTTTTACTCGCTATCACTTCTCTGAAGAGGATAGGAGACTTACAAGCACTGTCGGTTGCTCCATCATATCTTGAGTTTGCTCCAGGAATGGTGAAAGCATTCCTGCATCCTAGACCGGGCTATGTCCCTAAGGTCCCTACCCATGTTCCAGGTCCCATCGTGCTCCAGGCCTTCTATCCTCCTCCCTTCAAATCTTCGGATCAGGAAAAATTAAATCTGCTCTGCCCTGTAAGGGCTTTTGGATGCTTACGTCCACAGAGCTGCCCTGTGGCGTAAAACCGATCAGTTATTTGTCTGTTATGGGTCCCCTAAGAAGGGGGGCCCTGCATCCAAGCAGAGGATGAGTAAGTGGGTGGTCGAGGCCATCACACTTGCGTATGAAGCGGCCGGACAGCCTTCTCCTTTAAATGTTCGCGCCCATTCTACTAGGGGTATGGCGGCATCAAAAGCTTTGATGTCAGGTGTCTCCATCAGTGACATCTGTGATGCAGCTGGATGGTCATGCCAGCACACATTTGTGAGGTTTTACAACCTTGATGTCAGCTCCACTCCGGGGTCATCAGTTCTGTCAAGATAACTTGACAGAATTTGCATTACCAGGCAGCGTAGATAGTTCCCACGAAAGGGAACGTCTCGGGTTACAGATGTAACCCTGGTTCCCTGAGTAGGGAACGAGACACTGCGTCTCTCATGCCGTACCCCCTGCATACTTGCGAGCACTTGTTTCAGACTTATCCCAGAAGCTAGCGTGCTCTGCATCCGGGTATGCTTTATAGTTTCCTGGTCCGTGACGTCACCCGTTTCTGACGTCTCGCTACGCGATTGGTTAGATACATGAGTGCTTCAGTGACGACATCACGCAGAAGGTTCCCAATGCGTTACCACGCAGCGCCTTGTTCCCTACTCAGGGAACCAGGGTTACATCTGTAACCCGAGACGTTTTGTGATAACGTTTTGAATACATTATTAAAGAACAGATAACTTTGAACAAACATTCTATTAATGTTACTGGAAGGATGTTTGTTCATAACTTTGTGAGAACCTTGCTAGAACGTTAACTAAAGTTCTGATAATGTTCCGTTTTCTGGGTCACTTTTTTTTTTTTTTTTATCTGACTCATGCACAATGAAACCAGAAACGTGTATTAAAACAAATGCAGTAAATTTTGTTTTCATGTTATTTAGAATCAGATATATTTACATTGTCATCTTGTACTTTCAGGGTGATATGGAGGACATGGCAGATTTGATGGAAATGAGGCGTCTGCTGATGGAGCGTGTGAAGAAAATCGTGGAAAAGTGCCTTGAGTACCGTGACACCCTCGAACACTACGCCTACCTCTACGTGGATGACAGAACAGAGTTTATGCGGCAGTTCTTGCTTTACGGTCACATCCTCACGAGTGAAGAGATCGAGGCCCATGCAGAACATGAGGTCCCAGAAAACCCTCCGACTCTGGAACTTTTCCGTGAGCAGGTGGACTCGTATGAGCGATTGTATGAGGAAGTGCTGAAATTGGATCCCATCCATGTGTTTGAGGGATGGATGAGGGTTGACGCACATGCCTTTAAATGTGCCCTGCTCAATGTCATCAAAAAGTGGAGCTCAATGTTCAAAAAGCATCTTATTGATCATGTAACGAACAGGTAAAAGCTCTATGTAGCTTATTCCATGACAAATATGCTAATCAGAGCCAACTGAAGGTGCAAAATACTTTGCCTAATACTTTTTTTATCTACGTGTCATGTGATTTTTAGTCTATCTGACCTGGAAGAGTTCATCAGAGTGACTGAGACTGGTTTTGGTAAGAAAGTGGAGGAGGGAGACTATAACGGTCTGAAGGAGATCATGGGTTACCTGATGGCGGTAAAAGAACGGCAGAGCATTACAGATGAGATGTTTAAGCCTCTGCAGCACACCATTGATCTGCTGAAGACTTATGAACAGGAACTCCCAGATATAGTTTACAAGCAGCTAGAGGTAAGTTTCTCCATAAAATATTGATAGTGTGGCCTCTGAGAGAAAGTTTTACTGAACACTGATAGATAAAGCCATTAAATTGCTTAAAGGGGTCATATAATGCCACTTTTACAAGATGTAAAATAAGTCTCTGATATGCCCAGAGTGTTTATGTGAAGTTTTAGCTCAAAATACTACACAGATAATTTATTATAGCTTGTTAAATTTGTCACTTTTTGAGGGTGAGCAAAAATGCTCAGTTTTTGTGTGTGTCCCTTTAAATGCAAATGAGCTGCTGCTCTTACTAAGAGGGCGGAGTTTCAAGAGCTTGTGTTAGCAGCGCTGATTACCTCACGCAGACTCACTGAGAATGTCAGAAACTGTTTCAGCCTTTTATGTTGTGTTTATGTTTATGTGACAACATGTAGAATGCAACAGGAAGTTTCTGAATGGTTGATGAATTTATGTAGCTGATGTGGAGTTAACTATCTTAAAGTTATTGATTGCATATTCTGTCATGATAATCTATAAATAGCTTGTGTGGGAACTGTTGTACAGAGCCAGAGAATATATGCTGCATGAAGATAGAACAGGTATAGTTTAATTTAATTACGGTTATAATTTGTCATGTTGTCATCTTGCTTTTATGACATGATATTGCATTTGTGTTACATACTGTGTTGCAATAACATGGCCTCACCCTTTTGTTGTGTGTTCTCGGGTGCAGGGTTATGTAAATTTTAGGGTTAGTGATGTCACCAACCCGGGAAGAAGCTTGTTGTAGTCCCTACCAGCTGTTTGCTGTAGTCCTTAAACAGAGAACTCTTTAAAAGAATGAAAGTGAAATCACAATGAACCACCTCTTTAATTGCGGCTTAGACCTCCCAGGATTTAGAATGATAATCTTAAAGCTTTATTAGCAATAAACTGTTCTATTAACTGTTCTATAATGTTCTGTGGATAGATGCTGAATGTAAAGTATGATTTGGACTGCTGTGGAAAATGCCAGCTTAGACCAGCATGCATTTCTGGGCTGGATTCATGAAAATCTTCTTAAGAAAGAAGTTAAAGTATTAGTTCACTTTCAAATGAAAATTACCCCAAGCTTTACTCACCCTCAAGGCATCCTAGGTGTATATGACTTTCTTCTTTCTGATGAAGACAATCTGAGATATATTAATAAATATCCTGACACATCCAAGCTTTATAATGGCAGTGAGCGGGATCAACGAGTATGAGATGCATTTGTGTAAAAAAAAAAAAATAAATCAATGTTTAACAAGTTATGAAGTATAATATCTAGCTTCTGCCAGACCGCCTTCCGTATTCTACTTACAAAGAAAGTGTAAAACACTTGCAGTTCAAAAAGCTTACGTTACGTCCTACGCCTTCCCTATTCAACTTACAGAAAAAGCTTAACTAGCAATGCCAGTTACGTTTTTTTCTGTAATTTGAATACGGAAGGCAGTCTGGCGGAAGCTAGATATTTTACTTCATAACTTGTTAAATATGATTTTTTTTTTTTTTTACACAAACGCATCGCTTCGCTTCAGAAGGACTTTATTAACCCCCCTGGAATTGTGTGGAGTATGTTTGTAATGGATGGATGTGGATGGAGGCACTTTCTTCAGCTCATATTCGTTGATCCCGCTCACTGCCATTATAAACCTTGGATGCGTCAGGATATTTATTAATATATTAATATATTAATATATCTCCGATTGTGTTCAATTGTGTGAACTAATCCTTTAAGGAATTTCTCAAGAAAAATTCTAAGAACTTCATAAGACTGTCCATAAGTTCAGTTCTTGAAAAAATCTTAAGAAGTTCTCAAATATTTTCTTAAGAACATCATATTTCTTTTCCTTAAGAAGGAAATGACAGGCTTTGGCATTTATCTGATTGTTCTTGCTGAAGAGTTTCATGAGTCAGGCAACTGGTTGGCATCTGGTCTTAGCTGGTCGACCAGCTTATTCATTCTAATGAAGGCCATTGATTAAGGAAGTCTGACTGGTTATGTTAGTTAAGATAGTTAAGAAGCCTAGTGTTGACACCAGCATACTGGCATCTTATTCTGGGGGCAAACATCATATGGTAGTGGCTAACATCATATGCTCGTGGCTAACATTGTATGTTAGTGGCTATTATCTTAAGTTAGTGGCTATTATCGTAAGTAGTGGCTAACTTACCCGTGTGTGGGGTAAAAGGCCCCCCTCGCCACCTTATACATTTATAAGATTATATGTTAGTGGCTAACTGGTACTAGTGGCTATGCTAGTGGCTAACATCATATGCTGATGGCTAACATTGTATGCTAGTGGCTAACATTGTATGCTAGTGGCTTTCATCATATGCTAGTGGCTGTCATTGTATGTTAGTGGCTAACATTGTATGCTAGTGGCTAACATGTATGCTAGTGGTATGTAGTGGCTCATGTATGTTATGGTGTATGTTAGTGGCTGTGTTTTCATTGGCTGTGTTTACATGCACAACTTTTGTTTCAAACAGAATTAATTAATTCCGGTTGATAAGTCCAAACAGTATTTACATGAATGCTAAATAAAGTGATAAATAATCGGAAATGAGTTTTTAACATGCGCACACTGCGCGAATACTATTCTCCTACATTGTTACTCTTCTTCGTTTTAAACAGCAGACTTAATATTTATTTATTATGGGTCCTAATTAGGAGACAATCTGAGCATATGAACCATTGTGCCGTGCTGCTTATGTTTACCAAGCAGTAAAAATACCAGACCAGCCGTCTGTGGATGACAGTATGAAAGAAGGACTGGTGGGACGTTGTCCTGCTCCACTTCACAGATAGTGGTAGGAGAATTTTAGAATGACATGACAGTCATTCATGACACTTCATTCAACAACTACAGCAGTGCGTTCCACGCTATCATCGTATACTAGTGGCTGTCATTGTATGTTAGTGGCTATCATCATATGCTAATGATTAACATCATATGCTAGTAACTATTATCATGTTCTAGTGAATACCATGGTGCTAGTGCCTATCATCATATGCTAGTGGCTAACATCGTATGCTAGTAGTTAACATTGTATGCTAATGGCTATCATTTGTATGCTAGTGGCTAACATCATATGCTGTTGGCTAGCATCATATGCTAATGGTTAACATCATATGGTAATGGCTATCATATGCTAGTAAGTGGCTAACATCATATGCTAGTGGCTAACATCATAAGCTAATGGCTATAATCATATATGCCGGTCTTTTCATTGTTTTGTCTGGGTTTGATGCACAGATGCTGCCAGAGAAGTGGAACAACATGAAAAAGCAGGCTGTGGTGGTGAAGCAGCATGTTGCTCCACTGCAGGCTAGCGAGGTGGCTAACTTGCGCAGGAAATGCGCCATGTTCGATGTGGAGCAGTATACCTTCAGGGAGCAGTTTCGCAAGAATGACTTCTTCAGGTATAGTACATGTTTTATGAAAAGTCTCGAAGAATATGCCATTGCTTTGCTGGATAACAGTAATCATGGCTAAAATGAGCATTTGTCTTATCAAGTCAGTTTTATTTCTAAAATGCTTTATACAGTATGGATTGTTTCAAAGCAGCTTCACAGTAATAAACAGGAAAATAACAAAATCAATAATGCAAACTTCATCAAATATGAGAAAATTCAAATTCTGCTGTAAACCAGCACTACAGAAGACAATAGTGTTGACACTGAGCTCACGTCTGTTCAATGTTGATTCAGTTCAGTTCAATAAATGTGTAAAATTCATCTAGTCTCCATTTGTTTTCAGTTTTGACTGTGTGAATCCGCATGAGATGCTGGACACAGCACACAAACAAATTCAGGAGATGGAAACTATGATGGCTGGGCTTATTGAGATGGCTAATCTCTTTGAAGTCAACATATCAGACTATAAACAGCTGAAACAGTGCCAAAAAGAGCTGCCCATTCTCAAGGAATTGTGGGATCTGGTCTTGGTGGTCCAGTCTTGTTTGGAAGCATGGCAGATGACGCCCTGGAGACAGATCAACGTGGATGACATGGAGATGGAGTGCAAGCGTTTCTCCAAAGAGCTCCGTGCGCTGGACAAAGAGGCTCGCTCGTGGGACGCCTTCACTGGGCTTGACGGTACTGTGAAGAACACTCTGATCTCGCTGAGAGCTGTCGCCGAGCTCCAGAACCCAGCCATCCGACCGCGTCACTGGTTGCAGCTGATGAACGCCACTGGCGTGCACTTCACCATGGACCAAGACACCACGCTGGCAGACCTGCTTCGCCTCAACTTACACCACTTTGAGGATGATGTGAGGAGCATCGTCGACCGGGCGGTGAAGGAGATGGGCATGGAGAAGGTGCTTGGTGAGCTGGACACCACCTGGACCAGTATGACGTTCGACTTTGAGCCTCACCCACGTACAGAGATTCCTCTGTTGAAGTCCAATGAAGAACTAATTGAAACACTGGAAGACAACCAGGTGCAGCTGCAGAACCTCATGACTTCGAAGTACATCTCGTTCTTCTTGGAGGAGGTTTCGACGTGGCAGCAAAAGCTCTCGGTGACTGACTCTGTGATCTCCATCTGGTTTGAAGTGCAGAGGACTTGGTGTCACTTGGAGAGCATCTTTATCGGATCGGATGACATTCGCTCTCAGCTACCAGAGGTCAGGTTTGCTGATGTATTACTTTTATTATCCGTTCTTGACTGAAAACTTATTTTGCCCTCGGATAGTCACCCAACACACATGTAAAAAAAGCCAGAATAGTAAAATTGGAAATGTGAAACAGATATCTGAGATGCTTTAATGGAGAACTGAGAGTAAAATATGAGTGCTCAGATTTGAGTAGCATCTTGTACTGCCCTCTAGCACTAGGTCTATTCATAGATCTAGATGAGAGATGATAATGTCCATCTTATGCTTTTGGCCGAAAACATTTAGATAATTACTGTTGGGTGCCTGTGGCCAGTCACAGATGTTTCAGAATGTCAGAGGTTTTTTTGAGGTTTTTCTTTCTGGCAAATAAAATTGTATTGAGTATCGACTCATTCTTTCATGAATGTCTCCGCAGGATTCCAAACGCTTTGAAGGTATCGATACTGATTTTAAAGAGTTGACACATGATGCCAGAAAAACACCGAACGTTGTGGAGGCCACCAATAAACCTGGGCTCTACAGCAAACTAGAGGACATGCAGAGCAGGTTTGCAGCTGAATTTATTTGTCTGTCTGATTACCTTAAAGGATTATTTCACTTTTAAATAAACTTTTGCTGATAATTTACTCACCCCCATGTCATCCAAGATGTCCAGGTCTTTCTTTCTTCAGTCAAACAGAAATTAAGGTTTTTGATGAAAACATTCCAGGATTTTCTCCTTATAGTGGACTTCAATGGGCACCAAATGGTTCAAGGTCCAAATGAGTTTCAGTGCAGCTTCAAAGGGCTTTAAACGATACCAGACGATGAATAAGGGTCTTATCTAGCGAAACGATCAGTCATTTAAAAAAAAAGATAAAAAAGTTTACGTTTTATAAACACAAATGCTCGCCTTGCTCTGTTCTGCGATGCGCGTTCGTGATGTCACGTAATACGCAATTACGTTGAAAAGGTCACGCTTGACGTAGTACCTTTGAAGCTGCACTGAAACTGTCATTTGGACCTTGAACCGTTTGGTGAACCGTTTGAAGTCCATTATATGGAGAAAAATCCTGGAATGTTTTCATCAAAAACCTTAATTTCTTTTCAACTGAAGAAAGAAAGACATGGACATCTTGGATGACATGGGGGTGAGTAAATTATCAGCAAAGTTTATTTAAAAGTGAACTAATTTTTTAACTTCCTCTCCTCAAGTCAGAGGAATAGTTCACTTAGTTCAGGAGTTAATAGTAAATATAATTCAGGAATAGGCACATTTGGACACTTTCTTGATGGCACTTATTTCTAGTCATGTCAAGTCACCTTTATTTATATAGCACTTTTTACAATGCAGATTGTGTCAAAGCAGCTTTACAGTGATAGAGGAACATAATTTTGGCTGTAAAGCAGCTCTTCTGTTCTTTTCCAACTTAAGTAAGCTCAGTATTGATTCATTCCATTGTAAAAATAATTAGTTAGTAATTTAGTGTATTTATCTATACAGCAGTCATGCTAGTGCGTCATGTGACTGATTGTGGAAACTTCCAATAAGAAACCTCATTGAGGAAGTCTTCATTTCGGAAAGCACACAGTGTCTCATGATGCTTTGCGTTGAGCTGATGATTATCTCTCAGATTGAGAGTGTGACAGTCATTGCACCTGTTCTTGCAGATTGTCTCTTTGTGAAAAAGCCCTGGCTGAGTATCTGGACACCAAACGCTTGGCCTTTCCACGCTTCTACTTCATTTCCTCAGCTGACCTGCTAGACATCCTGTCCAGTGGCACTGACCCACACCAGGTACATCACAG
The DNA here is from genome assembly GCA_028476615.1 of Culter alburnus. NCBI lineage: Eukaryota > Metazoa > Chordata > Actinopteri > Cypriniformes > Xenocyprididae > Culter > Culter alburnus. The sequence goes on along the minus strand of JAOTNS010002131.1, from coordinate 137,517 downwards.
TGGCCTTACATACAGCTTTCCATATCATATTCTTTTAACATTTCACATATGTTTTTGTGCTTAAATGTTTCAGCATTAAGTATAAGGTTTGCTTAAAGCTGAACTGCAGTGCAGCAATGGTATTTATTTACCTTTTGCACACACTAGATGGCAGTGTTGATTGCTGCTTCTCAAATTGTCTTGAAGGCAAATTTCAAGTTTCCATGTCACATAAAGGCTGGTTCACACTGTGCGATTTTGGCCACGATTTGGTCGTCTGAGACAAATTTTGCAAATCCTAAAAGATTCCTATAATCCTAGCCTAAAATATGTTGTCTTTGATCGCTAGTTTGACATGTTCACCGACAGCCGATTAATGACCGTTGCGATCAAATTTTACCTCCGACGAAATTCTGGCAGTGTCAGAAGATTTGGCGCACAGTCCTGCAGTGTGACTTCTCCTACGATGAACGTCAAATTGTCTTCATTTTTCAAGACAAGCCGTGATCAAAATTAATGATAGAGACGTCGTTGTTGGCCACCATTTCAGTCCCGTGTGTAATGCAGCTCACTGTCATCGAATGTGTATGTTTTGATGATGTAAACTCCGGACAAGTTTTTATGTGCGCATCCGTTTTTAACGCGTCTTGAATGTCGTGCAGTCTGACATTAATGACAGCTGAGATCCCACAGTGTGACATGAGGATCATGTTCGTACAGTCTGACAAGTAACCATCGTAAAGGACTATTATAAATCGCACAGTGTGAACCCGGCTTTAGGAAAAAAATTTGACTGAAATAGCAGCTGTGCAGTTGTGAAGCCGTGCGTTTTCTCCCTCAGGTTCAGAAGCATCTGTCAAAGTTGTTTGACAACATGGCAAAGTTGAAGTTTGAAACGGATGGAGATGGCAATCACACAAAGATGGGGCTGGGCATGTTCAGTAAGGAGGAGGAGTACGTTCCCTTCAGTCAGCCCTGCGACTGCACTGGGCAGGTACAGCCAGCCTTTATTTGCACACATTACCCACAAAGCACCATCAATTATTTATCATGAGGGCAATTAGAGGAGTTTGTTTACAGAGACAGAGACACTCTGGGTGAGTTGCACCAATATGGATTAAGTTTAAATCTAAATGAAATCAAGGTTTATCTAATAATTCTGTTGCACCAAACTTTAAACCTTGTTTAAAAATAAGATTTACATTTAAACCATCATTTTGATCCCATAATCTTACGTCTGTTATCGAGTCTGGGATGTGGATCCGTCACTCATCTCGGTGCACCTTGGTGTCAGAAGAGAGTAATATATTTAGCATTTAATGGCAGTTGTGACGATGAGGTGAGCAACCGTCACGTCCGGTGTAGACATGGTGTTATTTCTTATCTTCAAATGCAGTTTTCTCTTGCAAAACCTCCAACCTGCAGACTACAGTTCCTACTGCTACTGTGGCTTCCACGGAGGACTCTCACTCACATTCGTCTAGTGAAGAGCCTACCTTTTTGCCCTATACTCCTCATAGACCCCACCTTGATGCTATGTCTACATGTGCTTCTGAAACACATTTTCTAGAATAATCTTCTCACTGAAGTTTTCTTGACAAGCCAGTGGAATCTACAGTGGCTGGTGGTTCTGGTGAGGGCTCACTTCATTCTTTGGGGACTGCTCCACCCCTGGTGGATGACACATTGGAAATGCTTTGAATGGGAGTGGCCCATCTTGGCCTTGATGGCTGCCCTGCACATCTTGTTCAGTGTAGTGTGTTTTTCCGTAGATCTTCAGCTATGGATTCCTTTGCTATACCTGCATGTCAGGATTTCATAGCAGAATTTTCAAGTGCGCTCAAAGGACCAGGTATGGCCAAAAGGTGTTCTAAGCATAGGCGTAATTTTCGGGTGGGACAGGTTAAACATGTCCCTACCACTTTTTGAAAGGGTCGATATTGTCCCGACCACTTTTTGAAACCTCTCGCGGCACGGATATGTAATACAAAAGAAACACCTCTAGTTGATTATCAATTTGAGTTAATAATAGGCGATCTGGCACTAGAATGTGTTGTTTTTGAAATCTTGTTGAGTGCTCGTTGTCGCTGATATCAGAGGCGCAACAGTGTTGACGCCGTGCACACTGCGCAGTGTTCACACGGACGAGCGCTTCAATCTATCGCTCTGTTGCAGATACTCTCTATTTGTTAGGTTGAAATCACAAAACAAAATAGCTACACATAAACGTATCCCTGCTCTTGATATACAATCTCTTAATGAACATCTTTGGTTTTAATGAGTAAAAAAACAATCATACATGGTTGGGTTAGAAACGAAACGAAAATGCTGCCACCAGTCCATCAGGACAATCTGATATCAACTGCGGATCCTCGTATTTATTAACTAATATACATACTCTCGGGACTAATGGCACATACACATTCCTGTCCCACCCACTTTTTAAAACAAAGTTACGCCACTGGTTCCAAGACTGCTCGCACTCTGGCTTCAATGGCTGAAGCTGAGTCCATTAGAGTGTGGAGTGTACCTTAAATCAAACAGGCAATTGCTGCACTGGTGGTGTCACCAGACGAAGCACTGCTGGAGAACGTCCGATGCCCTTAGTGTTCAGTGTGGCCAAACAGATTCCTTTCTGAATAAAGCATATGAGCCAGCTGCCTACATCACTTGGACTGAGAACACTGTAGGTGATGATACATGGGGCAACTTTTTGAGCTGGGCAATGTTGCCATCAACGTGCAACCTGGTGAGGCACAGGGCAACTAATTAGGGTACGCCTACAGCTTACGCCTCTACAGACGCTAAACGGAACGCATCTTTTTTAGTATTTAAATACAAAGTTCTGGCATGAAACTCTAGATGGCACAGACTAATAGGTCCTTTAACACAACCTGCTAATTATCACATCATTATCTATAGGTCACAGATGATTGGTTCCTGCTGTATTAGTAGCCTATGAGCTTAATCTTTAAATACATGAGTTAGCATTGCTTAGTAGCGCAGCGTGCTTCAGAAATCATCTAAGATAAGTACATGGGCTTTACACTATATAACTGTGCATTTTTGCGTAGTCTGCTTTATCAATTCTGTGTCATATCAACAGTCTGTTTAATGCTTAGAGAGAATTACTAAGCATTTTATCAGCTAACGCATATGCATGTTGTATAAAGATACAGAGACAAGCTTGCTGAACTTTAAATGGAAACAGGTTTCGCTTTTGTATCACATTCTAACGAAGCTACAGCAAGTATTTTGTACAGCAGCAGCAGTATGGATAACAAATTCGGATAGCAATGGAGCGGATATCAACAACATAACATAGAACGCAGCAGACGTTGCGTGCGTGCCGCGTGCAGGGCTAAAGTAACCTGTTTGCTATTGAGTGAGAAGTTTCTGTCGGCTAATGAGTGATCATGCAATGTGAATATATCATGATTAAAATGCAAACAATGATTTCATCTTATTTACATACTAAGTACGTGAGCAGTTGTATTCGGATTTTATTGGGCATATACTTTTCATACTACAGGACGAACAGCGATTTTGCAAGGTCTGTAAGTCATTTAATTAATGGATTTCACGTAGAATGATATTTATCATTTCTGCTTACCCTAGAGTGTGCAAGGCAGTTCCATGTATTCTTCAAATGAAGCAAGAGCACCTCAGTATGCTTAATATGTATTTTATGTTATAATCTGTATAGTATAATTTGTGTTGCGCTCTGGATAACATTAGGTGATTTCTATACGCGGCGTGATGCAGTGGCAGGCAGTGTGGCTGAATTATGGACACACTTTGTTGATCTGAGCGGTGGCTGCATGTCTGACACTTGCAGTGTGGTGGTCAGCCATTGACGTAGCGGAACTTTTGAGTTCGCTACTGAGATAAGTGAACGTTCTACACGCTTTCGCGGCCATACGTTTCATTTGTGTTTATCTGTGAGGACCGACAGTCTGTTGCATGCTGAGAAATGATGTTATGGGATTCACTGTCAAATTGCATCAACTGACATAACCTTTGCATATGGGACAAAGATATAATAGAAATGCATTAGCATGCAACTCAGACAAGATAGAATATTAATTAAAATATTGAGTTTCTATTAATCTCATTCATATTATGACTTGTAAACCTAAATGTTTCATAGTATTGCTCAACTTCAACAACTCTTCAAGGCTGATGTTTCATGTACCTATGCGTTTGGGCTGGGTCAGCTGATGCATGTTGGAGTGATGCTCATTAATTTTTCCGTTCATCCGAATGAGTTTACTTTTTAGGAGTATACAGGGTTACAATGACGTTATCAAATGATGCTACATCATTATACTTATTTGCTCAGGTGGTCGTGGAGGGTTTCTTATCTCTATTAGCCTGCAACATTTTACCATTTGTTAAAGCCACACATAATGTGCGTTCTAATTGGTATGTTTGAGCCTTTTGGCTCACACACACATATACATAGGCCACTAGAGCTAAGCCTTTCAGCGTGGTAGCCCAGGCACACATAGCCATATCGTTCACTAGAGCTAAGCCATTCGGCGTGGTAGCCCAGGCACACATAGCCATATTGTTCACTAAAGCTAAGCCGTTCGGCATGGTAGCCGTGAGGGTGAATCATCATCTTGCCTTCTGCGTTGATGGGGGATCTCTGACATCTGTGGGCTTGTATTGTCCAATATCATGTCACCTGCTCTGTTGGGGGGTTATTCATGTATGCTATATTGTACATCAGCAGCATATCTTACTTGCTCACAGCAACGGGTCGTGTATGTATTGGCAGTAGCAAGTCCCGTACTTGCTCTGCAGCAGCAGCAGCAGCAATAATCAACAGCAGCAGCAGCAGCAATTAAGCAGCAGCAGCGTAGCAGATCTATTCCGCCAAGACCAAATATATCTACATATCCATATCCATTACCATACCAAACACTCCGAGAGTTGTCATGACAGATATACAAAGTTCTGGCATGAAACTCTCGATGGCGCAGACTAATAGGTCCTTTAACACAACCTGCTAATTATCACATCATTATCTATAGGTCACAGATGATTGGTTCCTGCTGTATTAGTAGCCTATGAGCTTGCGTGCTTAATCTTTAAATACATGAGTTAGCATTGCTTAGTAGCGCAGCGTGCTTCAGAAGTCAAGTCAAGTCACCTTTATTTATATAGCGCTTTTTACAATGCAGATTGTGTCAAAGCAGCTTTACATTGATAACTGGTACATAATTTTGGCTGCACAGCAGCTCTTAAAGAATAGTGTCAATGCAGGCAGATCAAAGCACTGTTGAATAAATGTCAAGAATACTGTTGAATATCAAATGTCAAGTCAAATGTCAAGTGTCCCCAACTAAGCAAGCCAAAGGCGACAGCGGCAAGGAACCCAAACTCCAACAGGTGACATCAGGTGGCAAACAAGTGGCAAATAGGTGTTAAAATGGAGAAAAAAACCTTGGGAGAAACCAGGCTGGCGAACCTCTGGCGAACAGTGCTTTGTTACGAATCAGGTTGCTATCATAAGTCTGATAGGATCGCAACAATCAAAGTATTTATTTCAGTTCCATCCAGTTGAGGATCGTATTCATCACGCCGGTATGGACGGTCTGTTGAGGAACTGTGGCACTGGCTGTCGTGTTGATGATGTCTTCACAATGGATGATCTAGTCGACTCGATCTCTGCTGATACTTCAGGGCTGCGTTGTGGTCGTGTCAAGGCGCAGGTCCTTGACTACGGTAAACCTTGGGATAAACAGAAAGACTAATATTAGCGTAGATGCCATTCTTTTTCTGATGTAACGAGTACATCTGGTGTTATAGGAAGCGTTCCCGGTTCCGGCTGACCTAATTTATGCAGCCTAATAATCCTTTAACGGATTTTGAAAATATAAATTGATAATGTGTTATGTGTATGCCAGGTTAAAGAGATGTGTTTTTAGTCTGGATTTAAACTGACAGAGTGTGTCTGCATCCCGAACAATGCTAGGAAGATTGTTCCAGAGTTTCGGTGCCAAATAGGAGAAGGATCTACCGGTTGATTTTGATATTCTAGGTATTATCAGCTGGCCTGAATTCTGAGATCGCAATAAACGTGAAGGATTATAATGATTTAAGAGCTCACTCAGGTATTGGGGAGCTAAACCATTTAGTACTTTGTAAGTAATTAGCAAGATTTTAAAATCTATACGATGTTTAACAGGAAGCCAATGCAGTGATGACAGAACTGGGCTAATATGGTCATACTTCCTAGTTCTAGTAAGAACTCTAGCTGCTGCATTTTGTACGAGCTGTAGTTTATTTATCAAGCGGGAAGAACAACCACCCAGTAGAGCATTACAGTAATCTAGCTTGAGGTCATGAACGCATGAACTAACTGTTCTGCATTTTTCATTGAGAGCATATGTCGTAGTTTAGATATATTTTTAAGATGGAAGAATGCGGTTTTGCAGATGCTAGTAACATGGCTTTCAAATGAAAGATTGGTATCAAAGAGCACACCCAGGTTCCTAGCTGACGACGAAGACTTAACAGAGCAGCCATCAAGTGTTAGACAGTATTCTAGGTTATTGCGTGAAGTAGTTTTCGGTCCAAAAATTAGAATCTCTGTTTTTTCTGAATTTAGTAGTAGGAAATTACTGGTCATCCAGTTTTTTTATATCAGCTATACATTCTGTTAATTTAGCGAATTGGTATTGAAACCCCCACCTTCCCCAGCTCCACCTGTATAGATCTGCTACAGTTATTCATGTACGCTATATTGTACAGCAGCATTATGTCTTACTTGCCTACTGCCTACGCACATTAAATTGGACACCTGTTGGTATTTTAAGCATTAAATGAGGTAAATTCCCTGTTTTGGGTTGACACATGACAACTTACAAGCGTAAAAAGACATAAGTTCATGGTCCTTTTCTTCGCTCCACTGCTGCTGAGAGGCTGCCATCTTGTTTGAATTTTATCTGAAATCTCCAAGCCGGTCATTTGATCGGCTGCTAGCAATCTGATTGGAGGATCTCAAAAAATTGCCCACGATGGATCTAAAGTATCCAGATCGAAATTTGTTGCTCATTCTCATTGGGAAAGTGTCCAAGCAACATTGCTCAGCAACATTGCTCAAAAAGTTGCCCCCTGTATCATCACCTTGTCTGCCAACTGATTTTGGCTGCTACCAGTTCTTTGGAGTCTGCAGAGATGGATCTTTTTGTCCTACGGTTCTTGAAGACAGCCTTACTGGCTACGGGGCACATGACACACGAACTGGGCTCTCTCACAGCAACGCTCTTGACTGCTCGCCGGCATGTTTGGCTTGCTCAGGCCAGATTGCCAGAGGATTGTAAAAAGACCTTAAGGGATCTACCCATTGTTCCTGGACATATTTTGGTCCTGATGTATCTGAGGTTTTGGAAAGATGCATGAAGCTGTCTGCGACCACCCCCAAAGTGTTCGGGTTGCATTCCAACAGTTGTGGTAGACCCAATTCAGCAGCTCTCTCTCAAGAAATTCTTTCCATGATGGAGAAGAGAGCGATCGAGGAGGTTCACCCCCTAGTTCAGAGGGACGGTTTTTACTCGACATATTTTCTAGTTTCAAAGCGAGATTTGTTTTTCGTTTCATTTTAGATTTGAGGAGACTCAACAGGTTCCTAAAGAAGCTCCCGTTTTGCATGTTGCGTGTAATCAAAGTTCTTCGGTCAGTGGCAGAAAGAGATTGGTTCACAACTGTTGATCTGACGGATGCATATTTCCATGTTCTGAATGCCATGCATCACAGGAAATTTTTACATTTCAGTTTCAGGAACAAGAGTTTCCAGTTCAAGGTTCTACCATTTGGACTCTCCCTAGCTCCTTGTGTGTTTACAAGATGTATGATTGCTGCCCTGTCTCCCCTGTGTGCCCAGGGATTGCGAATTCTACCATATCTAGATGACTGGTTGCTATGTGCTCAGACGAGGGTCCAATCTGTGCACAATACACAGCTGCTGCTGGACCATGTCATGGCCAAGTTGAGTCTCTCAGTGAATGGGATAAAGAGCTCTCTGTCTCCCGCACAGTCCATCACGTTCATCGGGATGACTATCAATTCAATCACAATGCATGCCTCTCTGTCTCCATCTTGGATGACGGGTATCTAAACCTTCTCATCTGGAAACATCTCTACAGTATGGAGTGTTACTGAGACTGTTCGGGATGTTGGCGGCAGCCTCCTCCGTGATTCCCTGGGATTACTTCATCTGCGACCCCAACTCGATTTAAAATAAAAAAACCCAGATCAACAAATCCTAGATTAACTCTAAACTTCGCCTTTAATTCTTATTGGCACAACTCATCCTCTGTGTTTTTATTCTGCAGAATAATGTTTACAAAAGGAATTTAATTAGGATATTTGCAGGGCTAAAATGACATACCGACATGAATGATGCCTCAAATCATGCTCTTTGTTGAGAAGAGGTGTGCTGTTACTTTTCTTAGTAACTAATAATAAATCAGGTGAAATACAGTAATCCCATAGATTTAACCTGAAGACGCTACCTGAGTCCAGAATATCAGAGATGGACTCTTTTGATTTGCCAAGCACCCAGAAACCTCTAGCATTCTTTCCACAGTGAAACATTTTCTTTAGAAAATGTATAAATCTAGTAATGTTTGGAGGATGTGCTGTCCTGCAGTGCAGCATAATGCTGTGGATTACACCACAATCTAATCCTGCTCCTGAAGTTCTGTATTCTTGTCGAGTTTTGCTCCAGTGATCTTTAAACATCTGCTTATGGATTAGACAGATGCATACATATTTCTAGTGGAACTAATTTACAGTATTAAGCTGCTGACAAACATTATCATCACACTGGAGTGATGTAATGCATGGAGCTGTGTTTGTTCAGGTGGAAGTGTGGCTGAACCGTGTTTTGGACACCATGCGTGCCACTGTGCGTCATGAGATGACTGAGGCGGTCTCGGCCTATGAAGAGAAGCCCAGGGAACAGTGGCTGTTCGACTACCCAGCCCAGGTATTTAACTCCATTTTCACTTATGAATTTTAAAAAGTGCAACTGATAAAGTTTTGTGATGATTCAGCACTGGCCAGATTGGGACAGTGAAAGTTCAGCCAACTGTCCCAAGTGTCTTTCACTCTCGCCCTGGGCCATCGTCCTTATTGTTGAGCCCTGACAGGTAAGTTTAATCGAGAATGCACGCGTAGGCAATAATGCACATATAGACATTGTGTGAAGATGTGGACAGTGTCATAAAGGTGCCTCTTAAAAAAAAAAAAAAAAAAAAAAAAAAAATATATATATATATATAATATATATATGTTGCATCAATACATCATATTGTTATACATCTTTTTTCCCCTTTTACCCTTGAACAAATGTGTGTGCAAGTATTATTACTTTTTTTACTTGAACGCAAATATGTCACTGACCCTCATACTGTACCAAATACTAATACATCCTGACATCAGTGTTAAACTTTTCACATGTTGTGCTGATATATATATATATATATATATATATATGGACTAGTGGTCATTGGTACTGTGTGTATTTCCATAGGTCGCTCTTACCTGCACTCAGATCTGGTGGACGACCGATGTAGGTATTGCTTTCTCCGGACTGGAGGATGGAAATGAGAATGCAATGAAGGAATACTATAAAAAGCAAGTGAATCAGTTAAACACTCTCATCACCATGCTGATTGGCCAGCTCACTCCTGGAGACCGGCAGAAAGTCATGACCATCTGTACCATTGACGTCCATGCGAGAGACGTGGTGGACAAAATCAATAAGCAAAAGGTACAGCAAATTTGTCTCCATATCATTTTTCCTATTGTTAAACACTACATTAAGTGTTATTTTTTTCAGATATCTGCAGATGAGTTGAACCCACACATGCATTAGGCGTCTCATAAGGGAATATTATATTCTGCCTCTATTAACATTTGCCTCCAAAATGAAAGTCTCGATGTGCTCTCATGTGATTGCTCATATTTTGGTCTCACTTGAAGGCCTGTGGTTCAGTAGAATAGAAGTCAAATTTTCTTGAGGCCTTTTCACATGACTGGCATTAGGACTTTAACGTCAATAAAAGAATATTCAGTTCTGCCTCTATTCACTCCATTTGTGAATATTCACTCCAATTCTGCCTCTATTCACACCTGCATAATGAAAGTCTCAATATACTCTCATGTGATTGCTCATATTTTGGTCTCACTCGAAGGCCAATGGTTCAGTAGAATATAAGCCCTGATGAAAGCTGTATAGAGTGGCTTAGAAGCGCACTAATGTTTTATCCAGCCCAGCTCAAAATATTTTCTTCCTGCTAATCCTTCATAATCATCTTTCTCAGGTGGAGAACTCTCAGGCCTTTCTTTGGCTGTCCCAACTCCGGCATCGCTGGGGCGAGAGAGAGAAGCACTGCTTCGCAAACATTTGCGATGCCCAGTTCCTCTATTCATATGAGTATCTGGGCAACACTCCACGATTAGTAATCACACCACTCACAGACAGGTAAGACAGCCTGACAAACACAGCTTTAGGTTTAAAATGACTAATTTTGAACATCCTCATTTAGATGGAGGAGCCCATTAAACCGTAAATGTCCCAGCAGTTGGCCTTATGCTAAAAGAAGGTTTGAAGAAGACAGCAGGTTGCTTAGGAGAATCTGTCTTGAGCGCTTGAACCTTTGGAAGCATAGAAAGCAGAGACCCTCCTGTTTGATGGTCAAATAAATGCCAGTGCAGCTTCCTGAGCATATGGTGTGTCTGAGTCACACTTCTGTCTTTCATTCACACTGAAGTGAGAACATGCAAAAAAATGACACCGGCACATCAATATTTGAACCTATGCAAGCTAAAAAGAAAACTCATCAGACTTGCATGTTATACATTAAGGATCATAAGAAATGTACACTACTGTTCAAATGTTTGGGGTTAAAAAGATATTTATTTTTAAGAAATTAATAGTTTTATTCAGCAAGGATGCATTAATTTCATCAATAGTGATAGGAAAGGCATTTGCTTATTAATGCAAATTATCTTCACTGAAGGACTTCTCATAGGTAAAGGCTTGCCAAATAGCCTTAAACACTTAAAATATGTTTGTTCCTTATCAGTAAATACAGATGTATATAAAAAGATGTGACCGCACACTCAACTTGCAAATAGTTTGAAACTATTTGCAAGTTGAGTGTGTGGTCACATCTTTTTATATACATCTGAATTCATCTCTCCTGACTGGCACCTCAGACGGCAGTGTGTTTGTTTCTTCTTCTAAAACCTTATCAGTAAATACACAACATTTAGCAGTGCTCCGTCTCCCAAAATCGAGTGCAGGCTGAAGGCTCTTGAGTCTGTAGTCACAACTACAGCACACTGTAAAAACAGGAGTTTAGCCTTAAACATTTGAATTTGAGGAAGTCTATATTTATACACCACATATTGTATGTGACTGAGCATTTGTGTTCATGTTTGTTTGCTAAAGCATGTTTTTCTCCTCTCAAATGCAGATGTTACATCACACTGACCCAGTCGCTGCATCTGGTCATGAGCGGAGCCCCGGCTGGCCCTGCCGGCACAGGCAAAACCGAGACCACTAAGGACCTGGGCCGAGCCCTGGGCATCATGGTCTACGTATTCAACTGTTCAGAGCAGATGGACTACAAGGTGATGAGAACTGAGCATATCACAGGCTGTTGAAATGGACTGGCCATGGTGTGGTATAAAAAGCCTTTTTGCATCTACATTTACATTTATGCCTTTGGCATATGCTTTTATCCACAGCGACTATGCCATTTCCAGAAAAGTTTTGTAAAATGCAATAAAATCCACAATCTGTGATTTGTTAATTCTCTCTCTTGAACATTTTGTTTTAAACTCTTAAAAGTACTAAGAAATGATTTCCAATGTTTTCACTGAACAACATAATTGTATTTTGTAAATATAAAACAAATTTAGATATTGATGGCTGCAACGCACTCCAAAAAAGTTGGGACAGAGGCAAAATAAAAGTGAAAAGATTATAGAATATCCAAGTTAAACTGTCCAAAATTAGCAGGTGAATTGGTAATAGTTTAGGGTATCGTGTTTGGGTGTAAAAGACCTTCTCAGTCTTTGCAAGCAAAGATGGGTCATAAAGACTGATTTATACTTCTGCGTCGAGTGTACGCCGTAGCTACGGCATAGGCTGTGCGTAGCACGCGTAGCATACGACGTAGCCTGACGTGCACCTCTTCAAAAATGTAACAACACGTCAATTCTACGCGGACCGCAAGCGCTCTGATTGGTCTGCTAGAACCCCTCCCTCAGGTCAAAAAACTGGTGCGGAGCACTCGGAGAAGAGCGAGCACTTTCAACTTCACTGCCATTTCTGTTTGTAAGCTTCTCTGACAACGTACATGACGAGCTGCTTCTTCTTCGGCTTTTGTTTTGATACTCAACATGACCGCGGACACTGCCTCCTAGTGGTCTGCATGCACGTCGACTCGGACAACGACGCAGAAGTATAAATGAAAACAGACGCATAGCCTACGGCGCAGAGGCTCCGGCATAGGTCCGACGCTGATGTATAAATCAGCCTTAACTCACCAATTTGTGCCAAATTTCATGAGAGAATTGTCAAACAATTCAAAAATTACTTTTCTCAATGCAAGATTGCAAAGAACTTATGTCTTTCACTATGTACCATATGTAATTGTGAAAAAATTGTGAAAAAATTCAGGGAATCCAGAGAAATCTCAATCTGTGTACGGCCAGGCAGTATACTTCTGTTCAATGTGCGTGACCTTCGAACCCTCAGATGGCATTGCATGAGAAACCGTCATGCTATTGTGTTAGATATAGCCACATGTGCTCGGGAGTACTTTGGAAAACCGTTGTCACTTAACACAGTCTGCCGCTGCATCAAGAAATGCAACTTGAATCTCTGTTACGCAAGGAGAAAGCTATACATCAGTTTAATGCAGAGATGCTGCCAAGTTCCCTGGCCCCGAGAGCTCATCTTAGATGGTCTAAAAAAAGACAGTGAAAATGTGTGCTGTGGTCAGATGAGTCCACGTTTCATCATGTTTTTGGGAAAAAACTGTCATTCCCAAAGACGAAAGAGACCGTCTAGACTTTCATCAGTGACAGTTGCAAAAGTAAACATCTGTCATGGTATTGGGGTGCAGCAGTGCAAACGGCATAGGTGACTTGCATATTTGTGAAGGAACCATTGACGTGGAGGCATATGTTGGGATTGCACAAAGACATAAACTGTCATCAAGATGACATCTTTCCTGGGAAGCAAGACAATGCCAGGTCTGCATGTGATACATCAGAGTGGTTTCGTAGACACTCTACACTGTAGAGTGGATGTCCATGACTGACCTGCCTGCAGTCCAGGTCTTACTCTAATTGAAAATGTATGGCCCATCATGAAAAGGAGAATCAGACAATGATGACCACAGACTGTTGAGCAGCTGTCTTGTATCAGGCAAGATTAGGCAAAAATTTCACTTGCAAACTTCAACATTTAGTATCCTCAGTTCCCGAACAATTTAAAAAGTCAAATCAAAAGGAAAGTTGATGTGACACAGTGTTAAACATACCTCTGACCCAACTTTTTTTGGAGTGTGTTGCTGTCATCAAAATCAAAGTTTGTTTATATTTACAAAATACATTCAAGTTGGTCAGTGAAAACATTGGAAATATTTTCTTGGAAATCAAAACCATTACCTCGGGTTACCTACAATTCATTTTACAAAACTTGTCTTGTATTGTTTGTCAGTGCCGAGGCAGCTCTTTATTGCTCATGAGAAACTGTATACTTCAAGTAAAGACAGTTATGGCATATCCATAAGAGAATTAAAATATGGGGAAAAATGAAAATACCAGTTGTTTTCATCAGAACAGCAAACTCCGAACTCTCTGTGTTGAATCTCTGTCTCCGTCTCATTGCTCAACACCTCGCCTGATTCTGTCATCCATCTTATGAGCGATTTCCTAATATACTTCTCACATCATGGGGTCCAGCAGATTAGTAAAGCTCTCATGGCCGGGCTTAAAGGGTTAGTTCGTCCAAAAATTAAAATTCTGTCATTACTTACTCACCCTCATATCGTTCCACACCCGTAAACCTTTGTTTATCTTCAGAATACAAATTATTAAATTAAGATATTTTTGATAAAATCCAATGGCTCAGTGAGGCCTCCATTGACAGCAAGATAATTAACACTTTCAAATGCCCAGAAAGGTATACTAAAGACATATTTAAAAGTTTATGTGACTACAGTGGTTCAACCTTAATGTTATAAAGCGAAGAGTATACCTTTTGTGTGCCAAAAATACAAAATAACGACTTTATTCAACAATATCTAGTGATGGGCGATTTCAAAACACTGCCTCATGAAGCTTCGAAAACTTTACGAATCTTTTGTTTTGAATCAGTGGTTCGGAGTGTGTATCAAACTGCCAAAGTCACGCGAATCATTGAAATTTCAAAATGTTTCGAAACACTTATGACGTAACGAAGCCTTGTTTACTGAAATCACGAAACAGACACAAAACAGATTAGAAACAAAAGATTCATAAAGCTTCGAAGCTTCATGAAGCAGTGTTTTGAAATCGCTCATCACTAGATGTTGTTGAATAAAGTCGTTAATTTGTTTGTTTTTTTGACGCACAAAAAGTATTCTCGTCGCTTCATAACATTAAGGTGACCACGGTTCACCATTGCAGAGGAGACGGCCTTCTTTCCACCCGCAATCAATCCTATCTGTGTCTGAGACAGTGTTGGGATTAATCCATTACAAGACATTACGTAATGAGATTGCTTTTTTTGATGCAACAAGTAATGCATTACAAGTAACGTGCATTATGTAATCACATTACTTTTTGATGTACGAATAAAGTAATTCATTACAAGGCTCTGAATACGTAATCAGATTACTTTTTTGATGTAACGAGTAAAGTAACACATTACAAGTAACGTGCATTACGTAATCAGATTACTTTTTTGATGTAACGAGTAATGCATTATTTTATACATGTACACATTATTGTTTTACTTTTTTTTTACTTGTCAGTTTCATTAATTTACTTAAACATTTTTTTTTTTTTACTACTGAATTCTCTCTCTCTTCTCCATATCTTAGCAACTCAGACATGCACACTCATGCATGCAGAAATAGAAAAAAAAATACAAAAGAAACAAAGCACATTATTTTCAAAAAAAAAAGAATTGTATGGTAGGTAATATAACCCGTAATGTTCAGAGATCTTTTGTATGGCAAACAGTAGCTCTAGGGCTCAGGAAATATTCTAAGTGCTATGAATATAAAAGTCTTCTATATGTGTTTTTAAAAGAAAATTAAGGTGCATAAATAGGCTATTTTGTTGAATGCATTACTGCATTAAACACTTGCAAAAAAAATTCTCAAAACTTCTCAGTGAAATGCACCTGCAAGTCCTGGAAGTGATCAAGACTCAGCCAGGAGAGAAAAGTAATGCAAAAGTAACCTACATTATAATCAGTAAAAAGTAACTAAGGAATGCAGTTTATTACTTTTTTAGGGAGTAATGCAGTATTGAACACATTACTTTTAAAAGTAACTTTGCTCCTGCACTGGTCAGAGACAACTGCAAGACGCATGTGCTGGTTACCTAGGTGGGAAGGCACACAGTGAGAGAGTTTAGAATATGAATGTGTTTTTGCAAATGCCGCTCATTCTCCCAGAAAATGCCTGTTTTGCATTTGATATTCTTGTTTATAAGCTGGAATTTCACCATGAGCTCATTTCTAGAAAACAAAAGATGCCCTGCATAACATGCTTCAGTTTGTTGTGATTGATGCTTTCCAGTGATGCGCTTATAAGCCTCTGGTTTCTCTCTCTCTCTTTTAGTCATGTGGCAACATCTATAAAGGCCTGGCGCAAACTGGAGCCTGGGGCTGCTTCGACGAGTTCAACAGGATCTCGGTGGAGGTGCTGTCTGTGGTGGCGGTGCAGGTGAGTGAGTTACGACACAGTTGTGAATAACTAACAGCTCTTGAGCTGCTGGCCAGATTTATGTGTCTATCAGCTTAGAAAACTTGAAATGGAACCAGGGAAAGTTTTCAGCTGTAAAGAAAGATATAATGCATTGTGAAAACACCATGCAAGGAAATTCTGCCATTATGATTCGCTCAGCTGCTTAAGTGTCACACCATCATGCCCTGTCAGCTGCTGTTTGCCATTGAGATTTTATGCCTTGCAATTCACAGTTTACGCAGGGAAGCTGAAGATAGTGTGTACTGTAGCTGAATGAATCATCTTCATTATGCTGGCAGAGACGTCATTTGCTCACAATGGGTATTATGTTAATAATGATGATTATGGCCATAATGTGTAGCTACTCATCGTTTATCTCGAGACACATTTTGTTGTGATACAGTACGACAGGTTTTAATGGCCAATTCATGGAACACTTTTCCTTTGAAAGATAAAAAGACTCATCTGAAATCTCTGGACACTGAAAGGTGATTCTCCCTTGTGATAAAAAATGATTTACTTTTCCTTTTGTAGTGTTTTCAAGTCAAGTCAAGTCACCTTTATTTATATAGCACTTTTTACAATGCAGATTGTGTCACAGCAGCTTTACAGTGATAACTGGTATATAATTTTGGCTGCACAGCAGCTCTTAAAAGAAAATGGTGTCAATGCAGACAGATCAAAGCACTGTTGAATATCAAATGTCAAGTGTCCCTAACTAAGCAAGCCAAAGGCGACAGCGGCAAGGAACCCAAACTCTAACAGGTGACATCACGTGGCAAACAGGTGTTAAAATGGAGAAAAAAACCTTGGGGGAAACCAGGCTTAGTCGGGGAGCCAGTTCTCCTCTGGCGAACAGTGCTTTGTTACGATTCAGGTAGCTATCATAAGTCCGATGGGATCGCAACATTCAAAGTATTTATTCCAGTTCCATCCTGTTGAGGATCGTATTCATCATGCCGGTATGGACGATTTGTTGAGGAACTGTGCCACTGGCTGTCGTGTCGATGAGACCTTCACAGTGGATGATCTAGTTGAATCAATCTCTGCTGATACTTCAGGGCTGCGTTGTGGTCATGTCAAGGCGCAGGTCCTCGATCTCACCTGGATACGGCCCATATCCGGTTGACTACGGTAAACCTCGAGATAAACAGAGACTAATATTAGCGTAGATGCCATTCTTCTTCTGATGTAACGAGTACATCTAGTGTTATAGGAAGTGTTCCCGGTTCCAGCTGACCTAATTTATGCAGCCTAACAATCCTTTAATGGATTTGAAAATATAAATTGATAATGTGTTATGTGTATGCCAGGTTAAAGAGATGCGTTTTTAGTCTAGATTTAAACTGACAGAGTGTGTCTGCTTCCCGAACAATGCTAGGAAGATTGTTCCAGAATCCTGCGATTGATTTTGATATTCTAGGTATTATCAGCTGGCCTGAATTCTGAATCGCAATAGACATGAAGGACTATAATGCATTAAGAGCTCGCTCAGGTACTGGGGAGCTAAACCATTTAGTGCTTTGTAAGTAATTAGCAAGATTTTAAAATCTATACGATGTTTAACAGGAAGCCAATGCAGTGTTGACAGAACTGGGCTAATATGGTCATACTTCCTAGTTCTAGTAAAGAACTCTAGCTGCTGCATTTTGTACGAGCTGTAGTTTATTTATCAAGAGAGCAGAACAACCACCCAGTAGAGCGTTACAGTAATCTAGCCTTGAGGTCATGAACACATGAACTAACTGTTCTGCATTTTTCAATAAGAGCATATGTCGTAGTTTAGATATATTTTAAGATGGAAGAATGCAGTTTTACAGATGCTAGAAACATGGCCTTCAAATGAAAGATTGATATCAAAGAGCACACCCAGGTTCCTAACTGACAACAAAGACTTAACAGAGCAGCCATCAAGTGTTAGACAGTATTCTAGGATATTATGTGAAGAAGTTTTTGGTCCAAAAATTAGAATCTCTGTTTTTTCTGAATTTCAGAGAGCAGCTGTTATGAAGAACAATATACAGCGAATCAGAACATCAGAGTAATGATACGAGACGTTTGTCAGGCCCTTAGATGAGCATCTGATGGGAAGTGCCTGCTGTTTAGCGTTATCCATTTTAAGTAGGAGGATATTTCGCAGGGATGTAGTCCATTGAAATTTTATTCTCACAGAGACTGATAGAATCAATTTTCCATTCCGTTAAGCTAAAACAAACAGAAGGAACTTCAGATGTATCAATATTGAGACAAATTAAGCGAGCTGTAGTGTTCACCTCACCGCAGCTCACCATGGCAGGGAAACAGATTTCCAGAGGAGTGTCCGCAAATATGAATACTTTGTTTTCATCATTTCATTTATTATGGACAACAAGACTGTTTTTAACCCAGGCTATTAATGGAATAGGAAACAAAAATTATCATTCTGTCTTCATTTACTCACTCTCACGATGCTCCAAACCTGTATTGATGCACTTCTGTGGAACATAAAATGAGGTGTTTAGCAGAATTTCTGAGCTGCTGCTCCATACAATGGAAGTCAAGGGGGAAACAAAAAACAATTGTCCCAAACGCTCCATTCCTCTGCTGTTTCAGCTGCTCTTAATGCATGGCTATGCTTGGCTTCACTGCTCTTCTATAGAACAATATATAAAATTCATGAAAGCACTATATAATGTGGGATTTGGAGTTCATGTAAGGCCTTTGCAAAGTAGATAATGTTATATGTCAGTGTTTATTTGCTTCTAGCCTGAACTCTACACTGAAAAAAATGATTTTTTGATGCTGTTCACTTTATTTAAACAACTTATTTTGATTCAACACCATTGTATTAGGTTTCTGGTTCAAATTCAATTGCTTCATGTTAAATTAAGTTGAAACAATTACTTTTTGACTTAACTTGATGTTTTCATATTAGAATAACATGTTTCAATCAAGTAAACCCAACCAGGACTCAATCAAACAGGATTTTAACTTCCCATCATGCTTTGCAAAGGGGATGAACTAGGAGTGTAAATGCTGAAATAAAGTGTTATTTTAAGCAGTTTTTAGGAAGATGAGAAAATGGAAAGACTTTTTATTGTTTACTGTTCTATTATGTTAGTATTTAAAAGTTTCTGTTAATTAATAGTTTTAGGGTTACCATTGTGGTGAATTGTTGCACTTGTGCTTGGGTTGAGGACCTGCTAACAAAATTTCAAATTACTTTAATAAGAAAGTAATCACTGTAGTAGCTCTGGGTTGCATTTCCCAAAAGCATTGTAAGCCTATGTTGATTGTAAAACCATTGCCACCAATGGACTTATGATCAATTTAGGCTTTACAATGTTTTTGGTTAAGGCAATTTAGTATGAATCCATATCACATGTATATATATATATATTATATAATATATATATATATATTTATATATCACATCTAGATTTCTAACACAGAACATCACAAAATTAAACAAGAAGAATTAATTGTAAAAATCAATGTATATGAAAACAATTTATTTTTTATAATTTATTTATTGCTTTTTATTTATTTTATTTTAAATGAACACAATTGATTCTAGTTAATTTAACATGGTTGATTCTATTGGATTTTACTTGTCTCAATCATGTGGAACCACTGTCCATGATTGAATTGAGTAAGTTGGACATAACTATTTTACATAGATTCTTCCTTAGTCAGTTGTTTTGTCACAACTCAGGATATTGCATAGAGTAAAAATAAACCTTTAATGTTAATAGAAACTAAGTTGGTTGTGTGGAACCACTGTCCATGATTGAATTGAGTAAGCTGGACATAACTATTTTACATAGATTCTTCCTTAGTCAGTTGTTTTGTCACAACTCAAGGATTTTGCATAGAGTAAAAATAAACCTTTAATGTTAATAGAAACTAAGTTGGTTGTGTGGAACCACTGTCCATGATTGAATTGAGTAAGCTGGACATAACTATTTTACATAGATTCTCCTTAGTTTGTTTGTCACAACTCAAGGATTTTGCATAGAGTAAAAATAAACCTTTAATGTTAATAGAAACTAAGATGGTTGTGTGGAACCACTGTCCATAATTGACTTGAGTTAGTTTAAAGTGTAATTTTTTTGAGTGTATGTCTTCAGTGCTGAAGCGTGTTTTGCTGACACTAAACTGATCCACACACCCTGCTTGACAGGTTGACCGTTCGGTGTGATGCTGTAATCCGATTTTTGATTGATTAATTTTGATCAAGGTCAGTGGAGAGATTGAAAGGAAAGGATTTGGCAATTTAAACAAGACATGCCTCTTGTACAGTGTACTATATGGTTTAAATGAGTTATAGAGCATAACTGTGATTGATCACTTTTCAGTGGCCTTGTTTCTGGAAGTATTTTATTTTCTTTATAGGAAATATAAGTTCTTATCTCTTGTGCTCTTTTGCACTCTATGATTCTCACTTTCTCATTGGTTTTTAAGAGCAAGTAATACACATTTTGTGCCATTTATATTGTCAATGTATGATCCATCAGGTCAAAAGTATTCAAGATGCCATTCGAGACAAGAAGAAGAGGTTTAACTTCATGGGTGAGGATGTAAACCTGGTCCCTTCGGTGGGCATCTTCATCACTATGAACCCCGGCTATGCCGGCAGGACTGAGCTGCCAGAAAATCTCAAGGCTCTCTTCAGGTGTGTTTAGGATTTGCATTTCATTAGGTGCTGTTTGCTTTTAAATTGGAATTCTGTTTTAAACACCAGCATCTGCATCCTGCTCATAAGGAGATTGGATGCCACCTACAGATTTTGATGAACAGAGCTTTTCTGATGTGATGCCTGAGGTGTTTTTGCTTTGTGGATCAGCAGGTATCATTCCCATTAAGAGACCAGAAAGAGCCAGTTATTAAATAGATAAGAACTGAAAGTACATATTTCACACATACTGTATGATATATTTTAGGCCTGTAATAAGCCATGTTGAAATATTTTCTATAGTAGGCTACTGTGTAACATACTTAAAAAGAACATTAAAGGCCAAAGCATAGTGGAGTTATAGAGCGTAACCGCGATCTCTCACTTTTTAGTGGCATATTTTTTCCAACTTGTTTTCTCCATAGTGATTTATAAAGTTCTTATTTATAAAGATTTTTAAAAATAATTTTAATATGTTCCTTGAGGTTCACTTATGATGCTATTTTATTTTTTATTTTTTTTGCACAAACATACATGTGGAAAAATATTTTTTTCCATTCTGTCTGAAATAATCCATTTTTAGGGTGACTGATCCACAAACCAAAAACGCCTCAGACATCACATCAGAAAAGCTCTGTCCATCAGTAACTGTGTAACTGTAGGCCTATTAGTGTCAACATTAATGGTAATAAAAACAACAGCCTGCAGTCAAAGTGTCCAGTAGTTTGTATCCTGATCTGCGCGTATGATTTGTTTGTAGGCTCACAGTCACGATGTTGTTCTTTCTTTGTGTTTCTGTGGTTTCTCTGTCCTGTAGGCCATGTGCGATGGTGGTGCCAGACTTTGAGCTCATCTGTGAGATCATGTTGGTGGCTGAGGGTTTCATCGAGGCTCGACTTTTGGCCAGAAAATTCATCACTCTCTATCAGCTCTGCAAGGAGTTGCTCTCCAAACAGGTTCAAAAGTCTTTATGCTGATAGTCTTAAATGATTGCTCCAATGCCATTACAATTTTCTGTTTCAGATCAAGGCCTTTAAGCCGCGCACACACTAAACGATTGTAAGGCCGATTATGAATGTAAATTGATACTTATGACTAATCGCGCTCAAACGCGTCCAGTCAGAGCCAGTTGTGTTCAGTCTGCGATTACAGTCGTGTTCAAATTCCATGTGCGAGTATATAAATCGGCTCCAGTCGAAGGAAACAATCGGTATGTGTGTTCAGTTCAGTCTTAGAATGTTTCAGCTAATCGTTAGGTGTGTCCCCGGCTTTAGTGAGAGCAGTTTTTCTAGCATTTTGAGGAATGTTTACCTGTCAATGGGACTTTATTTGATTGCGATGTTATGAGACATCCAATTGTTTTCTAATAAAAATGCTGTCAATCCCACTATCATACTGCTTTTACTTTATGAATTGTTTTTAGGTACAAACTGTGAAATATCTGAACAAGCTGAACAATCAAAGTTTGGCCTGCATAGGTTGCAGTTGATTGGACTCTCTTTAGTTTTTGTTTTTCCCGTGTCTCACCGTCACAGGATCACTATGACTGGGGTCTTCGGGCCATTAAGTCAGTGCTAGTAGTGGCCGGTTCCCTGAAGAGAGGAGATCCGCATAGACCGGAGGACCAGGTGCTGATGAGAGCCCTGAGAGACTTCAATGTCCCAAAGATCGTGACCGATGACATGCCTGTCTTCATGGGCCTCATTGGGGACCTTTTCCCTGCTCTTGATGTGCCACGCAAAAGGGACATGGACTTTGAGAAATTTGTCAAGCAGTCCGTGTTGGATCTCAAACTGCAGGCCGAGGACAACTTTGTGCTCAAGGTAAGTTCAGGTGACACATGCCAACTGACTATATGCACGGTTACTTCCTGGTTGTCGTTAAGCCAGCTTGGGCATTTCCAGTGAACTGTTAGCTGTTCATTCTGTACTCGCTGTACATCGACACAAAACCATCAGTGGTTGACTTTTTAAAGTTGTATTCATATTTGAATGCAGTTATCACATTTACCTAATTTGCCAATAAACAAGTTTTATTGCTTGCAATAAAGACAAAGCTATTGGGACTGTTTCAGAAATGCCGTGTCTGAATTAGACATGCACATGCATTATTTTTTCCAGCACTTCAAATGTTATTTTTAATGTGATGACCACAAACATTATTTGTCCATCCTTCTGAGATTGTCCCCATTGTAAAAGCAAACGTTTCAAAACGTAGGAAATCCAACATTTGATAGAAAACACTTATTAAAAAAAAAAGAAAAGAAGACAATAATTACCACTATAACCAGCAGGTTGTGGCAAAGTAGCATTTATTTGCGCATATATCAGCCATTTCCTCTAATAGTTTTTCACTTTTGTTTAGTTTTTGACTAAATAGTAAACATTATAAAATATATAGGTTTAAAAATACATTTTGTCAATGTGAAGTATGAAGTACTCACAAAATCTTATGAAAAACAATAACTTTTATTGTGAATGAATTACACAGAAAGCGAGCACCGTGCACCCTCATAGCAGCTGTCAGTCAGTGCAGCGCAAGATCAATGATTTCGGCACACTTGTGAAAACACACATTTTTATTCAATGAAACTAACTAAAGTGCACAATAAATATTTAATTTTTGATGCTTTTTTTCACACGAAAGTGTGAAAACTGATGGTCGAATTGAATTTAGCTGAGGAGGAACACCAAGGTACGTCTTTATTTATTTATTTTGTATGCCGTCTTGCTTTTGAATAACTAAATTAATGCTATGCCTGACTATTTAAGTGACTATATTCTGATTATAAACTAGGTATTACACTACTTATGCCAGGGCTGCCAACTTTTGAGTTCAGCTTAGAGTGAGATTTTGGGGGGCGGGGCTTTGGTTATGGGGAGGGGCTTATGGAGGGGCATGGCTTGGTGTGGAAAAAAATACAAACACAAAATCCTTGCATTAGCACAAGTGTATTAAGTATATATTGATTGTCAAAGTATTTGGTATCTGTACAGAATTTCTTGGGAGATTTACATTACATTTAATTTTCACTGCTCAAGTGCTGCTCAGTGCTGCAAAACAAACAACTCTGCTAATGCTAACTTAATTCTATATAAACTATATAACAGCATAGGCCTATTAGTTACTAGCCTAAACTGTACGGAGACACGGAGTGCCCTGTAACTCACTGACCTGCCTGCGTTCACAATTCACACGGTGCAGATGGGAGGGAGAACGGCTGACTACACAGTTTATGGGAATAAATTGTGTATTTCCCTCACAGTTATCACAAAAAATTCACTACACTGTCTGTCTGGTCTCTCTGCGCGTTGCTTTGCGAGATCATGTGGCGCGATTTTTTTTTTCCTCCCTGCTGCACGAGTCTGCGTGAGAATATGGGGGTGTGGCGTGAGAGCGTGAGAATTGGGTCAATTGCGTGAGTCACACGCTGAATGCGTGAGAGTTGCCAGCTCAACACACCAGCAAGTGACATCTCACTGGAAGTTTTCGAGCTGGTTTATATTATTGCAGAAGTTCTAAAGAACGCTCAGTGCATATAGTCAACTCTTGTGAGAAATGTCTCAGCAGACTTCAGTCAGGTCTGTCAGGTTTGCTTTTCTATAATGGTAAACGCCTCACCAGGGTTATCATAATCTAAAGTTAAACATAAGATTATTGGCCAATCCATATAGGGTATTCAATAGCCGACGATTAACAATATCTAAAGAGCATAATATATATAGATTCCATATTTGGATTCCATATTCACTGTTACTGTGATAGAAGTGATATCGTATTTATAATTAAATGTATTGATTTGTGACAGGAGAATGCATAAAAAAAATATCAATGCAGTGTGTCACCTGAACAAAATCAAGGAACCATAATTTTTGTCATATTAACTTCACATTTGGAACAGAGCTTGGTTAACATATGGCTTTTTAGACTCATTTTAGACATAATTTTGTAAAATATATATTTTGTATAAAATAAATGTTTAGTACAATGCATTTGCATTACAGTAAACTTCTATAACTTTTTACACTTTCATTTTTTGAAGTTCACCTCTGCAAGACCTACTGTATAATAGTGAAAAGTGGGTCTGTATTCTAAAGCATTCAAGAATTACTATGCTCAAAAATTATTCATGAATTATTATGCTCAAAAAGGGGGAAAAAAAGCTAGAATAAAACATGTTTTTCTTTAAAAGTAGATGGTATCTATTCTTTATTCAGTTTATTGAATATTACTGACAAAATTACATGTTGTCATATAAACAACCAGTCAGAAAAATGTCACTGATTTACAGTAAGTCTTAACTAGTGCTGGGCGGTATACTGGTTCATACCGAATACCGGTATTTATTTTTGTTATGACATGAATTTTGATGATACCGCAATACCGGTATGTGTCGCTTAACCAACGTTCGGAACGCGGCGCAGCGTCACTGTTTGAGAGCGTCCCGTTTCACTGTTGCACTGTAGTGAGAGCACAGCTGATATCGCATCACAGCCTATGGTAAGTCCGAAATCACCCCCTAAAGCCTCGTTCACTATTCCCTACATTATCCACTTATATTGTTCACTTGAAAGAGTGAATGAAAACGAGTAAGTGAATTCGGACAGCCGTTGTGTGTACATCGGCTGTACGCTCGTTATTGCAGTGCAATGTGAGATTGAATGAGTGCACTCAATAACGTCCACTATGGTTTCGGACACCACTACAAATGGCTGTCGCCTCAAATAATGCCCTATTTGAGGTTATAGGGGGCGATTTCGGATTCAGCCCTTGATTTACAGCGGAGAATTCAAACTACACGCGGCGCGCGAGATAGAGCGGCTTCTGCGCGGAGATTAACAACGTTCTTCACATGGATTATATATATCAGATATAAACACGCTCACTCCGGTCTAAGTTTTTTTTTATGGACCTATTTCATATACTCTAGTGCTCTAAACATGAACCAGCAGCTTGTATGCGCACATATTTCATCACGTCTTCTTCAAATGAAATGTAACATTATGCAAAGGACACTGAACTGTACGTCTGATCACGACCGCGATGACACGATGGGTTATTCTGCTACACAGAAGACGATGTAAGTTAATAAATAGACTGACAATTCAAATAAGAATGGGCAAAAATTTAACTGCTTTATTCTTTCTGTGTTAAACTTATGTGTGTCATTTGTTCAGAGACTTTAGTGCTCTTAAATGGACTGAAAATATCCTTTTTTAAAGTTTAAATGTTCTTCCGCGTTTCTTCCTCGTTTTGGCAGTTTGTTGCTATATAGGGTTAGATTTATAAAATGCTTAAGGTGCCCTCAACTCTTTTTTTTCTATCTCCATGGTCATATTTTAATATTCATGTGTCTGTAATGAGTGTGTTGCAGGTCAGTGTTTTAATGGTTGTTGTCTCCCCACAGCATCATTTTGTGGGGCTTTGTAAACCTGTATTAACTCTAGCGTGGAATTTTTCTACAATATTCACTCATCATGACAGTAAAACAGGGCATTCTAGTCAATCTACTGCAGTATTTCCTCTCTCAATCAGTAGAAAATGTGGTTAACGCCCGGTCATGCGTTAACCGTCATATACCGTGAAACCGATATAATTTTGAAAAATACCGTGATATAAATTTTTTGTCATACCGCCCAGCACTAGTCTTAACCGTTATAAACTCATTAGACTCATGCAGTAGTGAATCATACTGCACATACTGAATCGTTTGTCTATTTGGTGCTATAGATTCAGTAGCTGTGTTGCAGAGCTGTTGAGAGTTTTAGGTTTTAAATGACATTTCTGCAGTTCTATTTGGTGATGCTAGTGGTGCAGAAATCACACACTTTAGACAAACCAATGTTTTAATTGTAGCGCTGAGATTTCACTGTAGGAAACAGAGATGTGTTCTGCATATGCATTATTAAAACAATAACAAAATCTGCACTGAGAACTGCAC
Source organism: Culter alburnus (assembly GCA_028476615.1). Classification (NCBI taxonomy): domain Eukaryota; kingdom Metazoa; phylum Chordata; class Actinopteri; order Cypriniformes; family Xenocyprididae; genus Culter; species Culter alburnus. Next base: position 110,948 of record JAOTNS010002131.1, on the reverse strand, counting down.
TGAGACTGCTCGCTCCCACTGGAATGCAGAGCGTTCCAGTGGGAGCGAGCAGTAACTGTACTTGAGCTGAACACAGCTGAACACTTGAACTCTACACACTAGTTTAGTTTAGTTTAGTTACTGCTGCTGTGCTATTGAACAGCACAGGGAAAAGATTTCTTGAACTTTTTGTTGTTTTTGTTTTGAAATGTTTGGTATGAAGTCACACTGGTGCTGAAAATCTCTGGATAACTTTTTCTATATGTACATAGTGAAAGCTGTTTCAGCCACCCAAGCTGGATTGTCTCTCGTGTGTGCGGTTTACAGCTAAAAAGCATCAAGCAAAGCAATGCTGTGTGTGTCATATTTAGCTCTGTTCTTCTTCTCAGGTGGTTCAGTTGGAGGAGCTGCTGGCTGTCCGTCACTCCGTGTTTGTGGTGGGAAACGCAGGCACCGGCAAGTCCCAGATCCTTAAATCCCTCCACAGGACATATCAGATCATGAAGCACAGGGTCGTCTGGGCCGATCTTAACCCTAAAGCAGTCACCAACGACGAGCTGTTCGGTATTATCAATCCAGCCACGCGCGAGTGGAAAGACGGTGAGGGCTGCTGTTGTTTTTCCTAGTGCTTCCATCACGGCCAAATATGAGATTCAACATCCATCACGGCCAAATATGAGATTCAACATGTGCTTTTCCCCCACAGGACTGTTTTCTAATATCATGCGTGAGCTGGCCAACATCAGTCACGCTGGGCCCAAGTGGATTGTCCTGGATGGCGATATCGATCCGATGTGGATTGAGTCACTGAACACAGTAATGGATGATAACAAGGTAAAGCTTTGATAACAAGGTAAAGCTTTGAGAGACTGCCAGAACTCCCGCTCAATATCGGCTTTCGCATGTAGCATTCAGATATCTTTATGAAAGAGACCACACTCAGCCACATACAGGCGGAACACATTAAAATGACCCTGACCTTTAGATGACCTTTATCTATGTGTGTGTTTGATGCTGTAGGTGCTGACTCTGGCCAGTAATGAGCGGATTCCTCTGAACCCAACCATGAGGCTGGTGTTTGAGATCAGCCACCTCCGCACGGCCACTCCAGCGACGGTCTCCAGAGCCGGTCAGTGCTGGAGAGAAGCAGAGAAGCTTTGTGTACCAAATATATGTCAATGTAAAATAACCTATATTCTAAGAGATAAATATAAAATTTTTGATGGAGTTTGGGGACCTTTCAGACTGTTCTTAAATCATGCTAACAGAAGACTAATATAGAGGTGCTGCTGAATATGCAAAAGTTTGGGAACCCCTTGCAGAATCTGTGAAAATGTGAATAATTTTAACAAAATAAGAGGGATCATACAAAATGCATGTTATTCTTTATTTAGTACTGTCCTGAGTAAGATATTTTACATAAAAAATGTTTACATAAAGTCCACAAGACAAAAAATAGCTGAATTTATTAAAATGACCCTGTTCAAAAGTTTGGTAACCCTTGTGTGTGGTTACCTAGATGATCTACGACTGTTTTTTTTTTTTTGTTTTGTTTTGTGATGGTTGTTCATGAGTCTCTTATTTATTCTGAGCAGTTAAACTGAGCTCTGTTCTTCAGAAAAATCCTCAGAAAAACAAACATAGTTTATATATTAAAATGTTTTATTTTATTTTATTATATTTAAATATTTTATTGATTTTTTTTTTTTTTTTTTTAATAATATATGTCGTTTTCGTGCCCATTATGGTTTTTGTTTTTTTGATCGTATTCAGCTGTCAAATGCTATTTAGTGTGGTCACTAACTGAGATTTCAGTGTAATTTATAGTGGAAATGCATAAATGTAGAGTTTAGTGATTCAAACTAATCAAACCACTTATAATTCAAAGTAGCTTCTCCAGCACTGCTTCACAGCGAGCCAATAAATACAACTCCATGATCACGTTTCATTCCTCCATACAGGCATTCTCTACATCAACCCTGCTGACTTGGGCTGGAATCCACCTGTGTCGAGCTGGATTGACCAGAGAGAAGTCCAGTCAGAGAAGGCCAATCTGACCATTCTGTTTGACAAGTACCTCCCATCATGCCTCGATACTCTCAGGTCAAGGTACGTCACTTTCCTGTCTTCTTCACTTCAGTTCATAGTGATTGCATCTGGCGTACTAGTTTTGAATTCGGTCTTTCCCTTTCAGCCTCCCTAGAGTTAAACTCAACTCGATAATATTAATTAGGCTCCATAACTGAGAATTCTACAAAGATATAGCAACAGCAGCATGAACTGATTAATATTCATGAGCTAAACTTCTTATGTGCTTTATGTACCTGTGTTATTTTAGTGTACTATTACAGTTTTTTATTAATATTTTTTCTATATTAATTTTCATTTGAAAGTCTTAGTAATTTTGTTGTGGGTTTTTGTCATTTGTATTCATTATTTTTTTAAATTTTATTATTATTTTTTTATATAAATATGTCTATATAGTGTTTTTATTATTATTTTAGAACATCATGTTAAACTAACTGAAAATTAGAAATGTTGCCTTGGCAACTAGCTGAAATAAAATAAGTAGTGAAAATGTTTTTTAATGGTGTTTGTTTTAGTAACTGTAATAACTTTACCCATCATTTTCACAATAGCCCACAGAGTAACCACAGAGATGGTGAAAACAGCACAGATCAAACATGCCATACTTTTCCCAGTCAGTAGCACATACTTGAAAACATGCGACGCAGCATGTGAAAACAGCCCATGTCAGTTTACTGTGCTGAAACAGTCAAGCAGAGATCTAAAACAGATGAAACACTTTCCTCCTGGGCTTCTGGAAGGCAAAGTCCTCATTCTGGTGCACAAGTTTGTCAAACAGTTCAGTCACTGAAGTCGTCAGTCTTTTTAATTTGTTCTTTTTTCCCTCTGGTGTTGGAGACAGAATTCCTTTCTAAAGCCAGAAGTGCAGATAGAGGCAAACTTGTGTTAAAATTGCTGATCACAGAGCTGCTTTCTGTCCTGCTCCCAGATTTAAGAAGATCATCCCTGTTCCTGAACAGAGTTTGGTGCAAATGCTGTGCTACCTCCTGGAGTGTCTCCTCGTCCCAGAAAACACTCCTCCAGACAGCCATAAGGATCTCTACGAGCTCTACTTCGTCTTCGCCACTGTCTGGGCCTTCGGAGGGACCATGTTCCAGGACCAGGTGGATTTCCATTTTCTTTAATTCACTTGAGTTCACGATGAATGATGAGTGTTTTAACACGGCAGCCTATAATTTCTGTGCGCTTTCACTGCAGCTCGTGGATTACAGGGTGGAATTCAGTAAGTGGTGGGTGACAGAGTTCAAAAGCGTGAAGTTTCCAGCTCAAGGCACCGTATTCGATTACTACATTGATCCCGAGACCAAAAAATTTGAGCCATGGTCAAAAATGGTTCCGAATTTTGAGATGGATCCTGACATACCTCTGCAGGTTAGTATCAATGCTTTTGTTCTATTTGTTTTTATAGTATCATTAAACTCAGACAAACGTCTGACGACACTTCAGCATCAGACTGATGGTCTGCAACAAAACAAAGCCAAGCCAGCATGACATCACTGTCATTGACATACTATTGTAGTAGTTTTTAAGTTTTGAATTAGATTTCATTTGCAGTGACATACTATTGTAGTAGTTTTTAAGTTTTGAATTAGATTTCATTTACAGTTAGAATTTTAGTTAAAGTCTTAGTAATGTTGTTGTTAAAGTTTAACAACATTTATTTACTTTTCTGCTTAGCAATACTATGAGTGAATTCATGCAGAAAGTAGATCAAAGTGTAAAACTACACATATACAAAATGTGCTTGTGAGTGTTTTTTTTTTTTTTTTTAAATTTGGCTATATATTATCCAATTTTATTTCAGTTCTAGTTTTATTTTAGTACATTATTGATATTGGCTTTACAAAACCTTGTCTGAAAGTTTGAAATAACTTTATACTTGAATTAGCACATTGCAGGCATGTTTCTTGCATGCTTTAGCACACTGCTAGCATGATTAACATGCTGATAATATGATTTAACAATTTTCTGGCTTGTTTCTAGCATGATTTAGCACATTTAGCCTGTTTTAGCATGATTTACTATATTGCTTTCGAACCCATCAATAACAGTGTATGGGACATTTCATAGTTTTGATTGTCTGGTTTACTAAAGCCATAAGCTAGATCAGTTAGAATAGATAGCAACCCGAGTCAGAGCAGTCTGAATGTTTAGCCGAGTTACAGCTAGAATGGTTTCGGCTGCATTAATTTTAGAAATGGCTGTCCAAATTCCCTCGAGAAAAGGGACAGATGAGAGCGAAGTTTATTTCAGGAAAACCAATGGGAAAAAAAACAGGGAAGATAAAAATATTTTCAGATGATTGTACTATATACTAAATAAATTGCTGAAAACAATGAAAAATCTACAGAGAGGTTTGTTCTAAATGAAGCGCACACACAATGCCTTAAAACGGCGCACACGTAGGCAGTTTTGTCGTCTCTGGCTGTATGTCGTTGAGAAATTAAGGTCATTGGCCATTGTGTCTTCCTCAGGCCTGCCTAGTCCACACTACAGAGACCATCCGCGTGCGCTACTTCATGGACAGACTGCTGGAGAGACAGCGACCCGTCATGCTGGTGGGCAACGCTGGCACTGGAAAATCTGTTCTGGTGGGAAACAAGCTTGGCTCCTTGGACCCAGACAAATATGCCATCAAAAACGTCCCCTTCAACTACTATACCACATCAGCCATGTTACAGGGTATGTTTGTGTGCATCTGATTTTTGTTCTAGCAAGCACCAAATAAACAAATCTTACATAAATATATAATATAATATAATGTATAAATCTGGGGCCGTATTCACAAAACATTTTATCTTACCACTAAGAGTTCTCCTAAATAGCAGTAAAAGTTCTTAGCTAAGAGTTTTCTCTTAAAACTTATTCACAAAGCTGCTGAGACAAACTTTTACTAAGGAATAGACAGAAGTCTTAAGCTAAGAGTAAGGGCGGGGTTGACCTCGTTACTATGGAGTAAACACACAGTGATTGGCTGATGGGGGAGGAGTCAGCAATTTAATCATAGAAATATTGTAGAATGAGGTGTCATGTTTCCACTTTAAAATAAAGGTTTTAAAATACAAATGTTGCCCTATTCAAATAAATATTTTTTAATAAAAATGTTGCCATAGTCAAAATAAAATGTTGCCATAAAGGTTTTAAAATAGGCTAAGTGTCACTAATTAAACTAGTATATACAGTTAATTGTCCACCTCTTGGATGTCTGCATCTCAAGAGAATGCAGAATTCAAGCTGCAAATTATGTTTTATAAACAAAGTTTGGGAGAAACACATTCGAACGGTTTTTCCAATCAGCTCGAGAGGAGGAATATATACACAGACGAAAGCCGACACGCCTAGTTACTTCAACAGTTTTCTGCATCCCTCCGCCGCCCCACTCTTCACTCTCGGCTGGGGATACGGAGATAACTTTGGGTTTGGGCTAAATTCCAAGCTCGGAGCCCTCAATCCCCTTGGACAGCACACCAAATACGCTTATTATATATATATATTTTTTTTTACTCTATTCAATCATTTGTAAGTGTGAACTCATGAAAACCATTGCCACAGGTAATCAGACAATATTTATTTATTTGTTAAAGTTTTTTTTTTGTTTGTTTTTTTTGCATCTCATCGTAGATTCAAATCTATAAATAAAAATGTATTGCATTTATGAAGAAAAAGTTCAGCAACTAAGGTTCTATCGCTATTGCCTCAATGGTGTACAGTGTCTTTGGGTGGATTAGGACTGTTTGTGATTTGGTCTTAGTAACTTAGGAGTTCTCTTGACTACTCCTAACGTTTCACAGATTTAGGAGCTACTTTTAGCACTAAAATGCTTTGTGAAATACTCTTAGAGCAAAAATTTAGGACTCCTAAAATTAGGACTGACACGCCCATTATTTTTAAGAGTTTCTCCTAAATCGGCAAGTTAGGAGCTACTTTTAGCCTTAAGATGTTTTGTGAATACGGCCCCTGAATGGATAACTGGGTTGCAAATCAGCAAAATTAGCCTAAATATTTATTTTAGATTTTTTTCTTGCAATAACTTGAATAACATGAGTATAGTTTGTGTAAATTATTTCTTCTGATCATGCGGATCTAAAATATGATACTTTCTGGGTATCACAATTGAGAAATGCACCAAAGTGAAACCCTTTTCATGAAGACTGCCATTATGTTTTTTTATGCACTGCAGTTTTCTTGTTAAATTTCTGTACTTCTCTGCAGTGCTTGACATTGATGAGACTTTGTCTATAAGCTTCATGTAATTGTATTTGGTAATTCTGTGCTCACAAAGCATCTTCCCTGCAGCTGTTTTAGAGAAGCCCTTAGAGAAGAAGGCAGGCAGGAACTACGGGCCACCCGGCAGCAAGCGGCTAATCTACTTCATCGATGACATGAACATGCCAGAGGTGGACGAGTACGGCACGGTCCAGCCTCACACCTTGATCCGTCAGCACATGGACTACAACCACTGGTACTGACCATCACATGACTGATTCAGCAGTCTTAGTATGATGCTTTTTCCCATGTTCGTCTTTCTTTACTGTGTAATGTTGCTGTTTGAGCATAATAAAGCTCTGCAAAGTCCCTCCAAAGTTATTTTCTATATCAGTGCGCACTGTTTCGGAACTCCCTGAAACACCTCCATTGTAGTCTTGAGTTTTCTTCCGGAATTGAACACGTCACAATATTCCTCTTTTAAATAATTCACTAGATAAAGGGGCGGGGCCTGGTTGAGTTAGTTAGTAGTGTGTTGAAACTCGTGGTTATGGTACAGGGCAAGACATTTCCCAAACATGCTCGAAGCGCATGATCAATCACAACACACTGGTCCAACCAACCACTCAGAGCACATTGCTTCATAGAGACAGGAACTAAACAGAGCATTACTGACAGACTGGGAAAGAGGAGCTGTGACATTGTCAAATTTGGGGAAAATAATGAACATTCAAGCATGAAAACCTGTTCTAGTAGAGACATAAAAAAATCAAGACTTTGTAAAAGGGCATAATAGGTCATGTTTAAAGTGTAGTTTCTGTTCTGATTCCCTGAGATGCTCAAGCTGACCCTCATGGCCATTTAGCCTTGTTCAGACTGTCAGTCCAAATCCGATTTTTGTGAATATCCGATTGAAATCCGATCAGATTTAGCAAGTCTGAACGGCCAAGAACTGTACTCATCCAGAGTGAGTATAAAGGCTGGCAAAATCATTCTTGACCCCTCACACCCAGGCCAATTCCTTTTTGAACTTTTGCCATCTGGTCGGCGCTACAGAGCACAGTTTCTTCCCTCAAGCAATTCATCATGAAAAAGTTAATGGCCCCACTTGGCAATGAACATGTGCAATACACAACACTATTTATACATTTATTTATTTAACACACCTTACTTCTTATTTACATTTCTTTGCATGTGTACATAACATACCTGTACATGCATATTGTCTATTTTTGTATATTGTGTATTTTTTAAATTATTTTTTGTATATTGTTATTTCCTATTTAATTATTCTATTTTTATTCTTATCTGTGTCTCGGTGTGCATACAAAGCGTGTGTTTGTGTGACTGACGGAATGCTGTTTCCTCTCAGGTACGACAGGAGCAAGCTGCAGCTGAAGGAGATCCACAATGTGCAGTATGTGTCCTGCATGAATCCCACCTCCGGCAGCTTCACCATCAACCCCCGCCTACAGGTGCTCACTATCAGTGTCAATTCAGTACCAGACATTAAACACTCTCTCTCACCCTCTCTGACACTGTTTACTTTCACTACATGTTGTATTTGGAAAATGTTTCATATAGCTAGTGTTACCTGTCAAAGCTTAAGCAAAGGCTTAATGTAAAACTGTTGAAACATGTATCTCAGAGGCATTTCTCGGTGTTTGCGCTCTCCTTCCCTGGAGTGGACGCACTGAACACCATCTACTGCAGCATCTTAAACCAGCACCTGCGCAGCGAGGGATTCGCAGCAGTTTTGCAGAAGAGCAGCTCACAGCTGGTCAAGCTGGCACTCGATTTCCATCACCGCATCACCACCACCTTCCTTCCCACCGCCATCAAGTTCCACTACATCTTCAATCTCCGTGATCTCTCCAACATATTCCAGGTACAAGCCTTTTGTCAGCTTACAACAGACTGAAACAAAAGCCTTCCAGTAATAAATAATTTATCCCAGCAACACCTCTTCTTGCTCTCTGAATGCCAATCAATCGCTCTTTTAACTGGTGAAAGGTTATAATCTTTCCTATGTGTAATATTACATTTATATGATTGCCTCATAAGTCATGAACTCTGAAGAATGAACCAGATGTCGTATAGGTTATACAAGACTGACTCATGCATTTTTGCATAAAGGTGAAGACCCAACTCTATGCATGTTTTGCAAGACTCTCCTTTTATTAAGCATATTCTATTGGACTGTCCTGGTTTTAGTGCAACTGAAAGCTCTTAGTTAAGTTAATTAGTTAGTTAGTTAATTTAAGGACTTATTTAGTAAGATTTTGTCTGAATTTTTATTATATTTTAATTAACATTTTTTTTAATAATATAATATTACTTGCTGTGTTTATTTGTTTGCTTGGTTTTTATTGTATTTACGTGATATTTGTATTTTTGTAATTGAGTTTTTGCCATGAAAATAGCCCCAGATGCTGACATGGCATTAAATAAAATTATACTACTACTACTACTCTGAAAACAGTGCAAGTCATTTCTGTCTCAAATGACTAATGATTGGAAGGCAAAGCTAGTTGTTTGAGATGAGCTGTAGATTATTGACTCCAGAACTGGTGGTGGATTTATTGAAATAAATATGGTGGTTCAAATGTAACTGCACTTGTTGGTGTGACTCAGGGCTAAATCTGATTTATTGTTTTATAATGGCTTTACTAAGCCCCGTTTCCTCGATGATATTGAAAGCAGAAACAGTGATGTTGATAGCCGAAAAAAATAGCCTGTGAACCTCTACTCATTGTTTTGGGTGCAGTCGGAGCAATGAAGCGAAATGAGAGTGGGAGAAAGGAGCAGATGAGACGCTGCTGATGGAACATTTGAAGTGCTGCCCTTAGTTCTGCCTTACTAATTCAGCTGACAGTTCAGCTGTCTGAGGACAGAGACTGCCTTACAGCAAAGCCTCAAAGCACACTTTCCCTCTGATTTCTCCATAAGGCTTCATCTACGTCGCAATCTTCGGCTCTTTCTTATTAATCTCCACTGTACGTTCAGTGTTTCTGTTGTGATGAGACAGCAGTGATTGCTCGGCTATTTCTTGGACTGGTTTAATTAGTTGGCGATATGCAGTTTAAAATGTCTAATGTTTCGCTGTGAAGGACCCAAAGGCACCATCGGATCCATCTTGTTTTTGTGAATGATTTAAAAAAATTAAAAGGCAGCCTATTCCTCCCATATCCAAGGAAAAGTTTCCCTTAAACATTTTTAATAAAGTTCTGTGGAAAACTTCCCTGTTCAGATGCTGCTGGTAGGAACTGTACATTTCAACACGGTGATTGACGTGAATTCCTTATTTTATCCGGGTGTGAGAGAACACTAAGATAACGAGACTCATCACATGCTCTCCAGGAACGACTGAACCTATATGCTGAGCAGAATACAAATTTGTTCAGCTTAGTCGAATAAATCAACAAAGTAAAGGCTGCTGCAAGAATAGTAGAACCCAGTAGCAGATCTCTACAGGTGGCGCTGGGGAGGAGGGATAACAGCGCTTCACATTGCGCAGCTTGTCGATCGCAGGCTAGGGTACAATATATATGGTTGCATGGATTTGGAATTACTTCTGATTGGCTGGTGCCACAGCATAGAAAGAACCGATCAGTGCTCGGTTAGAGTTTCATGACTGAACTTTGTATTTATTGTTTCATTTTGATTATTTAATTTATTTATTTATTTTTTTTTCATTTTTAAGTTTTTTTGTAACTAGGTGTTTTCCTGTCTGGCTTTTTTTTTTCTTTATTGACTTTATCAACTTTATTCTTTTTGTTATATGAATGTCACATTGACAACTTTGTCTTAAACTTTTTTTTACATGCTTTCATCATTTATTTTAAATGCCTTTTATGTATAGATTTTATTGTTGTACCCTTATCCCAGACTTTCATAATTTAAACAAAGAGTGCTTTAAAAATACTAAATATACATGTAAACAAAATAATAATAATAATAATAATAATAATAATAATATTTACAAACCGATTCCAAAAAAGTTGGGACACTGTACAAATTGTGAATAATAACAGAATGCAATGATGTGGAAGTTTCAAATTTCAATATTTTATTCAGAATACAACATAGATGACATATCAAATGTTTAAACTGAGAAAATGTATAATTTTAAGGGAAAAATAAGTTGATTTCATGGCATCAACACATCTCAAAAAAGTTGGGACAAGGCCATGTTTACCACTGTGTGGCATCCCCTCTTCTTTTTATAACAGTCTGGAAACGTCTGGGGACTGAGGAGACAAGTTGCTCAAGTTTAGGAATATGAATGTTGTCCCATTCATGTCTAATACAGGCTTCTAGTTGCTCAACTGTCTTAGGTCTTCTTTGTCGCATCTTCCTCTTTATGATGCGCCAAATGTTTTATATGGGTGAAAGATCTGGGCCCGTATGTATAAAACTTCTCAGAAATGCTCTTAAGATCAGTCTTAAGTTTTGACTTATGTGTCAAAAAATTCTTAGTAAAAGAGTAGGAGTTTTCTAAGAGTAGGAAACTTTTATAAAGAAGCTAAAAGCAACTTTTAGTAAAGTATAAGACTGATTCTTAAGTGCTGACTTAAGTGTTGTAAACTAAGGACTACAATGATGTCAACTCAAAATGGCTGCCCTTAACCTCTGAATCAGCCAATAGCAAGTCTGCAAGGGTGAAGTCACAGCAGCACAACACCAATAATTCCATGTTATTATAAAAAAAAAAATCATTAAAAAAAAAACTGAAACGTTTTAATATTTAAATTTATTTTTAAAAATTGCTTTGCATTTTGCAAAATTATCACAAATTAGTATTGATGGTGTGGAATCTTTTTCTATTGATATATGTCTCCTTATTTACAATTGGAGCAATGATGTGTCATGAGTTCATCAACGGATCCAACAACTGCAGGGAAGTCCACAGTCAACATAAAAGTGGCTTTCATTTGCCGCATGGTTTGATGGTCAGTTGGAAAGTCAATGAACTGCCATAGAGTAGTGGCCAAATGTGATGTCCAGCCATATGAAAACTGACTTCAACCTTAATTCAAATATTTTAAAAAAAGTGTTAAAAGATGTAAGCATATCGTGTAGCTGTGCTTGGAGTCAATCGTTTCATGTGTGATAATGAAATAAAATTTCAAATTATTTCAAATTATTTTTGGCCAGGCTGTCATACAAAGAAATTATGAACACAAGAACAAAAACAAGAGAGGACCAATGAAATATTAAAAACTGATTATGTTGTAGTCAATGTCATATTTTAAAACATTTAAATAATTTTAAAATAAAAATATTTTCCTCATATTTTGATGGTTTAAGCAAAATTGTTTGCAATTAACAAGAAACTCTTGTTTGTATTGTGTACTGTTTGTTCATTTTTTTTTTTTGTGCTTTCTTGTCATTCGTTCATCAACTGCACTTTATTTTACGTTAAGCATTTTGTTGCACGTCAACTGTGATAAACAGACATCCACTCTCATTACATGTGTAACAGTGGCCAGACAGTGAGAGTTTTGCACGTAAACTACTGCACACTAACGCCCGCTATAGAATGAGGTGTTTAACGTCATTGGTAGTGCACTCACCTCACATGACAGCAGTGATCGGGCCGAAGTTCGAGACCGACTCGGAGCAGGGTGGTTAGTATTGGAGTGTGAGTTTTGGAGGTGCGCAATGAAGAGAGGGGTGGGTTTGTTTGGGTTGATTTAAAATATCAACAGTGTTCAACAACGAATTTGAGAAATCGCATACAGCACCTTTAAATGTGTTAAAATTCATTAAACATATTAATTATTTTTTAAGTAGGCCTAATATTAAATTTATTACATTAATTTAAAGTTATTATATTTCTTATTAGGTCATAGTTACAAAAAGAATTGACAATCAAGTTTATATCATTTTATCAACTCCATCCGTCATCATATAACTCCAATACATCATATCTTCATTGGAAAGAGTGTATCTCCTCTTCTTTGCTGCCATTTTGTTACTCTTAACTAGGTTAAGACACCTCTACAGCTCTCTTAAATAATTTAGGAGCTAAGACCTAGTCTTGACACTTAGGAACCTTTATGAATCATACTTATTCTTAAGTCTAAGAATAAGTGTAAAATTACGTCATTCTTAGAATTTTGACACACTTCTTAGAATTCTTAGAATTTTGACTCTGAGCGGCTTTATACATATGGGCCCTGGACTGCAGGCTGGCCATTTCAGTACCCGGATCCTTCTTCTATGCTGCCATAATGTTGTACTTGATGCAGTATGTGGTCTGGCATTGTCATGTTGGAAAATGCAAGGTCTTTCCTGAAAGAGACGACGTCTGGATGGGAGCATATGTTGTTCTAGAACTTGGATATACCTTTCAGCATTGATGGTGCCTTTCCAGATGTGTAAGCTGGCCATGCCACATGGACTCATGCAACCCCATACCATCAGAGATGCAGGCTTCTGAACTGAGCGCTGATAACAACTTGGGTTGTCCTTGTCCTCTTTTGTCCGGATGACATGGCGTCCCAGTTTTCCAAAAAGAACTTCAAATTTTGATTCGACCACAGAACAGTTTTCCACTTTGCCACAGTCCATTTTATATGAGCCTTGTCCCAGAGAAAACACCTGCGCTTCTGGATCATGTTTAGATATGGCTTCTTTTTTGACCTATAGAGTTTTAACCGGCAACGGTGAATGGCACGGTGGATTGTGTTCACCGACAATGTTTTCTGGAAGTATTCCTGAGCCCATGTTGTGATTTCCATTACAGTAGCATTCCTGTATATGATGCAGTGCCATCTAAGGGCCCGAAGATCATGGGCATCCAGTATGGTTTTCCGGCCTTGACCCTTACGCACAGAGATTGTTCCAGATTCTCTGAATCTTTGGATGATATTATGCACTGTAGATGATGATAACTTCAAACTCTTTGTAATTTTTCTCTGAGAAACTCCTTTCTGATATTGCTCCACTATTTTTCGCCGCAGCATTGGGGGAATTGGTGATCCTCTGCCCATCTTGACTTCTGAGAGACACTGCCACTCTGAGAGGCTCTTTTTATACCCAATCATGTTGCCAATTGACCTAATAAGTTGCAAATTGGTCCTCCAGCTGTTCCTTATATGTACATTTAACTTTTCCGGCCTCTTATTGCTACCTGTCCCAACTTTTTTGGACTGTGTAGCTCTCATGAAATCCAAAATGAGCCAATATTTGGCATGACATTTCAAAATGTCTCACTTTCAACATTTGATATGTTATCTATATTCTATTGTGAATAAAATATAAGTTTATGAGATTTATAAATTATTGCATTCCTTTTTTATTCACAATTTGTAGTGTCCCAACTTTTTTGGAATCGGGTTTGTATATAAAAACAACAAAATAATTTACTATTTTATGTGAAATCATTCATATAAATAGTCATTAATATATTTAATAGCTAAATAAAGTGTCATTTTATTTCAAAAGATTTTTATTTTGCCACTGAGATGCAAAAGAAAATCTTGTGCAGTATTTTGAGATTTGAAATGCTCAAGAAGAAACACTAAAACTTCTGTTGTTCATTACAGGGTATCCTCTTCTGCACCAGTGAGTGTGTGCGGAGTCCTCAGGACATGCTTAAGATTTACCTTCACGAGTCCAACCGAGTTTACCGCGACAAGATGGTAGAGGACAAAGATTTTGCCCTCTTTGACAAGCTACAGTCAGACACAGTGAAAAAGTTATATGAGGTGAGATAGTTTCACTGGTAGTTTGTTGCAGTGGAGAGAACAAGAACCAATGGTAAACAAAGCAAAACCCTGTCAGTCCTGCAAATTGGGAAATGATTTTTACTTTTTTTTTCTCTCCACGCCCCCCAAGGTTCATGAGCAAGTAAAGGAGAGAAATAGCACTTTCCATCTAATCATCTGACATGCGCACTTCTGCACAGTGCACACTCGCTCGTCCAGAACAATAAAGGACAAACACACATTTTATGTTGGTTTTAAAGAGGAAAATTAATTGATTAAATTCTTAGGGTGGCAGTTATTTCGTTTTACTTGAGCTCCTTCCCAAGGCAGCAGTGCTGAATGTTAGTTATTCACCTTTTAATATTTCATGTGTTAAGGCATGTTTTTTATTCCCATCAGGATATGGAGGAGACCCTGGAGGAGACCAAAGCAATGAATATGTATTGCCACTTCGCCACAGGCATTGGCGAACCCAAATACATGCCAGTGCAATCCTGGGGGAGCCTGAACAAAATCTTGCTGGAAGCGCTTGAAAGTTACAATGAAGTTAATCCGGCTCTGAACCTTGTTCTTTTTGAGGATGCCATGTCTCATATGTAAGAGTGCCAGAAAGTGCCACTGCTGATGCATGCACAGCTTGACACAACATTAGATTTCTCAGCACCTCTTTAAACTGCTATAGATTGTGCAGCTTACACCAGAAAGAGTTAGTTGACTTGTCGACGTGACGGGTATAAGCCCTCTCAGAAATATTGTATCTGTAAATTTGTCCTTTTTCCACAGCCCAACGCATTTAGATGGATATCACTGCACTGAAACCATGTCTTGTGCTGTTTTTTATATATTTTCCATTAGCGTTTTATAGACACCATGTCACATTTAATGTAGTCTAACATTTTTAAATGCACATTATTTTTTTCTTATTATATTGACATCCTTAGTTTTTAACAGGAATAATTTAACCATGATTATTTCATGATTTCAGGCTTTAGAAAGCAAAATTAAGCTGTAATAATTTAAAATTTTAATTTTTTATTTATTATAAATAAGTGTAACTCCCTTAAAACTAATTAACTGACTAGCAACCCACCAACTCATTGATTATGAAAATATGTACATGTTTTGCACATCCCTAGTAGTGACAGAGCAAATCATTGATCGATTTTTGTTTTGCCCTTTCCAAACTGTACTGACAGCATTAGCAATTAATAACAAGCAAATATGCTTTCAGATCTGTTTAGTGAGTAGAGTAAAATAAGTGTTTATTGAATTGTACCGTCACATATTATTCAGTATAATGAATAAGAACCTGTACTGGTCAACCACTAACTATGCAGAGTGGTTGATTTTTCATGGAGTTAGTTAGGCATTACTCAACAGTGTGATTGTTCCTCTGCTTCTCATGTCTTCTCACCTGCTTCAGCTGCCGTATCAATCGGATCTTGGAGTCTCCGCGGGGAAACGCTCTCTGCTGGTGGGAGTGGGAGGCAGCGGGAAGCAGAGCCTGACAAGGCTGGCGGCATTCATTAGCTCCCTGGAGGTCTTTCAAATCACACTGAAGAAAGGATACGGCATCCCTGATCTAAAGGTTAATTAGCCTGACCCAAAACAATTGCTCTAAATCACACTAGCATGAGACTCTCATCTCTGCTGTGACTGCAACTTAGTCTAGGTGCAACTTCAGACAAATTTCAGAAAAATAATGGAATAATTATCATGTACACAGAGGAGCTCTTGAACACAATATTGCACATTACTGTGTGTGTAGCTCATCAGCTTTCATGCCTGTAATATGTTTCATTTCTTACTGTTCTGCTGGGACTTTTCCAGGGAAGAGGAGCTCGGTAGCATGTGACTGTGGTTTTGTTTATTCTTAGAGCGATTTGGGCGCGTTGTACATTAAAGCTGGCGTGAAGAATATTGGCACGGTGCTTCTCATGACAGATGCCCAGGTCGCAGATGAGAAGTTCCTAGTGTTGGTGAATGACCTTTTAGCATCTGGTAAGCCTTGCTGTGTCTCTGCGCCCACTGGCATCAAGCTCTGCTGGTTTTCTCTGCCAGATGATGCAGAGATTATGTATTTGTGATGATATTACTGGCAATATAAACTTCATATTGCAAAGATTTTTAATGTGCTTTTTATTTTCTCCATTATGTTTCATAAAGACTGTGTCATTAGATGAATTGCTCAATCATTATTTTTTGCTGCTCTTGAGCATGAGAGAGTTAAGAGATTGATTTAAACTTCAGTAGCTTTTTGATTTATTTCTGAGTCGTTTGAAAATGTTTCATCACTCAAATGTTCACTTATGTCCCGAAATAGCTTTTCTATATGTTAATAAAAATATTTACATTAATAGTTTTTAAAAAAAAAGTAATTATTATTAACAACAAACAATAATAATAACAGTATTAAAATTATCACGATCATTAATATGCATTTGATACTTTTAATATGCATTTATTTTGGAAACCAATTATGTAGGTAATTATTGCTGTTTATGTATTATACTGATCCATATATTGTTCATATATTGAAAAACATGCCATAATTATTTGTAAATGTAGGTTTTTACTGTACTTGCTTTAAAAATGTCCTGTCCACAGTAAATGTTTGGTTAAAAAGATTGATCTGGTTGAAAAGAATCGCCCATTAAGTCATTTCACTGTATCAAGATATTAGTATAATTATTTTATTTATATTTCTCAGGCCTGAAGTATTGTCTTTTTTAAGAGAGCTGTATTATTTTCCTGTTGCCTATGGCCAATTTCTAATATTTCCTTTTAAAGGCGTCAAAGCGCTGCGTCAAAGCGCTGTGTTATTCCACTTAAAGACTGATATCATCAGCATCTGTCTGAACGGCGTGCCTCAACATCATCCTTTCTCTTCATCACAGGTGAAATCCCTGACCTGTTCCCTGACGACGAGGTGGAGAACATCATTGCTTCTTTAAGGAATGAAGTGCGTGGCCAGGGTCTGTTGGACACCAGGGAAAACTGTTGGAAGTTCTTCATCGACCGTGTCCGTAGGCAACTCAAAGTGCGTGAGCAGGAATGATGCATGAAGCCTCACAGTGCTGCCTTTGTACTCCCAGCAGTCTCTGTAAATGAGTTTCCAGTTCTCGCAATGTAACTAGATAAACATGAACAGCCTGACGTCTCTGGGAAGGCTGTCTGAGAACTGATTCTGCTGCTGATGGATGGAGGGCATGTATAGGATTTTTGTTGATGTGTGTAATGTCTAAGATTTTTGGGTGTTTGTAATAAGCATGGTTGTCATGGTTGAATGTTTATTTTTTCCCCATATTTGACATTCTCTTCCAAGTGAATGTCAAATATGTCTCAAATATGTCTCTTCCAAGTTTGGGGAGTCATTTTAGGGAGTTTAGAAACAGTGCGCACTGATATAGAGAATAATTCCCTTTGGAGGGACTTTGGAACTTTGCAGAGCTTTTTCATACTCAGACAGCAAAATTACACAATAAAGAAAGATGAACAGGGTGAAAAAGCAGAATAGGTCCTTTTTAAAGTCATGTCTCGAGACACTTGCACTCATTTTCTTAAACTCCAAACTCCAGAGCACTTTCTGTGTGAAGGGCCCTTAAGCCGCTCACGCACCAGGCGATAAGCTCACAGGCATAGCGCACTGTCCAAAACAGTACATCTAATCACCAAACAGGCAAAAGTTCACTTCAAGAATGATGAAATGTTGATGCGTCTGAAGTTTGGTGTTTGAAAAAAACAGACCAAACGGAAAGAATCTGTCATTGCAGCTCTCTATTCAAGCCACAGAAAGTCAAATGTTTTGCTGAAAAATGCACAGTATACAAACCTCCAGCATAGGGTGATTATGTACAATAACAATTTAGGATAAATATAATGTAATTTAAAGAAAAACATCACTTTTAGTGATGATCGAACTCTAGAAACACCCCTGGATAACAAGTACTTCAGATTTCTACAGGGGTCCGTGGGCATGCAACACTATTGTTGCACACTATTTGTGCAACTAAATATGTAACTATATGTAACTATGAATTACCATGGTCATTTTTAAACAATTACTAACAACATTAACTTCATCGATGCAAGTTTACATTTTATTTGACACTTGACCATTGTTTGAAAGAATTCAAATTATTGGCTAGTATGGGCGTATTGTCTAGTATTGTTTAGGAGTGTGCTTCATTCACACAGATGTTGTCCTACAGGTGGCGCTCTGTTTTTCTCCGGTGGGCAGTAAGCTCAGGGTGCGCAGCAGAAAGTTTCCCGCGGTGGTGAACTGCACTGCCATCGACTGGTTCCACGAGTGGCCACAGGAGGCGCTGGAGTCAGTCAGTCTGCGCTTCCTACAGGACGTGGAGAACATTCAGGTGAGACACACACATCTGTAGAAACAGTACATCTTCATCAACAGGTTTTATCGTGATTTCCTCAATCCAAAGCATTGAGATCCCATTTATAGGTCTCAGCTGGTTAGACAGAGCACAGCCCCTTATACAGATCTAACGGACTGGGTGAGTGAGCGAGATTGGGCGAGCGCTGTGCAGTCACTTTCTGCATTATATTTCAGGGAAATTAAATAGCTGTGACGGCCCAGTAGTATGACATTTCTGCCAATATGCTGGTAATTATATTTCATGTATGAACTGCATTGTTAATTGTTCCACATGTCTAGCCTGAGGTGAAGGACTCGGTGAGTAAGTTCATGGCTTACGTACATGTGAGCGTGAACAAGACCTCGAAAGACTACCTGACCAATGAGCGGCGGTATAACTACACCACGCCCAAGTCCTTCCTGGAGCAGATTAAGCTTTACGGGAACCTGCTGGCGCTCAAGAGGAATGATCTCACATCAAAGATGGAGCGGCTGGAAAATGGCCTGGAGAAGCTCAACAGCACCACAGCTCAGGTGATCTCAATCAGGTCCTCTCCTGACTTATAAACCTGGTTAAGAAAAATTACATTCCAGGAGCAAAAGCAGGAAGAGCTTTAAAAGCATTAGCTGTGTGGCTTCATTGGCATGAGTGCTTGCAGCACAGCTGTGATATTCATTTCCATGCCATAAATTCATGTGCCATTAGCTAATTTATTTTTTCAGTGGTCACTGGTCAACACACATATTATTCATTAATAGGTCCTCTTCATTGTAAAGTAAGCACTGCCTGATGTCTTTTATACCGGTCTTTTAAATGCAAGCTGTGTAGGACAGGCTTGAAGTGTTTCTCTTGCCAGCAAATGTTTTTGTTGTTGCTGTCGCTCTCCTGACAGCATTAATGGAGTCTTTCTGGTAGGAGAGCAGGTCACTCAGTATCTCTAAAACACAGCAACACTTCAGCCAGGTGACTTTGTCTATTGATGTATTAATATTGTGTTAAGAAAATGTTGTTGATTTTAGGCATGTGGCTTTATGGCCTACTGTATAATTTCTGTAGTTTTAGAATGTCACTATTACTGTTAAAGGATTAGTTCACTTTGAAATGAAAATTAGCCCAAGCTTTACTCATCCTCAAGCCATCCTAGATGTATATGATTTTCTTCTTTCTGATGAACATAATCACAGAAATATTTGCTTTATAATGGCAGTGATAGGGATCAATGTGTATAAGCTAAAGAAAGTGCTTCCACATGGCTCCGGGGGGTTAATAAAGGCCTTCTGAAGTGAAGCGATGAAAAAAAAATCCATATTTAAACAAGTTATAAAGTAAAATATGTAGCTTCTGCCAAACCACCTTCCATATTGAAGTTACGAAGAAAGTGTAAACTGGCGTCACATCAGTTACACTTTTTCCGTAAGTTGAATAGGAAAGGCGCAGGACTAGGCGTAAGCTTTGTGAACTGCAAGAGTTTTACTTCATAACTTGTTAAATATGATAATATATATATATTTTTTTTTACACAAACACATCACTTCGGTTCAGAAGGCCTTTACTAACCCCCCGGAGTCATGTGGCACACATATTTATGATGGATGGATGTGGATGGAAGCACTTTCTTCAGCTCATACTCATTGATCCCTCTCACTGCAATCAGATGTGTCAGGATATTTATTAATATTTCTGCGATTATGTTCATCAGAAAGAAAAAAAGTCATATACACCTAGGATGGCTTGCAGGTGAGTAAAGCTTGGGTTAATTTTCATTTCAAAGTGATCTAATCCTTTAAGGACTTGATCCCATAACCCCTGTGTACAGTATGAATGTCCGGCACATTACATTACTGTAGATGAGAGCGGCTCCTCATGTGGACTGGAATGAGTTGGTCTGATTGTATACTGTCAGACTTATGTGACTGACTGTTCTTTTATGTAAACTTTGATAAGGCCTGTGAAGATGAGAACAGAGAGAGAGAGAGAAACTTCCATCAATAGCTTTATGTGCACTTTCTGACTGTGTTTTCAGGGCAATTAGTTCTCCATCATTTTTCCTATTCAGTTTAATTACCCAAATGATAGCAACTTGATTTTGTGGGTATTATACAGTTTTGCTACCCTTTGGAAGTTCATCCCTGACTTCTTGTTTTCTTAAGGCTAATTAATTTATTTTGGAGGCTGAAGAAAGGAGCAGATTCGAGAGGAGTTTGGGATTGCTGTAGAACAGTTTCGGCATGCCTTTTTTCGCTATTTGTTTGCTTTCCGAGAGGGACATTGTTGATGATGACATATTGATGCTTGGGATCGAGTCTGACAACAGTTTTTCAGCTAATTGCATATTTCGCCAATTTTCTCTCCCGATCGGCTTTTCCCGCTCTGACTCTGTTTGCCGTGCAGAGTAAGTGCCAATAGCATAATCCATTGTGACATATTAAAAAAAAAAGACGTTCATTACTAGGGGTGTGACGAGACAGGTAGCTTACGAGACAACAACAATATTCAAGCACTGTAAAACGTTTTGCTGCAAACTGGCTTCTCTCCTGTATTTCATACGAGTCTCTTCAGACCTTACTGTACATGATTTATGAGCTTCTACAACTTTTGACCTCCTAACTGAACTCCTTTCCACAAATTGATCATAGAAATAAAGAGTATAAATAAAAATGGTAAAACTTTACAATAAGGTCTCATTTATTAACATTAATGTATTAACCAACATCAACAATGAGCAATATCTTTGCTACAGTATTTATTAATCTTTGTTAATGTTAGTTAAACATAAAAATAGTCATTCATGGTTAGTTCATGATAGTGCATTAAGTAATGTTAACAAATACAACTTTTGATTTTAACAATGTATTAGTAAATGTTGAAATTAACATTAACTAAAATGGTGTAGAAGTATTGTTCTTCCTTAGTTCATGTAAAGTTAACTAACGTTAACTAATGAAACCTTAGTGTAAGGTGTTACCATAAAAATAAATAAGTTTTCTTTTAGTCTTAAGTGTAAACAGTAAGTGCAACCATAATCAAAGCACTCTCTCAATATTCAAAGTGCAAATACAGACCAAATTTTTCTTTAAGCATGATACAGAGCTGAGAGATGCTTACAACTACACTGCACAGCCTAAAGCCAGGGACACACCTAACGATTGTAAGGCCGATTATGAATGTAAATTGATACTTATGACTGATCGCGCTCAAACGCGTCCAGTCAGAGCCAGTTGCGTTCAGTCTGCGATTACAGTCGGTGTTCAAATTCCATGTGTAAGTATATAAATCTGCTTCAGTCGCAGGAAACAATCACTGTATGTTGAGCACAGTCTTAGAATGTTTTAGCTAGTCGTTAAATGTGTGCCCGGCTTAAGATAGCTTTCATATTGGAAGATATTTGCATGCATCAGGGAGCCGTTTTCAAATGCGCGGGGTATTGACAGCGCTTTCGCGATCGCGCTTACTCTGTGAATAGGGAGCGGCAGCGACCGTTATCTTGTCACAATTTAATCTCGCGAGATCTCGTGACATGAGATCTCGTCACACCCCTATTCATTACCAAACATTCTATATATGATATATATAATGTATCACACACATGTATTGCTGATTTATGCACCTCATCCAACACACTCTCACCATTGTCACTTAGGTGGACGACCTGAAGGCCAAGCTTGCAGCACAGGAAGTGGAGCTGAAACTGAAGAATGAGAACGCAGACAAACTGATCCAGGTTGTGGGAGTTGAGGCGGAGAAGGTGGCACGGGAGAAGACGGTGGCTGATGAAGAGGAGCGGAAAGTGGCCTGCATCGCAGAGGAAGTGACACGCAAACAGCGAGACTGTGAGGAGGACCTGGCTAAAGCCGAACCTGCACTCATAGCAGCTCAAGAGGCTCTGAACACTCTCAACAAGGTCCGAGATTTGACTGTAAATGTGCTAAAGATGAATTTGTGATAATTTAATTAAATTTTATATATATGTGTGTGTGTATATATATATATATATATATATATATATGTTATTAAAATATATTATATATTGCATGTGCATTATTTTCTAAAAATTCAATGACCCATCGTCAATTATTCCTTACATATATTCACTGTATAATATTGTAGTTTTTTAGAAGGTTTGCTTAGTGTATATTTATCTTGTTTTGACCCTTTCTTGTTTCTAGAACAATCTGACCGAGCTCAAGTCTTTCGGTTCTCCTGTACCCGCTGTAACCAACGTCACAGCCGCTGTCATGGTCCTTGCTGCTCCTGGCGGCCGCGTTCCCAAAGACCGCAGCTGGAAGGCCGCAAAAGTGATGATGGCTAAGGTTGACAACTTCCTTGATTCCTTGATCAATTTCAATAAGGAAAACATTCATGAGAATTGTCTCAAAGCCATCCAGCCATACCTGCAGGATCCAGACTTCAAGCCTGAGCTGGTAGCAGCCAAATCTAATGCTGCGGCGGGCCTCTGCTCCTGGGTCATCAACATCGTGAAGTTTTATGAGGTCTACTGTGAGGTCGAGCCCAAGAGACAAGCCCTGAACAAAGCCAATGCAGAGCTCGCTGCTGCACAGGAGAAGCTCTCTGTCATCAAGGCAAAAATCAACGTAAGTAATGCGTTCTGTATGTTTCTCTTTGTTCTGATCGCTGTTCTAGAATGTCGAACACAAGTGAAAAGACACAAAATACAGTAAACAGATATTTGATTGGAAGAGTCACATCCATAGCTGTAAAATAGCCAGTATAAACACACTATATGTAGGTAGATGACATGAATACTTTTGGAAAGTTTGCATCTTGTGTGAAATGCTATACTTTGTCTATGAACATTTTAAACATTTTAAACTAAAATCTATCAAACTTTTATTGTTATGCATACAGCTTAAATGGTCTCATATTCATTGATAAATTTACTTTTTTTTTTATTTATTTGTCACCACAGCACTGTTTAAAATTAATTATTGAAGGCAAACAGTGGAAAGTGTTGAAGAACATAAAGGAAGCATGACCTAAGATGGGCATTTATCCATTTCTGTGTACATTTTACATAAAATCTTGATGTAGATAAAAATGGATTTATTTATTTATTTTCTTGTATTGTCTCTTTATATCCTTTCCTTAATTAATTACTTCAACTTATTTATATTTTATTTTCTCTATTTCTGTACTATGTATTAACTTTAACAATATTCTAAATGTCTCTCTGACTCTAATAAAGTTTGACTACAGATTGATTTGACTGTTTAAATGTGATAAAACTACAACAAGGTATTCTTTCCTAAAACTGCTTTATAGAGTCCTTTGACTGCATATATATATATACACACATAAATGTAAAATTTTTAACAAACACTTGTTATGACCCCTTGAAGACCGTTTAGTTTAGTTTTGAGGTTTAGGTTAGGTTTACAAGTAACGTGTGATTAAAATGTATGTTTTAAACATTCTTATAACATCCTCTGCCTGTCTTATTCTCTTGGCAGCAACTTAATGAGAACTTGGCGAAGCTGACAGCAAAGTTTGAGAAAGCCACAGAAGACAAGCTGAGGTGCCAGCAGGAGGCCGAGACCACGGCACGCACAATCGCTCTAGCCAACCGCCTGGTGAGTCTGTCTGCGCCCACTCCGCAATGATCCAATTAAACCTCTAGCTGCTGCTTCCTCCCTTAATTTAAGAAAAAATAGATGAGCAAGCGGAACAGAAAAACATCTGAATAATAATTAAAATGCGGCAAACCCCCAAAATAAATAATTTCTGCTGTCCGTTCAAGCGTACAGCTATACTATTCAGCAGGAAATCACTGCTGGTTTTTGCCTGAAGTGCACATTAAAATGATGTTTGATTTGGGAATGACTGTGAACAGTACAGCAGTGACCCCACAGTGTGTGAGGGGTTAAAGGTGACGTGTGTCATTTCCACACCATTACGACCAAATGGTGATCATACGACTTTTGTGTAAAAACGGCATCATTCTAGAAGAAACACGCAGGCTCCAGATGTATGCGCAAATGTGGAAATTTCCAGCTAGTAGAATTTGCTCAAGTCTCTGGTTTTTCAAGAGTGTGTTTAGCTGTTTAGAAGCAGATCTCCTAGAAGTGGTAAACGCTTCACTTCTTTCTGGGACTTTTCCAAACTCTCTGAAAACTGCAGTTGTTAAGCCCCTACTGAAAAAGAGCAATCGGTATAACACCATATTGAGCAACTACAGACTCAAATCTTTCTTTCATAGGCAAGGTCATTGAAAAAGTTGTTTTCAATTATCTGAACAAATTCTTAAGTTTAAATGGATACTTCGACAACATTCAATCTGGTTTCCGACCACATCACAGCACAGAGACAGCGCTATTAAAGATAATGAATGATATTCACCTAAACACCAATACAGGTACAGGTACAACTTGACCTCAGTGCTGCGTTTGACACTGTCAATCACAAATACTTCTTGACAGGCTGGAAAACTGGGCCGGGCTTTCTGGGATGGTCCTTAAATGGTTCAGGTCATAGAAGGGAGAGGTTATTATGTGAGTATGGGTGACCATAAGTCTGAGTGGACATCCATGACATACAGAGTCCCTCAAGGTTCAATACTTGCACCGCTCCTGTTCAACCTATATATGCTGCCACTGAGCCAAATAATGAGAAAGAACCATCCTTCACATGCACAAAAATGTGTTTGGTTGGGTGTTGCGCGCGCTGACTGGTACAGATGTATAGCCGACCATTTAAACTGAGCAGTGTTAACTTTTTCTGTATTTTAGTTTGCTGATTAATGGCTAAAATGTAAAGTTAGCAATGCTAGAAGTGATATGTAGCATCTGCGTGAGTGAGTGAGGTTCCCCGCTATCAATTGGATTTAATAAAGATAAAGATTTTAATCTTGTCGTTTAATGGTTAATGATCGGTTAGTAAGTGATTGTTGGTCAGGAAAATAATCTAAATGTTCTCATAAAAGATTCTCCACCAGATTTACTATGCTGCACAAGCAAGTTCCCGCTGACTCTAAAACTTTTGTACACAAGCTAAGAACTGATGTGAGATTTGATCATAGCCACCGCTCACGCTCATACCGATAAATGCCTAATTTTGCATGGAAATAAGCGTACGCTCAGTTTTCTGGCGTACCATCTTTTGATAAATGAGGGCCAGTGCGTTTGGAAACAAAAATTAAGCTCTCAAAGTGAACGCATACCTTCACTCTAGGGGTCAAACAACTAAAAATCAAGTCAGGAATCTTGATGTGATTTTAGAGTCAGACCTGAGTTTCAGTAGTCATGTAAAAGCAATAACTAAATCAGCATATTGTCATCTCAAAAATATTGCAAGAATTAGATGCGTCAAGACATCTGCCAGGATTCTGAGCAAAACCAGAAAATATGAACATGCCACACCAGTCCTCAGGTCCTTGCACTGGCTTCCAGTTGCATTTAGAATAGATTTTAAAGTACTGTTACTTGTTTATGAATCACTCAATGGCCTAGGACCTCAATACATTGCAGATATGCTCATAGAATATAAACCTATCCTTTATAAAACAGATCACTCAGATCATCAGGATCAAGTCACTTAGAAATACCAAGGGTTCACTCAAAGCAAGAAGAGTCTGCTTTTAGCTGTTACCCCAGCCGCAGCTGGAACCAGCTTCCTGAAGAGATCAGATGTGCTCCAACAGTAGTCACATTCAAATCCAGACTCAAAACATATCTGTTTAGCTATGCATTTACTGATTGAGCACTGTGCTATGTCAGAACTGATTGCACTTTATTTTATATGTATCATCTTTTTATTCTTTTAATTCCTTTTCTTGTTTTTATTTCATTTTTAATGCATTTTATATCAATATTTTATGTATCATCTTTTTATTTCTGACTTTTAATGCATTTTAAATCTTGCTGTCTGGTTTGAAAGAGTTGGGAGAATTAAGTAGTAAGCATTTGTTATCCCTGGATGGAGCTCTGACAGAGTTAGTCCCAGGAAGATTTGTCTGTAAGGGTACTGTTTAAACGCACAGCTACCTGACAAATATAAATATTTTTTATAGTTATCCCTCTGCGTGAGGAAGATCTCTTTAGCTCCGCTCTGACGGACAACAAAGTTGAGTACAGTTATCCCTCCAGCATGAGGAAGATCCATTTAGATCCGCCTTGATGGAAAGATCCGTTTAGATACGCTCTGACTGAAAACAAAGTTGAGTTAGCCCTGGTAGCTACAAATATTCTGACTGAAACTCCCTGATCCTTCAATCCAGATAGGGATATTCTCCGTTTTTACTGTTATTTTTATTTCTTATGCATTCCATTTTTACTCTTATGTATTTATTTCCTCTTTATGTAAAGCACTTTGAATTACCACTGTGTATGAAATGTGCTATATAAATAAAATTACCTTGCCTTGCCTTGGTAAACACAATTTACTCTTTAATATAATAAAATTATATATATATATATATATATATATATATATATATATATATATAAATATGTGTGTGTGTGTGTGTGTGTGTGTGTGTGTGTAAATTTTACTCTGAACTTTAAGCATTTTTGTGAGTATTTTTAATGATCTTATATTCTTCTCTCTGCATCTCAGGTTGGCGGTCTGGCGTCTGAGAACGTGCGCTGGGCAGAGGCGGTGAAGAACTTCAAGCATCAGGAGGAGACTCTGTGTGGAGACGTGCTCCTGATCACTGCCTTTGTCTCTTATCTGGGATATTTCACCAAACGCTACCGCCTGGAACTGATGGACAATGCCTGGAGGCCCTACCTCAGCCAGCTCAAGGTCTGTTCCACATCTCAACCAGTCACTACTAAAGATTGAGGATTTTTCATTTTAACAATAGCATATGCATGTTTGTTTAAGGCCAGTGTGGCCTTAAAATCTACAACAATAATTGTTAGTCATCATGAAAGAGAAGTTGCACTCGTCTTTTCTTCCCTATTGTGCTGTTTATCTGAGTGAAACGGCTTCTAGAACAAGAACAAATGTGGGGCAGGGCTTAATTTTGTCTGTAGGGAATTTATTGGATGGTTGTGGTTTGCAATTGATGGATCTCATGTGAGTGACAGGTTGCCCTGTCCTCGTCATCGGAGAAGAGAAGAGGGAGGGGGAGTTGTTTTGATTCAAGATTACGAGGCACGTGGTTTTAAAACGATAATAGCCACTTTTCCACCATCAGGCCAAATGGTTCTTATTGCGTAAACCGTTCCATTCCTAGATATTTCTTTTAATTTTATTATTAATTTGGGTTTACATCACTCAAATTGAGGGCTTAGCCAGCTACAGAGAAACTGGTTGCCAGGCAACAGACAAGTGACCAATCCTGTGTGTTGACGTCACTTCACACATTCTACCAGCACGATTCAGCAGTTAGACAACCGTGCCGAGAATTCTGGTCCGAAAACGGTTTGTAATCGTGCGGTACCAGGCTCCAGTGGAAACACAACTGGAACCGTTCCTTACCATTCTAAGAACCGTTCGGCCCGACAGTGGAAAAGCGGCTAATGATGTGCACAGATAAATCATTTATAATAAACACTGCAATAATGGATGATTATGATTATTAGGAAAAAAATGTCCTTTTTGACTTCATGATGACTTTAATCGGTTATAATTCATAATGTAAAAAGGGTTCATAAAGACAGGCTCAGTATATGTCAGTGTCATTGCTTGTTGTTGGCCACAGGTGCCCATCCCGGTCACTCCAGGTTTGGACCCGCTGACCATGCTGACGGATGACGCTGACATTGCAACCTGGCAGAACGAAGCGCTGCCGGCAGACAGAATGTCCACTGAGAATGCCACCATCCTCACCAACTGTGAGCGATGGCCTCTCATGGTGGATCCACAGCTGCAGGGAATCAAATGGATCAAAAACAGATACGGAGATGACCTGCGTATCATCAGGATCGGGCAAAGAGGGTACTATACGCTCTAAACATGCCTTACATCTCTGTTAGACCAAACATTGTATCTGCTTGGTTCATTATTAATTCTTATTACTTTACTTTACAATATAGATATCTGGACTCCATTGAGAGGGCATTATCTGTAGGTGAAGTCGTCCTCATTGAGAATTTAGAAGAGACAGTCGATCCGGTGCTCGGTCCACTGCTCGGTCGTGAAACTATAAAGAAAGGATGGTGAGTATTTAAATGCCGTTATTAATCATGTTTATCATTATATATAGTGTCAAAATGTGACTAGTCTCTACAAACATCTTTTATTAAAGGTGCAGTAAGTGAATTCTGAGAAACACTGTTGATATTTGAAATCAACCCAAACAAACATGCCCCTTCCTTCATTGCTCTGCCCCTCTGCGGGTCCCTCTGCTCCCCCTTACGAAAAAGATGTTTATTCAAGTGTGCTATTAGTATACTTCTTTTAATCTAAAAATAAGAGAGTATATTTTCAGTCTACTTTTTATATACTTCTCAGAAATATACTTTATGTACTTATGAGAAATATACTAAAAATTGCTAAAAATACTTGACTTATACTGACAGAAAAGTCTACGTTTATTTGGCCTATACTTGGACTCAGTCTTTTGACCGAGATATACTTAAAAGCATATTTATAAAAGTATAGTATAAAAGTACATTGTTTGAAAATATTGATTTATAATGAAAACACATATATTCCTAATTCTGAGTATCTGAATTTTTTGTATAGGCTAGTCCACTGGTAGTCTACATAGGAATTTACTTCAAATCTTCTTCACTCTTTCGTCGCCGTTGACTGAATTTTCAGGCTATATGGTAGGGGGCGCTATTATGCATCTTCTGAAAGAGGACATAATCTCCAATCAAAATGCAGAAGAAGAAGCTGAAACAAGCAATAGAAGAATGGGGAGGTTGCGGGTCTCCCTTGGTAGAAATCACATTTCGGGGTGGGGGTGGGGGGATGGGGGGTCTTGTGGAGATTGTGGGTCTCCCTTGGTAGAAATCGCGTTCTGGGGGAGGAGAAATGGGAAGGCGGGGGCACCACGATTTGACAGCAAAAGGCACTTTCACTTTTTTGCTTGTAGTGTCACACCTTAAAACAACTATTGCATGAAGGTTTTTTTTTTTTGGTTTGTGGAAATTAAAATGATAATTGTGTTGTTTATTCACCCTCATGTCTGTTCAAACCTGTGTGTTGTTTTTTGTGTGTTTTTTAAACAAAAGAACCATTTTTTTTTTTTTTTTTAAGACTCTTACACTCCATACAGCACCATATGTATTTCTAACTTTCTTCTACTTTGATGTTCATGAAAGAAAGAAAGTCCTATTAAGGCACCTGCATTAAATAATGAGCAAATTCTCATTTTTAATCCGCAACAGCTACATAAAGATTGGTGACAAGGAGTGCGAGTACAACCCCAGTTTCCGTCTGATCCTTCACACCAAGCTGGCAAACCCTCACTACCAGCCCGAGCTTCAGGCTCAGTGTACGCTGGTCAACTTCACCGTGACGCGGGATGGCCTGGAGGACCAGCTGCTGGCTTCTGTGGTCAGCATGGAGAGACCCGACCTGGAGGAACTCAAGGTGCTTTAGATGTGCTGTTGGGCTTCATTAAAGGGTTAGTTCACCCAAATTTAAATTATGTCATTAATTACTCACCATCATGTCATTCCACACCCGTAAGACCTTCGTTCATCTTTGGAACACAAATAAGATATTTTTGATAAAATCTGATGGCTCAGTGAGGCCTGCATCGCCAGCAATAACACTTCCTTTTTCAATGCATAGAAAGCTTAAGCTACTAAAAACATAGTTCATGTGACTACAGTGGTTTAACCTTAATATTATAAAGCGATAAGAATACTTTTTGTGCGCCACAAATAACAAAATAGCGACTTTATTCCACAATATCTAGTGATGGCAATTTCAAAACGATGCTTCGTGAAGCTTCAAAGCTTTACGAATCATTTGTTTCGAATCAGTGGTTCAGAGCGTCAAAATCACATGATTTTAGTAAACGAGGCTTTGGCAGTTTGATACATGCTTCGAACCAGGGGGGATATCGTAAGTGGGGGGAAAAGTGTGACAGAGTGCATAGGGCCCTGGCGTGTGAGGGGCCCTCGACGATCCTGAAATTATTATTATTATTATTTTACAATTGTGCGCATACACTGTGTCTGCGCTATTTCTGTGTTTGCTCGTTTGACAAGCGTTGGCACACGTCTGTGTTGGCGTCTCCCACGAGCACAGCATGCACGCAATTCGCATGATTTGATTGGTCGTCTAGGAACGTTGCAAAGCACTAAATGGCTGTGAGGGAGAGCGGACGCGCAGGACTCCGGAGTGTGGTAAACTTCGATTGGCGCAACCGCCATTCAAACTAAGATCAGGCAATAAGTAAACAGTAAGGGAAAATAGTTCCTCATATATTTTTTTCCAAAGAGACCAAGTGAGAACCTATATTGTTCGAGCGAGGCGACGGTGACCTATATGCCGCTGTTTACATTGTGTAAATAGATGCTTGCTGAATGGGAGTCTGCATTTTCCTACAATGAGAAACAACTTGTTTCTAAGCCTGTAATAAATGCTCTTATCGTACTCTAAACACCAACGTAACACGAAAAGTGTGTGACAAATCTTTAGAGATAAATTGTAAATATGGAAAACAATATGTAAACGATATTTGTGTGGATCTTGAATAAAAATATTAATATAAGCAAACTTAATCATATAATTGTAAGATAGCATAATGAGAAAATCATTAAACATTCCCAAAATTCATCACAAGAACCAGGCATCTATTGTTTACAAATCCAACGCACTTTTAACATTTTACAGAAATGACAAACGTTATTTAAAATATATATATAAAATTGGCCATCTCAGTAACAGTCATGATAGATTAAAGTAATATCACACGTGCCATTATTTCTACCATCTATACTATTCAGCAACTTCTCTTAAACTATACACATGTTATGATAGTATAAATATCAGACATGTAGCTAATATATGGCTCAGGGTAATTTTAATCCTGTGTTCATCATGCTTGTAGAGGTACCTAAACTGTTAAATACTTTAGAAAGATTGTAATGTTTTGGTATACAAGGCACAAAGTCTGTTAATAAAAAACAATCCCAATTAAATATTTGTTAAACTGTCATTTTTATGTCTAATATTACTGGGGTGCTCTATTTAAATATAGCACAATTCAAATAAATGAGTGTTATATTGTACAACTGTCTTTCTGTCGGTAAGTGCTATGTGTATAGTTGTACACTTATTTTAAAAAGTGTGAAATAAAATAAAATATATCATATTATAAAATAGCATGCATAATGGGATGCTGGCAAAGGGACCCCACACAATGTCTTTGCATAGGGCCCAAGAATCG
Source organism: Culter alburnus (assembly GCA_028476615.1). Lineage (NCBI taxonomy): Eukaryota > Metazoa > Chordata > Actinopteri > Cypriniformes > Xenocyprididae > Culter > Culter alburnus. Next base: position 79,269 of record JAOTNS010002131.1, on the reverse strand, counting down.
GTGCTACGTCCCTGCTTCAAACTACAGAATCGAAACAAAAGATTCATAAAGCTTTGAAGCTTCATGAAGCAGTGTTTTGAAATCGCCCATCACTAGATATTGTTGAATAAAGTCGCTATTTTGTTCATTTTGGCACACAAAAAGTATTCTTGTCGCTTTATAATATTAAGGTTGAACCACTGTAGTCACATGAACTGTTTTAAATATGTTTTTAGTAGCTTTCTGGGCATTGAAAAAGGGGGTGCAGGCCTCACTGAGCCATCGGATTTTATCAAAAATATCTTAATTTGTGTTCCGAAGATGAACGAAGGTCTTACAGGTGTGGAATGACATGCGGGTGAGTAATTAATGACATAATTTTAATTTTTGGGTGAGCTAACCATTTAAAGGCCTTCGTATCAGATCCTTCTCTCCACACTTATTTGTGGGACTCTTAAGAAGATGCTATTTGACATGCATTTGTGAGCTTAATTGGATTAATTTGTTTCTGAGGTCTAGATTGGCTGAACTCAAGGATAATTAGTCATCATGCAGTCAATCGTTCCAGTTCAGTGTGCGTATCAGAATATTTGATTATTGAGGAAGATCCACTTGCTGCTTCCCAGAGAGCGACTGTGTGTTCTCACCTTTACTCACAAAATGTTAATTAGTTTTTGTGCAGATTGACCTCTTCAGGGATGTATTGTGTCTTTACAGTCCAATATGAGATTTTCTGAGATGACTGCTCTCTTAAAGGTGCTAAAGAGGATCTTTTTGTCGACTGAGAAACCAAAGACTGTTACTGAGTTTTTGAAATGAGCGCATGCGTAAGAACAACCCCCCCTCCTTCACAGCTCATTTCAAGGGAACGCCTCCCAAAACTCGTGCACGAGTATTGGAACATGAGTGTTTGTTTACCACCGGCATTCGCTGTGTCGTGTTAGTGGATTCATTATGTCGGACTCACCGCAGGTAACTCATAATCTGCAGTTGTTACTCCTGTCTCCGGACAAAAACATTGCATGCGGCGCCTGTAGAGTGTGGAAAGTTACTGGAGCCCGCAGCCGCGCTCGTCTCTCACAAGGAACGTCATGGCAGTGATTGACAAGCCAGAGGGCCAATCCGTGCACGTCTCTCACAAGGAACGTCACAGCAGTGATTGACAAGCCAGAGGGCCAATCGTTTACGCGATGATCGCGTAAACGATTGGCTGATGTTTTTAAGGCCCTACCTCGTGCACAGATGATATTAATATTAATATTATTCCTTTCAGTGCACCTAATAAATAGTCTTTTATCAGTTAGTAAAGACAGTTTCAAGTAATATTGCAAAAATGTATAAAACAAAACATCCTCTTTAGCACCTTTAAGTGTGTCTGTGTGATTTCACAGCTTTTTTTGTCACTTGTGTGCATTAGTTTAAACGTAGGGATTGGATCCATCAGCATTGACAGTGTAGATATCTGGTGATGTTTTTGGCAAGAGGAAGTCTGTTAATGCATGCAAAGACTACTGCATATATTGATCTCTTACACCGTGTCTACACCGAACGCGACCGTTGTCGCTCGTGTCGCAACAGCTAAAAGCTGTCTACACTGGACCCGACAAGCGCCCGTTGCAAAGCATTTGTCCTTCGTGTCAGTACGTCATAAATAGAACGAGCATCTGTTTACTGTCTGAGATTTGTCGCTCACATCGCGCCACATCCAGTGTAGACAGCATCACTGATTATAATGGGCTCTATTGTCTTTTGTCGTGTCGCATCATGACGCTCACGTCCGGTGTAGACACGGTGTTAGCCTCTCATATGGCCACTAATGTGCTTGACTTTGCCCGTGGCTCTTGTTTTTAATCACACGTCTTTCCATGTTTTTACTTTATAGTCAAACCTTACAAAGCAACAGAACGGCTTCAAAATCACATTGAAAACTCTGGAGGACAACCTGCTCTCACGCCTCTCCTCAGCATCCGGAAACTTCCTCGGAGACATTGAACTGGTGGAGAACTTGGAGATTACCAAACGAACAGCGGCAGAGATTGAAGACAAGGTTTGTAATTGTGTTTTAGCTGTGCCTGTGTTTCATGACTGACAAAAACACTAACTAGAAAATAATGTTTGCAATAGAAAGTGCCACAGTTTAATAGAAGCACAACAGTTTATATATATATATATATATATATAATATATATAATATCTTTATTTCTTATACAACCTTCTAAGTCATACGGCTGGAGCCTATCCCAGTTTCTTAGGCCAGAGGCAGGGGAACACACCCTGGACAGATGGCCAGTCCATCACAGGGCTCTCACACACACAAACACACTGGCTGTCCACTTTTTGACTGTCCAATTCACCTAACCTGCATGTCTTTGGACTGTGGGGGAAACCGGAGTACCCAGAGAAAACCCACACTGACACGGGACTCGAACCAGAGACCTTGATGTGAGGCAACAGTGCTTACCACTGAGCCCTCGTGTTCTGTTACAATAAGGTTTCATTTGTTAAAATTAGTTAACATTAAAGACCCCTTGTGGTGAAAAAGTTTTTAATGTTGTTTATATGTCTGTGTGGGGTTTTTAATATGCTTTAAGACAAACCATGTGCAAATTCATATGTCAACACCATTGCTAAGTATTTTCTCCTTAAAACTGCAGTGAAAAAAGGAAGAAAAAAAAAACATTGCTGGTGTCTGTGATGTCACAACCTTGTAACCAATCCCGTCAACGTGCCAGCGGGCTTTAGCATATCATTAACAGCGAACTAGCAGGGGAGTCTCGAGAGAATCCAGGTTATCCTGGTATGTTTTTGTGTTGATATTAAAAATCATATAGATTTAGTAACATGGCTGGTGTATGATGTATACAGTGGGTACAGAAAGTATTCAGACCCCCTTAAATTATTCACTCTTTGTTATATTGCAGCCATTTGCTAAAATCATTTAAGTTCATTTTTTTTCCTCATTAATGTACACACAGCACCCCATATTGACAGAAAAACACAGAATTGTTGACATTTTTGCAGATTTATTAAAATAGAAAAACTGAAATATCACATGGTCCTAAATATTCAGACCCTTTGCTCAGTATTTAGTAGAAGCACCCTTTTGATCTAATACAGCCATGAGTCTTTTTGGGAAAGATGCAACAAGTTTTTCACACCTGGATTTGGGGATCCTCTGCCATTCCTCCTTGCAGATCCTCTCCAGTTCTGTCAGGTTGGATGGTAAACGTTGGTGGACAGCCATTTTTAGGTCTCTCCAGAGATGCTCAATTGGGTTTAAGTCAGGGCTTTGGCTGGGCCATTCAAGAACAGTCACGGAGTTGTTGTGAAGCCACTCCTTCGTTATTTTAGCTGTGTTTTTAGGGTCATTGTCTTGTTGGAAGGTAAACCTTCGGCCCAGTCTGAGGTCCTGAGCACTCTGGAGAAGGTTTTCATCCAGGATATCCCTGTACTTGGCCGCATTCATCTTTCCCTCGATTGCAACCAGTTGTCCTGTCCCTGCAGCTGAAAAACACCCCACAGCATGATGCTGCCACCACCATGCTTCACTGTTGGGACTGTATTGGACAGGTGATGAGCAGTGCCTGGTTTTCTCCACACATACCGCTTAGAATTAAGGCCAAAAAGTTCTATCTTGGTCTCATCAGACCAGAGAATCTTATTTCTCACCATCTTGGCAAACTCCATGCGGGCTTTCATGTGTCTTGCACTGAGGAGAGGCTTCTGTCGGGCCACTCTGCCATAAAGCCCCGACTGGTGGAGGGCTGCAGTGATGGTTGACTTTCTACAACTTTCTCCCATCTCCCGACTGCATCTCTGGAGCTCAGCCACAGTGATCTTTGGGTTCTTCTTTACCTCTCTCACCAAGGCTCTTCTCCCCGATAGCTCAGATTGGCCGGACGGCCAGCTCCAGGAAGGGTTCTGGTCGTCCCAAACGTCTTCCATTTAAGGATTATGGAGGCCACTGTGCTCTTAGGAACCTTAAGTGCAGCAGAAATTTTTTTCGTAACCTTGGCCAGATCTGTGCCTTGCCACAATTCTGTCTCTGAGCTCTTCAGGCAGTTCCTTTGACCTCATGATTCTCATTTGCTCTGACATGCACTGTGAGCTGTAAGGTATTATATAGACAGGTGTGTGGCTTTCTTAATCAAGTCCAATCAGTATAATCAAACACAGCTGGACTCAAATGAAGGTGTAGAACCATCTCAAGGATGATCAGAAGAAATGGACAGCACCTGAGTTAAATATATGAGTGTCACAGTAAAGGGTCTGAATACTTAGGACCATGTGATATTTCAGTTTTTCTTTTTTAATAAATCTGCAAAAATGTCAACAATTCTGTGTTTTTCTGTCAATATGGGGTGCTGTGTGTACATTAATGAGGAAAAAAATTAACTTAAATGATTTTAGCAAATGGCTGCAATATAACAAAGAGTGAAAAATTTAAGGGGGTCTGAATACTTTCCGTACCCACTGTATTACGATGTTATGATGAACTATATGACTTCCTCCACTGACGTTGTTCATTGTTCAAAGCGTTTGTAATGATACTAATTGTTAGAAGGCAGCTGTCTGACTCTGATATGGTGAACGGGAACATTACAGGAACATTACGGGAACATTACGGGAACATTGTGTAACATTAGCAACACATTATTAGCTGTTTGATAACATAGTCAAGCAAAAGGCTAATCATATAAATTGGCTTTATGTGTCTGGTGTTGTAAAGAGCGATACCATTGTGCTGCGTTTACCTCAGTAAGTTGAGCGAGTTCATCTCTGAGCTTACTGAGCGAGTGGAGGCGGGGCTAATTTGCATATCCGCGTATACTAAGTCAAAGTCCCTTTAAGACAAGTCATTTCACTAAGCGGCCATCTCTGAAATGCCTCTCGGACATGCAAGTGCAGCTATCTCTTTGAATGGGGAAATTCAATTCTCCAAAGCTGTTTGCCAAGCTTTTGATTAAATTTCATATTTGAAATCACCAATGAAATCTGACAACAAAATCCCATAAATTTTGTTTCTAAATGCTCGAATCATGACAAAAAAACGGGATTTTTCAAGCTAATGCGCAGTCTTGTGCGTGTCTGACTGTTTCTATTGGAACCGGAGCTTCTAACGGCCGCTGCAGTGACTCGATGACTTTACCAATCGGCGATTGGCTCTTATTTAGGAGGCGGGACTTATTCTGCCATATTGCACTTTGCACTTTCTCCCATTCAAGACAATATGAGTGACACATCTTGTGTTATTCTATAGTCTTTGACTAAATGAGGCAAAGTTACATTGAAGCTGTTTTAAGGCATGAAGTTTTTTTTCACAGGAAAAATGTTTAAATATGTCCTTTTGGTTGGTAATCAAAGATGAGTTTAAAGGATAAAATTATTGACTACAGGGGGACTTTAATAATTAATTATAATTCTACAGCATTTATGTTAATCTCAACGTTTGCTAATACATTATTAAGATCAAAAGTTGTATCTGTTAACATAAGTAAACATTTGTTTTTACTAACATTAACAAAGGTGTTACAAAGGTCCTGTCATCTAAGATGTTCATGTCTTTCTTTCTTCAGTCGAAAAGAAATTAAGGTTTTTGACCTTAATTTCTTAATTTAAGACCCTTATTTCTCATCTGGGATTGCTGTAAACTGTAATTTTGACCTTCAACCGTTTGGGCTCCATTGAAGTCCACTATATGGAGAAAAATCCTGGAATGTTTTCATCAAAAACCTTAATTTCTTTTCAACTGAAGAAAGAAGACTGAACATCTTGGATGACATGGGGGTGAGTAAATTATCAGGAAATTTTAATTTGAAAGTGAACTAATCCTTTAACTAATGTTAACAAATAAGACCTTATTGTCCCACTTTTTTTCTGTAACCATTCATATAATTGCTTGCGCTACATACAGGATTTCAATCAATCATGGTTAATTTAAAACCTGAAGTTAAAATCCACCAATGAATGTAGTTTTAATCAATCCAGTCTCTTTTGCAATCTGCATTAAGAATATAAAAGTAAAAATGTACAGTAAGTTGATAAAAACAGCACAAATACTCGTGTGGCGAGATGAACACATACTGTACATCCATTGTGTTTTACTATTTTTTTTATTTATTTCTGAAATGCTAATTGGAAATTGGTTGTCATTGTTTGTCGTTTGTTCACTATTTGATTCATTAGTTTTTGTTGTGTGGTATATAACACACTTTTGGTATTATTCTGTGATGTTTCATGAACATGAGTAGTTAAATTCAGCATCTGTCAGTCATTTCTGAATGCTGTATTGGCATATTAATAGTGATGTGCGTGTTTGCACCATTACAGGTGAAGGAGGCCAAGGTGACAGAGGCTGAGATCAATGACGCAAGAGAACACTACCGTCCGGCGGCGGCCCGAGCCTCGCTCTTGTACTTCATCATGAATGACCTCAATAAAATACATCCCATGTACCAGTTCTCTCTCAAGGTACCTCAGCCACACACATGATTGAGTTCTTGTGTTTCTCTTCTCCACCAATGCTGTGATCTGTCCCATGTTGGCTGTTCAGTTGTGATGATCTACAGCGTTTAGTGTAATGATCTTCAGTGTATTACAACACTAACTAATAACACAGGCATGTGCTGCTTGCTCTACAGTTATAAAGGTAATAAATAGGCAAGATGTCTAATGTTTAATTTTGATTTGTTTTATTATTTTTTATTGTTCTTCCTAACTGCAGCACAGAATTCTTTAAGAAACACTTTATTTTAATGTTCTGAAGAACAGCTTTGCAGACATAAATAGATTATGAATGCATAGTTAATTTGTGTATGTTCACTGGCTTTCTGTTTTCATGTTTTTTGGCATGATGACTGTTTTCAGTCATCATGTCAATGAAATAATCTACAGCTATCAAAAAATAATTGTTGCTTCATTTTTGTACAAACGTATGCAGAAAAATCTTGATCTTCCTCAGAACTAATTACAGAAATGCCTCATAAGAGTAAAACTCGCTACAGTTCTTTGGCCACTTCGATCACATTTCTTTGTTTCTCCTCAATGTTCTGCCTTTGTGCTCCTCATGTTCAGGCCTTCAGCGTTGTGTTTCAAAAGGCTGTACTGAAAGCTGAGCCAGATGAGACCTTGAAGCAGCGGGTCATAAATCTGATTGACAGCATCACGTCCTCTGTGTTCCAGTACACCACCCGCGGGCTCTTTGAGTGTGACAAACTCACCTACACCGCCCAGCTGGCCTTCCAAGTGAGCCTTCATTTCATTAGACTCCAACACATGCCACGCCTCTGCTTGCTTTTCCTAAACGCACTATTCATCTCCCCTATAGGTCTTGCTCATGAGTAAAGAGATCAATCCCAGAGAGCTGGACTTCCTGTTGCGGTACCCGGTGCAGCCAGGAGTGACGTCACCGGTGGACTTCCTGTCTGATCACTCCTGGGGCGGGATTAAAGTGAGTCATTTGTCTGTGTTGATCCTTAAAGTTGCTCTAAATGATGTCACGCGTTTTTAAGCCAAAACATTTTTTGTCACATACAGCAAACATCTCCTCACTATCCGCTAGCTGCCTGTCCCCTGAACACACTGTAAAAAAACGCGGTCTCTGTAGTCGGCACAAGCTCCAAAAATGGCAACAAAAACTACCTGGTGCAGTCTGGACCACGAAACATAATAAACATGCTCCAGCCAATAACCGACAAGAATTGATTTTAAATGATTTTAAATGCGCGTTCATGACTGTTTCAGGAAGCACGGAGGGGAGGGGGAGGAGGAGGAGGAGGAGGAGGGAGGGTCTAGCTAGCCTCTGTTTTGTTTGACAACACTTCGAACGTCAACAGGAAGTTACTCCACCCAGGATCGCTTAGAGCACCTTTAATTTGCTACAATCTCTCTTTCTATTATTTATTTCTTTGAAAGGAACAAAATTTGCTCCAAATCTCTCAACATAACTCACTCTCTGTGCTCGTCATATCTTAATATTTAATTGTCAAATCAGTTCAAAACCAAGATGAGCTTTAATGTCAGGTAAGATTACGCTACGTCCAATGACGTGATGGGAACCCTCTGCATTTTGTGTTCGTGAAGCACCTCTGTATCCAACCAATGAGGAAACGTGACGTCAGAGGCGGGTGATGTCACGGACCAGGAAACTATAAAGCATACCCAGAACAAAGAACGCTAGCTTCTGTTGTCTTCAGCAAGCGCTATCTGTATCTTGTCTGTCTTATTTAGTGTTGTTTGTCCCTGCATTCGCACACAGTGATCTCTTCGTCCGAGGACAAGAGTTTCAAGCACAATAAGACACATATATATATATATAACAATATAAATGGCGGAAAAAAAGCGGCAATTTGTCAAGTGTGCGTCTCCCTGCCTGCGTTTCATTGCGGCTGAGGACACACACGAGATGTGTGTAAGATGCCTGGGAGTTGAGCATGCACATGCACTGTGTACACTGTGAACGGCTCACTCTCAGAATGCTGCGATCTCGCCGGGCGCTCTTCGAGGAGGGCGCCGAGGCGAGTGTTCCCCGCGGGTCTGGTCCCGCTGCTGCTGAGGCACAGCGAAGGCTGCACTCGTGGGGCTCACAGATGGATCTAGCAGAGGGGGGAGAGACGGGCTCTGCCTTATCGCTCCCCTTACCTGCTAGACCCAGTGTCTCTCCTTTGGTGGTGGAAGCACGCGCTGCGGTTTCTTCCCCCCAGAGGGAGACACCGGCACTCAACATATCTTCCTCCGAGGAGGCTGATGTGGAGGGTGTCGAGGAGGGAGATGAGGAACCGCCAGCCTCATCTCCAGCATATGAGGAGCTGCTGGAGGTGGTGACCAGGGCAGTCGAAAAGCTAAATATAGACTGGCCCGCAGAGAAAAGTGAAAGTAAACCGAAAAGTAAATTAGATGAAATGTTTCTTCCCGCACGGTCACTACCCCAGCGTCGGGGTCTGCCGTTTTTTCCCGACCTCCACACCGAGGTGTCGAGGTCGTGGAAGAGACCAGTTCAGTTTCGTGTTTTCAGCCCCCAAACGTCATTGTATAGTAATATCACGGGGCTGAAACACCACGGCTATGGGGCGTGCTAAAGACATACCTTTTTCGTCAACACTTGACCCAGTAATATTAGCACTTTTTATCTTTACTTTTCTCTATTTGTGTATTTATTTAAAAAAAAAAAAATGTCCTTGCTACGAACACTTTGTTGGTGAAACTGGGACTTGACACGGCACATGATTGCTTCTACGAATCTCATTTGTAAGTCGCTTTGGAGAAAAGCCTCTGATAAATGACTAAATGTAAATGTATTATGCATCAACTTCCTTTTGAACCTTTTATACTTCAGCTGGTTTTATGTGATACCTGTAATCAGTATTTTATCTTGCTAATGATTTATTGAAAGATAAATGAAAGATTGGTGACATTATGTGGTGATATGTGTTTCAGTCTCTCTCTGCCATGGAGGAGTTTCATAACCTTGACCGGGACATTGAAGGCTCGGCTAAACGCTGGAAGGAAGTTTGTAGAGTCTGAGTGTCCGGAGAAAGAGAAGTTCCCTCAGGAGTGGAAGAATAAGACGTCAATGCAGCGGCTGTGCATGATGAGAGCGTTGCGTCCTGACAGAATGACCTACGCTGTCAGGTCAGACTACATCTGGACATTTCCACCTTATTTTGCCATGTTTATGTGACTGTTTTTGCTGCAGGGTAGCAGCCCAACCGCATATATGCAGAACTATAATATACTGTAAAGTGAATGTACTGACCTAAACATTTTTATTTTAAAAAATAATTTGGCTTCTAAAATTGCTAGAAAATCAAACCAAGTTGTGTCCAAAACTGAAGTTGATATTAAAAAAAATGAGTGGCTAAAAGGTTTGAAAGTTTCCATATTAACACAATGTCTGATTTCAAAAAGTGATTTTGAGTGTTTAAGCTTTCGAATGATACCTAATATATGATGATTATTAAAATATGTGATAGGGAAAAAGTGCCAAGTGTGACTAGCAGCTAACAGGCTAATTTATTATTTATTTACAAATTAAAAAAGATCAACCTGCTTTATAGAGACCGCCATCTGCCATTAGTCAAGAGTTAGTAGTTGAAAAGTTTATATATGCAGTAGAGTCCATGATACGTGAACTTCAGGAAAACAATGGCAGTGTTAATATAATAAGACAGTGCAGGCCAGTGTCTTCACCAATGAGAATCAGTCTTCACTAATGCTCTGTGTAGAGTTCAGTTCATTCAGTGCTCTTTAACATGGTTCACTTGGAACATATTGAAATAATAAGCTCATCATTATTACAGTGTCATAATAATGAGTTTGTAAAAAGCCAAGTAATGAGCTTGTTCACTCTTCAGAGATTTTGTGGAGGAGAAGCTGGGTAGTAAATATGTGATGGGACGCTCAGTGGACTTCGCCGTGTCTTATGAGGAGTCGGGAGCCGCCACACCCATGTTCTTCATCCTGTCTCCTGGAGTCAACCCGCTGAAGGATGTGGAGAAACACGGTACAAACCATTTACATCATTTCACCAAAATGTTGCAGTAATCCAGGGATTTAAAGCTAAGGTATCATTTTGGCATTTTCCAAATGTCATTTTGTTTTTTAAAATAACCCCTTAAGATCAGCAGATACCTACACGCAAAGCCAATTGGCTTGTATAAACTAAATGTTGGCGTGTCTGGGATAGTCTGTCAGTGCTAATTATTGTATCCAGACTCTTACTTTTCCTCTAAGGCAGATTTGAAGGTTTACTGATAGTCATGTGAGTGATCAGATTAAACATGCCTGTGATAGCGACTAGTCAAATCACACGCTAGCCGATTACCGAGGGCTTGCGAAACACCTCAGACACTTCAGATCTGTAATCTGACCCTTTAATAACATCCTGCAGGAAGAACACTGGGATACACGTTCGACAACAAGAATTTCCACAATGTCTCGCTGGGCCAGGGACAGGAAGTGGTGGCAGAAGAGGCTCTGGATATTGCAGCGAGAGAGGGACACTGGGTGATTTTACAGGTTAAAACACTAAACACCCACAGCTGCTGCAAACTGAGTGTCAAATCGCTAAACATTCAAAGAGCATCGTGAGTCCAGGTGTCTGATGCAGTAAAGCACACTGGATCACTAAAGTTTACATGCTCACAGTGCACAGATTTTGTGGTCACATTTACTCTTTTAACTGATTGGCATTATTGGTAACAATAAGGGTTCATTTGTTAACTTTAGTTAACTACATTAGTTAAAGGGGCTCTATGTAAGATGTTTACTTTAATAAAGCATAAAAATACCCCAATATGTTTGCAGATATTTAGGAAACATGCCAAGTTCACCTACTTGTTTCTCAGAAAAACAATGCTACAGCCAAATATTCTACTTTGAAAATGTGCGTTCCGTGTCGGAATGTCTGTTTTTGTTTTGGTCTGTGCGAAACCTCGTGCTGCAGTTTATCCAATAGTATTTCGACATCACAGGTTGCCAGTTGGCGGAAAACACCGCGTATTACAACCATGGAAACCAGCAAACGAACTGGGTCAGAGAATCGGGCAATAACGTCAGCTGCGCGTTTCCGTTCTCTTCTCTGTCACGGTGAAGTTGACACACACCCGCGCGGGCGCCTCCTCTCTCTCTCGTCTCATTCGCTCCGGTAAGTAGTGCTTGTATTGCGCATAATTTTAGTCATTCCCGCAGGTTTCGCGGTCACACCAAAAGCGCGCGCACCACTGAGCGGTGGAGCGGCCAAGCCACGAACAGAGACAAAGTCAAACAGAGTCACAAGTACCAAAATGAGTGGCTTACTGAGCTTACACTGTCAAATACATACAAAAGTATGTCAAAACCAGCGGCACAGGCAATCTTGGCGAGTACACAGATAAACACTGTCAGTTTTTAATCGTTAAATAGCTAAGAAAGTGAACTCATGTTGTTTGTAACAGTATTGGGTCTGTTGAACACCGTTCATAGACTCTTAAAGGGACAGCAGTCCAATATTCCTGCTGCTGTCTGTCATGTTAATCAAAGAACAAAAGACAAAGAAAATCATTTTCTTCTCTTGACTGAATACGTTGTATAACTTTAATGGTAAGAATTATTTGCAATAAAGACTACAGAAATTAAGGTAACCAATGCAAAATAACACAATGTGTTATTTTACATTTGATTACTTTAATTTCTGTAGTATTTCTTACCTGAATAAAAACCCAGTTAACCCGAAAAACTTAGTTTCATAGCTCTCTTTATTCTATTGCATTTATTTGAGCTGTTTATATTTTATTACTGACTTTTACTTGTTTTTTATGAAAATAAAACTCTGCATTGAAGAAAAGTAGATTTTTGTTTGTGTATGTTGTCATTTATAGTTCTTAGAAAGAAAATAGGAATCGGCAAAAAATAGGGATCGGCCGATCACACTAACAAAAAATCGGAAATCGGAATCGGCCAAGAAAATTGCAATCGGTGCATCTCTACTAAAAAGCCTCTGAATCCATCTAAATATCTCTATGAACAAACAGCATATCAAAACAGATAAATCAACTCATCAGCTTACAGTGTTTAAGTCTCCTCAGCTTTCATTGTCAATTGCGCTCACTATTGTTGCTGGCAACCATATGATGTAAAAGCTGGCAACCCACGTCTTTGAACGAAGGGGCGGGCTAAACAATATTTTGAATTTGGACTGCAGTACCTATTTTGAACACTGGGTGTCATTATTACATAGAGCCCCTTTAACATGATCTTATGATTAAAAGTAATTCTAAAACACTTATTTATCTTAATGTTAATTTCAGCATTCACTAATACATGATAAGATACTAAATATGCAGTAATATTATTGATCCGACTTCACTGACACTATCAGATAAGAACAAAACTTGAACTGATTTGGTGGTGTCTGCCTCACGGCTCTCATTCACGGCTGATTAAATGACCTGTTGTGTTCTGCCGGGAGAGAGGAATACCTGTCTGGCCGCTGCACCCCACTAATGAGTCCATTAGACCGTGTCCATTTCATTTGAATGTCACTTTCCGACCACAGCTGTTTATTACACATATTTATTTTGGACGTCCTCAAGCAGACACCCACATGTACAAACTAGCCATATAGATGTGGTTTGCTTAAAACACAAAACAATGTTTAATATGTCAAGAAAACACAGAGGCTATTGGTCTAAATTCAAATGTTCTGATGTGGATGAATCTCACGAGAAAATGCTGCATAATGGAACGCAGGAATATATTTCACTCTTTCAAGACGCACCTGCACAGAATCACAATGACTTTTATTGAACGGATGAAGCGGCGGAAAGTGAACATCTTTACATGAAATCCCCTGCACGCTGTGCTGGTCAGAAACATGGAGATGAGTGTTAGTTTATTTGCCTTTGAATGAGAATCTCAATCAGTGGACCTAAAGATTCCCATCTCCATATCGCCTTCCCACAGTCTTCATCAGGCTGTTTCATCTCCTACCTCAGCAAGTCTGTCTCAGCCCACTTATGAATTCAGGCTTTGCCAGGGAGATGGTGGATCAATGGAAAGTTCCCCTCCAGCGAAGGTTAATTCGATTGCAGCACACAGGGTCCTGTCCAGCAGAAATGCAGAAATCCACTCACTGTAGAGAGGCAATCAATTGCTAATGTTGGAGCAGAAAATCCTCAGACTTCAGCTGACCAGATTCCCCTCTTCTTTTGGATACACAATGAGCAAAGATGAGGAGAGCAAGGTGAATTTGCTCGCAGACGACTATTATTTGAAAAGTGTCTGGATAGTGTTTAACTTTAATGGCTTTTCTGGAAGGAATATGCTGCATTCAGCCTTTTAAAACCACTGCCGCACGCATTATCAAAGCTTGACTGGCAGATTCGGCAGGAAAGTGGATTCCTGTGAAGCCCAGTTACAATGCACATATTTCAATCCTTTGAAATAATGAAATTATAATTCAATTCAATTTGTACAGTGAGGACCAAATGCATCAGTTGTGCAATTTAATACACCTTTTCAGTACTAATGATAGTAATGAACATTACTATTTGAGTACAATTAAAATGGATCCCAAAAAGTCTTAGTGTTTGGTGTGTCCTCATTTAGTTAAAGGGTTAGTTCATCCAAAAATGAAAATTATGTCATTTATTACTTACCCTCATGCCGTTCCACACCCGTAAGACCTTCGTTAATCCTCGGAACACAAATTGAGATATTTTTGTTGAAATCCGATGGCTCCGTGAGGCCTTCATAGGGAGCAATGACATTTCCTCTCTCAAGATCCATGAAGGTACTAAAAACATATTTAAATCAGTTCATGTGAGTACAGTGGTTCAATATTAATATTATAAAGCGATGAGAATATTTTTGGAGCGCCAAAAAAAACAAGATAACAACTTATTTAGTGATGGCCGATTTCAAAACAATGCTTCAGGAAGCATCGGAGCACAAATGAATCAGTGTATCAAATCTGCTGTTCAGAGCACCAAAGTCACGTGATTTCAGCCATTGGCAGTTTGACACGCGATCTGAATCATGATTAGATACACTGATTCATTGTGCTCCGATGCTTCATGAAGCAGTGTTTTGAAATCGGCCATCACTAATAAGTCGTTATTTGTGTTTGTTTTTTGGCGCTCCAAAAATATTCTCATCACTTTATAATATTAATATTGAACCACTGTACTCACATGAACTGACTTAAATATGTTTTTAGTACCTTTATGGATCTTGAGAGAGGAAATGTCATTGCTCCCTATGGAGGCCTCACTGAGCCATCAGATTTCAACTAAAATATCTTAATTTGTGTTCCAAAGATGAACGAAGGTCTTACGGGTGTGGAACGGCATGAGGGTAAGTAATAAATGACAGAGTTTTCATTTTTGAGTGAACTAACCCTTTAATGATTTAACAGTGTTTTACAGTTTTTTTACAATCACTTTGTAACTATTTTCAGAACCTTGATGTCATTTTTCACAACTCTAGACACAAAACTCACAACCAATGATCAAAATGCACATTTTTCAAAACTCTAAACCTTTTCTCAATTGCTTGGATACAATACACATATAAAACGTAGATCATTTGTTCATTCAACAAAAATCACCTGTTCAATATGACACAACTTATCATCAAAGTACTACTATTTCAAAAGGCAATTCACACATTACATTTCAAATGAGTGTCTATTCATTTCCTTACAATGATCTAACTATCAATTGATACAACTGCTCAAAATAAGTAACTGTTGCATTACTCTTAATGCATAGTTGTATGGAAACATACAAACAATCTTCCATGTTTACTGTAAATCATGAAAGCTTCAGGATAACAAGATTCATTGTCACCAATTAGTGTGGAGCATGAACCAATTAGACTACAATATCCATAGATGTAGCCTAATATTTTATCATAATGACACTGATAAAATATTTTATCATCAGACACTGTGTCTATGGCCCCAAATACTGTACCACCTTTTCAGACTATTTACAGTATTGACAGTGCTGCACCGTATAGATGCAGGCCCTTGTAATTGCTTGTCCAATTCTGCCAACTCATTACTGATGATTGAGTGCACTTTTCTTTTCTATTTCATAGCTAATTATTTTTGCTTTGATTCAAATAAACCTATGTTGTGATTGTACTGTAGTGTTTTGCATCAATATATTACAGACTTTGTTCAATGATTCCACTGTGTCTGTAGTATTCTCTCTACTACTGCAGTACATTTACAGAGATGTATTTACTGTACATGTAGTACCATAATGAAACCTGTATCACCTATTTTGTTCTACAATATTTAATGATTGTACGAACAATGACACAGTGAAACTATCGGTTGCTTGTGTGTGGGTGATCTATAGTTATGTTTCAATGGTATTTCACAGTAAATTTGTGTTTTGAACCAATGATTGTGCAAGTGCAAGATTTCTTTAAAGATGTGAATGCACAATGCAGTGTTTTGAACATTAGACAGCCTGTGTTACAAGTGATAACCGTTTTGTGTTTGAGTTTTGTGTCTAGAGTTTTGAAAAATTACATCAAGGTTCTGAAAATAGTAGCAAAGTGATTGTAAAAAAACTGTAAAATCAAGTCAGCTCCTAAAGAAAGCAAAAATCAAATGCAGTTATCTTAGCACACTGCATTTTTCACATTCGTATGTGCTGCAAAACATCGCCTGCAAAAGCTGCATGTTTCAGTTTTCAGACACAGCAAATGACATTTCATCCAGGAATATAAAAACGGCAGAACGTTAGCAGCTCTCAACTGTGTTTGTGCCCGAGAGAGAGAGAGAGAGAGAGAGAGAGAGAGAGAGACAAAGAAAGAAAGAAAGAAAGAAAGAAAGAAAGAGAGAAAGAAAGAAAGAAAGTAACAAACAAACAAAGAAACAACAAAGAACAAAGAAACAAAGAAAGAAAGAAAAGCTTAATTTCTGAGGTGGGCTTTAGCTCATCCTTGGTACTTTCAAGTCATTGCAAACCAACTGCAATATTGACAATTTTTAGTTTAATTTTTAGTAATTTTAGTTTTTCTTTCATTTAAATCTTTCTCAGGATCAATAGGGCTGTTATAGTGATTTTAACAATGTGAGTTCATTCAGCACAATGTTATATTCTGCAGATAACAGCATTAAGGAGATGTTTGTGCTCTTTCATTATCAGTCACTGTTATTTTTATAGTGTGTGTGCTGTGAAATCTGTCATTTTTGTTACCAGAATTTCCCCTTTTTCCCTTTTTATTTATTAGATTTTCTTAACAAAATGCAAAACATTGCAGTTTAGAGCTTTAGACAGCACAAAAGGTGATACTTGTGTGGAAAATTGTGGAAGGATTTTTACATCACCTAACCCCAACCCTTAAATTGCAACCTTTTGTTCATTGTGTTATTCTTTACCCACTACAAACTGCCATCAGAGATCTGTCTCTTCTGTCAAAACTAGAATATCCATTTGGTCTCTAAATGGCTGGGAACTCTGGAGAAGAAGCTGGAGCAGCTTGCGGAGGGCAGCCACCAGAACTTCAGGGTCTTCATCAGCGCAGAGCCATCATCCTCACCCGATGGCCACATCATTCCACAGGGCATCCTGGAGAACTCCATCAAAATCACCAACGAGCCACCGACGGGAATGCATGCTAACCTGCACAAAGCCCTGGATAACTTCAATCAGGTACGGTGACCTGCAGATAATCACATGCTTCTGACACCTAATCCAGCTGCTTCAGGTGCCTTTAGATAAATATGAAACATACTGCAACTGCAATGACTGTGGTAAAGTACACACAGTACAAGGACTGTCACATAGTTGCATACTACTACAATTGTTGTACTACAATGTTGTGCAATATTTGCCCAAAAAAACCTCAAATCTATTAATTCATAAATATTGTTTTTGGCAACAATAACAGACAATAACAAAATCAGCCTGATATTTATGACTTCATGCCATCCAAAAAATATAAAAAAGATTTTAAATTCAGAAATTAATCTAAATATGTCTATCATAGAAGAGGTGTGTTAGGTCCCATATATCTTGGATTTGGCTGATACAGTAGTCAGCATCTGCTTGTTGTGAGATAATCTCTGTGACCAAATGCGTTTGCGGCGCTTCTGCTAATTACAGTTCTGCATGTGTTCTCGATGAAGCCTGATCTGTGGCAGGACTTTCGAGCTCACTCCAGGGCTGATTCTAGTGCTGATGACTCTTACTGAGTCACATTCTAGTCATGTACGCACTTTGAAAGCAAATCAATGGCAGAGAAAAAGGCCTAAACAGCTCTCGGTAATCCAGAAAATGACAACTACTTTCATATTGACCTTTTCCGGTGTCTTAGCAAAGAGCAAAGAGTCAATTGCTTCCTTTCAGCATCGTCAAATTCAAATGATTTTTTTGGTGTTTGGTTTGATTGTGACGAGCAGTGAAACATCGCTATGGAGATCATAAACTGAGACTCGTAGGATGTGTGTTCAAATTGGTGTGAGTGCTGAATGTTAATGCTGTCGCTTGCGTCTGGATCAGAGCTTCAACACCTCCTCTATTATTAAAGCTGCACCAGCAGAACAAACTACTGTATTAGGGCCCCCATTGCTTATGACATATTCATAAGCAGAGGATATTTGTTTAATGATGTTATCGGATTGCTTGTATCCCTTGGATTGCACCTCAGTCCCTTACTGTAAAGCAAATGTACTGAACTAAACGTCTTGTATTTTATACAAAATATATATTTAACATAATAATTTGGTCTCTAAAATGGTTAGAAAATCAAAGCCATATGTCTAACTGAGTTGTTTTCTAATTTTGAAGTTGATATCACAAAAATTTAGCCACTAAAAGGTTTTAAAGTACCCTTTCCATCATAAAAGCAATGTCCAATTTCAAAATGCTTTCACATAATGAATTTTAAGTGTTTAAGCTTTTGAATGATACCTAAATTATTATTAATTAAATATGTGAGAGACAAAAAAAAGCGTGCCAAGTTTCCTGCTACCGAAAGACTGACCGTTAACAGACTGTATCAGCAGCACCAGATCGACCTACTGTATAAGGGCTCCTATAAGCGGACGATATTTGTTTAATGATGTTATTAGATTGCTTGTACAAACAAACGCATCCCATGAGGTGGAGGTGCCATTTGGCTCCTGACCCCCTCGATCCCTCAAACTCATTGAAGTGATTTGAAATGATGAGCCTGGCGATGAAAGCTCTGACAAGCAGTGACAATTAAAAAGGAGTCTCAGCTCCTAAATATATTGGAATGAAGTCATTCTTTTGTCTGTCCTAATGGCTGATGTCCACTGGGAAAAATGAAAGAGCAGCGGCAAAGGTTTTCACTTTCAATGCTTTCTCTTTGTTCTCAAGTCAGATCTTGTTGGCAGAATGTGAAGCGTGATACTGATGTGTCCTAATTGACAGGATACTCTAGAGATGTGTGCCCGCGAGAATGAGTTCAAGAGCATTCTGTTCGCCCTGTGCTACTTCCATGCAGTGGTGGCGGAGCGGAGGAAGTTCGGCCCTCAGGGCTGGAACAGGAGCTACCCATTCAACACAGGAGACCTGACCATCTCTGTCAACGTGCTGTACAACTATCTGGAGACCAACAGCAAGGTAAGTGCATGCGTTTGCCTATTGAACTAAGAGAGAGTGAAACGCTTGCTGACATATGCGTTGTTAAAAAGACTGATTGTGGGTCTAAGCATGTTTAATTACTCACACAGACCTACACATCAACCTCCCAATTTAATATTTATGCCCTTCATTACACAGAGCAATTAAGCACCAGTCCTCGCTTTAATGGCAAAAACCCAATATACATAAGAGTCATGGACTCAGACTAGATTTGCATTTTCTGACAGTGGGAAAGAGTCAGATGACTTTGCTTCAGTGTGAATTAAATGATAAAGCCAGTGTCATGTTACAGTCTGTTTCACTCGAGTGCTGTGAATCGCTACAGCTATAAATGGTTTCATATACAGTAAAAAGGCAACACCAATCACAATTCTTCATGCAAACTGATGCGAGAAAGAAGACCAGCTGTTATTCAGTATGCAAATGTTATTAAAAAGCGTTTTGAATATTGAACATCTATTGGTTTAAAGGGATAGTTCACCCAAAAATTGGCATCATTTACTCTTTCTCATTTACTCTTAATTCATACGGCCAAGATCCAAAATGGACAATTAAAACATGATGAAAGACAGCAATATGACTTGTGCACTATATTCCACAGCAGAGATATTATCAGTGAACAGTAACTTATATTTCTGATTGCTTTTTGAAGACTTGGAATATAGTGCACTGTCCTATAGACTGATTTTATGGTGTTTTTTAGGAGCTTAGAAGTATATAAATCATCATCCAGATGTATTTTATTGAAAACAGAACCTCAAACACTCTGCTTCTAGTTTTGTGTTTCACAGAAGGAAGAAAATCATTTGGAAAAACCCCAACCAGAATGTTTGAGGAATATCAATCCACTGCTCTATGCTCTTTAATTATGCACATTTTCTAACAAAAATGATGCTGCTGCAGCCGCCATCACACTAAGGGTACATTTACATGACAATGGAAAAACAGAAAAGTTTTATATTTGTACAGATGAAAATGTTTTCAAAACTATCCCCATTCACATGGATCCGCAAAAATGACTAAAAACGCTGTATTATGCATGCCAGACAAGTAGATGGCAATGTCACTTTGTAATGAAAGACTACGCGCCTGCGCATACGCATTCTTTTAAAGAGCACTCGTGCCAGACGCGCATGCCTATCCACCTTATTTTTACAGTTTACTGGACTTTGATATTCTTCTCGTTTATTTTCCTATAGCGGCTAATAAAAATGGTTACATTCACATTCACAGAAAACACCTTACTTCCGCATTGAAAAAATAAGGTGGATAAACTAAACACGTAATACGCATGTGCATGCCATCACCATTTTCACAGATTTCACAAGTTTGCATTTTCAGGCCACCAAAACGCAGTTGTCATATAAATGAAAGGCCAAAACACATTAAAAGTTTTCTTTTTTAGTTGAAAACAGTATCGTGTAAACAGCCCCTTAATCACACTACTCAGAGCTGTGAGGAACAGAGCGCTGCATAAAGACTGTATTGTGCAGGGACTGCAATGCTTGGCGCTTAACACACAGCCAACACTCAGTGCAATGGAAAGCTGACAGCTGTAGAAAATGAATTAGTCTCATATACCTCAAATGCACTGTTGGGAGTAACATTGAAACTGAGAGTTAATCATCCGTTGTAGATGCTGCATTCTGGTGGTTCAGTACCGCTGATCAGACGGTTGCATGCAGGTCATTCTTTAAGCGCTCTGTCTCTTCGTCTAGGTGCCCTATGATGATTTGCGCTACCTCTTCGGGGAGATCATGTACGGCGGTCACATCACTGATGACTGGGACCGCAGGCTCTGCCGTACCTATCTGGAAGAGTACATCAAGCCAGAGATGATGGACGGAGAGCTGTACCTTGCGCACGGCTTCCGTCTGCCTGGAAACACAGACTACAATGGTTATCATCAGGTACAGAGAGAAATCACGCCCTACATACGCTCAGTCCTACATATGCAAATTTTTGGGACATAAAGTGTGTCATATCTGTCATGATTATTATAAGGACAGCTGCAGATGGTTAGGGTCAGACTGGGGTCTGTGGAAAATATAAAAGAATAAAGAAGATTAAAAAAATGTGTTTACAAAATGCATTTTTAGAGCTTAACATTTCAGACTCAAAACATATAGCTGCCTTTATATGGTTTAAAACCCCTGAACTAGGTGAACTAGATATACTTGTAGATGCCCTGGTTTCAAAACCTGACATGCTTTAACCATCTAGTCAGTGAACATCAGCTTTCGCTGTTTGATAATTACTCCTATTCTGTTCCAAAAAGCCAAACGAGTTTGGAGCTACATGATGGTGAGTACCGTAAATGATATCAGAATCACCTGATTAAAGGAGGATTGTCTGTGGAAAGTGTGACTCGACTGGACTGATATGATTTCAACAGTGAATGCATGATTTCTACCACAGTGTTTTAGAGTTTTTTCAAAGTTGCATCCAAAATCCACATGCCTCTTTTCATGGCACAGTTTGAATAGGCATGACACTTCTGTATGATTGTTTGTTGCTCTCTCCATTTTCTGCATGTGTCTACAGCCCAGCTTATTAACTAAGTTTTATTTCTGTCTGATACATTCAGATCTCTGGGATGCTGGGTCATGCATGGGTAATATTTTGGCACTCATAGCGGAGAACTACATGCTAGATTTCATCAGTAGGGTGTTGTGTTTGTGTTTCTTTTATGTGCTTGTTTGTAAGAAGTCAAGATGCCTGCAGTGATCCTGAGGCTCAGTCTCTGTCATATCTGCAGTGCTTTTAAAGCATCATAGAAGACGAGAGGCACAGTGGACTTTACTGAAGCCTCTCTTCAGCACACTGTTTAATGTTTCGCTCTGTCTAATGACATTCAGGGAATATGATCACAGCAGAAGAGATCTGTCTGTCTTCCCAGCTAACAGGGAACCTTCTCAGAAATTTAGCACAAAAACATAATTTATACATCATTCATGGAGTGTTTTTACCTGAAACGTTTTAGTTGGACATTTGTCTAATGTTTTTTAAATGTTACTTGTTTCAGAACGTTCCAAGAACATTCACATTCCCGTAATGTTTGAAGAATGATAAAATGGAACATTCCCTTAATGTTTGCTTAACCAAGAAATAACATTTTTAAAACATTTAATAAACTGGATGTTTTGAACGTTCAGAGAACATACTTAAATTACGTTTTCATAACTTAATGGGAACATTTTTAGAACGTATTTTTGTTAGCTGGATTATTTCGTCCCACAGCTCATCACAGCTCTTTTTGGTTCTGTTTCAGTACATTGATGCTGCTCTTCCGGCCGAGTCTCCGTACCTGTACGGCCTTCACCCGAATGCAGAGATCGGCTTCCTAACGCAGACGTCAGAGAAGCTCTTCCGCACTGTGCTGGAGATGCAGCCCAGAGACGGAGGCTCCGGAGAGGGAATGGCTGGCTCGTGCGATGAGAAGGTTCTGGACTCACGGAAACACAAAATATATACACTCACACCTAGTTCTTCAAGTTTTTCCCACATTATTTAGTCCCATTTGTAAAGAAGAGGAAAAATTGATACTTCAAAGTATTGCAATATAATAGCTCATGATACTGTATTGATGTTCTCACAGCAAAAATAATTAGGTTTAATTCAAGATAATTGGGGCATTTTCCCAGTCATGTCAATGGCAAAGTGTGTCTCAATTTACCTGAATTAAACCTATTCAGGGATATTTTTGTTGTTGTCTGTACCAGCTGTTACCAGTATGATCTGAACTCAACAACGAGCACATCTCTGCTTAGTTTAGTGTATCAGTGTTACATTTAACCTCATTAAACTCTCAGGAAAGGGTGACAGTGATCATGTCCTCATGTCCTGAGACAGACACTGAAAGGCCCTTGTGTCTGGAGAGGTTAAAGTCGGCTCATTTCCCAGCAGTCGGCTGGTTTGGAGGCCTCTGACATTTAAACAATGAGAGATGGGAGCCGTGTAAGAGTGCTTGAATGCATTATGACAGCTGACCTTTTTAAGTTAAGAGACTGGGATTTGTAAACAATGACTACTTTGCATTAACTCCTCATTTATCTGACATAGACAAATAGATCTACTGAGAGGATTTAATTAAATGGCCCAATTTCATATCCAAATGCTGTGTCTGAAATCATTCACTTATTACTTATGGACTTTATTCCAGCGAATTCAGACACTGATGGGAATGGAAACAACTTAATCACATGCGTGTGCTTTCTTACAGAAATAATGAAGTCTTTGTGCACATCCTACTTTGATAGCTTGATTGTCATGTTTAATATGTTTGTTCATTATTATTATTATTATTATTATTATTATTAATAATAATAATTAGTATTGAAACCCTCCCATCCAAACTCTTTCTATGCTCAGACAATCTCATCATTCGTCTCTAAAGCAGTGATAACGTCATCAATAATATTATTAGATGAACACATTGCCTGCAGCTGATTGAATATTTGAATCATCTTCCAAATGATAAAGTTAAATGGCAAAAAAAAAAAAAAAAGTGAAAGGCTTTTGCCACAGGGATAAAATATCTATTTCTTGATATAGGAAGTGATTTCAGACAGTCTTGATTTCATCTGCCTTGTGTTTGTGTGTCCAGGTGAAAGCTGTGCTTGATGAGATTCTGGAGAAGCTTCCGGAAGAGTTCAATATGGCGGAGATGATGGGGAAGGTGGAGGAAAGAACACCGTATATTGTTGTGGCGTTTCAGGAGTGTGAGCGCATGAATGTCCTGACACAAGAGATCAAACGTTCTCTAAAAGAGCTCAATCTGGGCCTGAAGGTTAGACCCACACACACACACACACACACACACAGACACTTACTTACTCACACGCACACACACACACACACACACACACACACACCCTCACAAACAGACACACAGACACACACTCGCTCATTCACACATTCAAACACACACAAACACCTGTAACTAAATCACTTGTTGTTATACGGAGATTCTTTTATCTGTTCCTCTGAAACCTTTTGTCTGCTGCTGTTGAGATTTCATCACCACATCAAATGCTGATCAGGTGGCCGAATGATTTTTATGCCATATTATTAAAATCTGATATGCAGTCAGTTATTGCTTTCTTTGCACACCTGCTAGAATGACACATCCAGTCTCTTTCTGCTGTTTGGTAACAGGAGAAAATAAATAAAGGAGAAAATCACATTTGAATTCTTGAAAATGAAAAAGTGAAAAATGTAACTCTTTAAAACTAAGCAGCAAAATAACCTCAAAAGCAATGTCTCTTTGTTTACATTAACACTGAAAATTTGCAATGATGCCTATTGAGTGATCAGAAACAACATCCGTAATTTCAGGACCTCAAGGAAAAGGATGTCTTTTTAACATTTAAAACAATAGTGCAGCTGAATCATTCTGTCACAACATCTGTTTCATGTGTTCCTCTCACAGGGTGAGCTTACGATGACCACTGACATGGAGAATTTACAGAATGCCATCTACCTGGACCAAGTGCCCGACTCTTGGACCAAGCGCGCCTATCCATCCATGTCTAGTCTGGCCATCTGGTTCATGGACCTCCTGAACCGGATCAGAGAGCTGGAGACCTGGACCTCTGACTTCAGCCTGCCCTCCGTGGTTTGGCTAGCCTGGCCTTCTCAACCTGCTCGTCCTTCCTCACGCAATCATTCCATCCCATCCATAGATAATACTCCATATCTTAACCCAACAATGCGCACCACGATCAGAAAATACCACCCAACAATTATGATAAACGGGGTAAACAATAATATCCAAAAATACGCTCACCAACTCCACTACCTATTCCAAAACCCATCAAATAATTACCACACCAACCAAAATATAATTAAATTCATATACACAATCACCATATAATCCAACAACATATTCATACACCAATCCACCAAAACAAAAACATGCAGAAGAAAATACCAAATAACTAATCAATCCAATAAATACCAATATGATAACCAAAATCCCATGGGAAGTACATATCAATTCCAATATCTAGATCCAAATATCCAACACAATAAAATTCCATGCACAACACCCAAAAAAAAAGGTAGTATACAATGATCAATTCCAACCATTCATCCAAAAAACAACAACATATAAAACAAACCAAACCACACCAAACCATTATTAATAACCAATTAAACGACCCATAAATTTCCATTCTACCATAACAGATTAACAACCATATGCCATTAACACCAAAAACCAAACCATCCACCACTACAATCCATCAAAATGTCAACCATATAAATTCACACTCCCAATCCACAAAAAACCACCCATTGCTACTAACTGGGGAATGAATGCAACCCATGTTTTTAAATTAAACCAAAACAATCCCATTAATGTCCAATAATAAAAACCTAAATATCCCAATAAAAATTCCATCCCCACACAAAAAAAACCATAAATTATATAGAAAACCAATATAACCAAAATATATGAACAACAACCAAAATATCCACGCCAACCACACCATTCTAAACCAATAATCCATACCACACCACCATCCACATAATATAATAACCACCATTTTCTCCGTAATAGATTCCACAAAACAAAATACCACATACAAAAACCAATAAAAGACCATAACAATTATAACATAACCATAAACCATTTAAAAAAAACCCAAACCAAGTATCCAACCAAAATCCATTGCCATTAATCAAAGACAATATAATCCCAAAATGTACATCTAAAAATATATCCCATGACTAATAGCCACCATCCAAACACCATACCACCACCTCATACACACTAACATAACACCACGTCATCCACCAGGGCCCAAGCCCATAACGTTTCAGAAATAAAAATACAATAACATAAAAATCAATATCCACTAACAAATGAATAGCAAATGAGCAAACAAAATAACACAATACAATCCCCATAAACCAATTACGCATATGATAGTAAATGAAATCCACACCACATACAGAATAAAATAATACAAAAAACCATAACATTCATCAAAAATAACCAAAAATCCAGTAAATAATCTCCATAAACCACCAAACCATAAATCCAATACCATAATAAAAAAAACAATAACCAAAGCAATGACATATCCAATATCAATATTATCCACTCCACATACCAAAATCCATGGACACTCCCAACCAACCCATCAGACCAAAAATCCCCATATCTGTTACACCAACCACCCACATTATAAACCATTTAACAAAACAAACAAAACATCCATCCCAACCTAAATCATCTCACACCAACAACCAAAATATCATCCAAAACAAACCATATGAAATCACAAATCAAAAACAACCCAACTAAAAAAATATCCACAAACCATATTTATAAATTCCATCAAAACCAACAAATAACCAATCATCTTAAACCCACTAAAAAAGCCATCCATGAAAACTAAACACACAACCAACACCCACCAATAATTTAGCAATCCAAGCCAAATTCACCAAAATAAAACAACCACATCCAAATCACATCATATAACTCACTAAAATCTAAATAGCATATCCCAAAACCACACCACATTCAATCCACCCAATCTATCCACCATTATAAAGTATCCATCCATCAACATAACCCAACTATCAACACCAATAAATAAGAACCATGTATCCAAATCCACCATGCCACAACATACCTACATTCCAAAATTAAAACAATTCCATATCATCAAACTTTATCTGCAAAATTCATAAAGAACCATATTTAGACAATCCATATAAAATAACCACAAATCCCATTCCAAATAGCAACACCAAACCATAATAATGTTTATCCACCAAAATGGAACCCACTGGGTTAACGCACCTAATTCCATTACACGCACAAATCAAAATTTTCGTTTGTAACAATCAAATAACACCCAAAAACAATATAACATCCACAGTAGTAGTACAAAAAATACATCAGAAAGCACCAAAACTCCAAACCATCAATCTTTCCAATATTACATGCACAAACCACACAAACCCACATCCAAAAACCAATTGTTAAATCAATTCAATACACCCAAAATTTTAACCAAAAATACCAATTGAAACCACCATTCAAATAAAATTAAAATAAACATTATTGTAATAATAGAAATTCCAAAAACATTATAAAACCAGTTATTCCATTAACTATATAATGTTTCCATCCACCAATCTTAAATATCCATAAC
Source organism: Culter alburnus (assembly GCA_028476615.1). Classification (NCBI taxonomy): domain Eukaryota; kingdom Metazoa; phylum Chordata; class Actinopteri; order Cypriniformes; family Xenocyprididae; genus Culter; species Culter alburnus. Next base: position 52,010 of record JAOTNS010002131.1, on the reverse strand, counting down.
AACCAAGCAACAAATGATCCTCCACAATTGGGGGGCCCGCCGTAACGAGTGGCCGCTGGACCGAATGAGCCTGCAGTGTGATGTGACCAAAAAGAGTCGCGAGGACTTCAGCGCGCCGCCCAGAGAGGGCGCCTACATCCACGGGCTGTTCATGGAGGGTGCACGATGGGACACACAGGTACGACTCTTCTGTCTTTGGATTCATGACAGGACCAGGGTTTCCTTCACTGTTAACTAATGAAGTGTCAGTGTCGAATGAGAGAGCGATAAAGCTATCACCACCATTCTTGCCAGTGAAGATGTGCTTATAACCAGGATATTCAGTGACAGACCATCTGCAGCACATTCACAGCTCAAGCGCGGTCTGTTTCGTCTAGCAGAAAATATTTGTAAAAAGAGCAAACATGGAAAGCTTGACAGCCAACACAGACACTTTAACACTAATTAGTCTCAATTTTTCTTCATCCTACCTTCTCATTACAATCACTCTCTCTGTCCTTGTGCTTCACAATGAATTTGTTTTGGGTCAGTGAGTGAATTAGCTGTGTCGCCCCTTATATACAGCTGTGTCAAGTACAGATGTACAAGAAGAAACATTTGTAATATCAAAATTGCTTTTTTTAATGCAAAGAAATACAACCTTTTTAAAGGTGCCCTAGAACGTTTTTTTCATAAGTCTAAGGTGTCCCCTGAATGTGTCTGTGAAGTTTCAGCTCAAAATACCCCATAGATTTTTTTTTTATTAATTTTTTTAACTGCCTATTTTAGGGCATAATTATAAATACGCCGATTCAGGCTGCTTCCCCTTTAAATCGTCGCACTCCCCGCCCCCGAGCTCTCGTCTCTATTATACATTGCATAAACAAAGTTTCACACAGCTATATAACCCTCAAATGGATCTTTACAAAGTGTTCGTCATGCATGCTGCGTGCATGCATCGGATCATGTAAGTATAGTATTTATTTGGATGTTTACACTTGATTCTGAATGAGTTTGAGGCTGTGCTCCGTGGCTAATGGGCTAAAGCTAACATTACACACTGTTGGAGAGATTTATAAAGAATGAAAATGTGTTTATGCATTATACAGACTGCAAGTGTTTAAAAATGAAAATAGCGACGGCTCTTGTCTCCATGAATACAGTAATAAACGATGGTACCACATTTAACAGTACATTAGCACATGCTAACAAAACATTTAGAAAGACAATTTACAAATATCACTAAAAATATCATGTTATGGATCATGTCAGTTATTATCGCTCCATCTGCCATTTTTCGCTATTGTCCTTGCTTGCTTACCTAGTGTGATGATTCTGCTGTGCACATCCAGACGTCCTGCCCTTGTGTAATGCCTTGAACATGGGCTGGTATATGCAAATATTGGGGGCATACATATTAATGATCCTGACTGTTGCGTAACAGTCGGTGTTATGTGAGATTCGCCTGTTCTTCGGAGGTCTTTTAAACAAATGAGATTTACATAAGAAGGAGGAAAACATGGTGTTTGAGACTCACTGTATGTCATTTCCATGTACTGAACTCTTGTTATTCAACTATGCCAAGGTAAATTAAATTTTCAATTCTATGGCACCTTTAAGCAAAGTCAGTTTTCTATGGAAGTGTGTTATTGAAGCATTTCAGTCAGGCATATTAGTTTTTCCTCATCTCATTCTAGAGGACAAGAGAAGTGAAAAGTGACACAGCAAGCAGAACGCAGATTTAGAGAGCAAACTTAAGCATTTATGAATATATTAATGCATTTGTAAGGTTCACTGGTAACTTTACATTGACTAAATTATTATGAAAATTAAAAGGGGGTAACACGTTATTTTGATGGTCCATTTTGAACATTCTGTTGACTATAAGTAACTTTGCAACTACATTTGCAACTAACGCTCATTAGAGTATTAGTAGACTGTCTGCTTAATATCTGCTAACTCTTTATTGTGATGGTTCCCAACAGACATTCTACTAACTATAAGTAACTTTTCAAGTACATGTCAACTTATTCTAACTCTAACCCTACCAGTCTACTCTAATGAGAGTTAGTAGACATGTAGGTGCAGCGTTAAAGTCAACAGAATGTGTTAAAGGGACCATCAAAATAAAGTGAAACCAAAGGGAGTTTGAGCAGTTTGATGAATGAAGCCGGTCTAATGCACAGCAGTGTTTACTGCTCTTTTAAATTCACATGACGATGAACATTCAGCAGCCTCTGCCTTTTAAGCACCTTAGATGTGCATCAACATGTATCATCACCTGAGAGTCTCCAGCTGAGACTTTAATTAGCATTTGGTTAATTTACCAATTGATTTAGTTAAATGAGTTGATCCAGTCACTACATTTTAACACTCCCACACACAGGTCAAACACACAAACACTCTGACCCGCAACGCAAAGAACGTCTGCACCATTAGTGCTCTAATGAATCTAAAGGCATCCGGCTTTCTGGGAATCTCCCTAAAAACAGTTTTAATTACACACAGGAAGATTTTAAGCACAGTTTTCCACCGCACATCTTATCCAAGTGTGAAAGCACAAATGAGCAGACGCTCACTCAGAGATGGAGGATAAAACCCGTATTTATATGAATGAGATTCTCCACCTACTGAGAGAACATCAAAGACAGAAGCATATGTGATGACCCATATACATACCCTTATGAAAAAGAAGTTTATTCAAGTGTGCTATTAGTATTTTTTAAACTAAAAATAAGAAAGTATACTTTCAGTCTACTTTTATATACTTCTCAGAAATATACCTTATGTACTTCTCAGAAATATACTTAAAATTGCACTTAAGTATACTTGACTTATACTGACAGAAAAGTCTATTTGTATATTTGGCCTATACTGTACTTAAAGGATTAGTTCACTTTCAAATGAAAATTAGCCCAAGATTTACTCACCCTCAAGCCATCCTAGGTGTATATGACTTCTTTCTGATAAACACTCTTGGAGATTTTAATAAATATCCTGATGCATCTGAGCTTTATAATGGGAGTGAATGGGACCCACGAGTATGAGCTGAAGAAAGTGCTTCCATCCACATCCATCCATCATAAACGTGTACTCCACACGGCTCCGGGGGGTTAATAAAGGCCTTCTGAAGCGAAGCAGTACTGAAATAGTACACATTGATACTGGTATACTTACTACATAAAGTATACTTACAAACACACTTGGACATTACTTAAGTATACTTAATAAAATGAACTTGAAGTACTTCTTTGTCGTAAGGGTAGTTATGATATGGTTTTCTAAAGCCAAGATATTCTCTTAGCTGATGAGTTAGTGTAATCTGCTTAAAGAGTTGAGCATGAAGACGTGAGCATGAAGTTTTCAGGCCCTGAAACTAAAGAAATTCACCCCATTATCCCAACAGTGTTTATTGATGAATTGTCTAAACTAATACAGCTAGTGAGGTGTGCGAGGATAGCTTTAGTGTTTCAGTGACTGTATTTATTCAGAGAGTCGTAAAACGATCACTATTTAAAAACACAATAAACCTTTACTGCAGCCGCAAGTCAATTAGAGTGTTCATTTGAGGAGAAATCATAAACTGCGTCCTTTATGGATGCTGCTCTGTCAACATTATTTGCATTCGTCCCTCTAATACTTTGCAATCTTTGGTCTGTCATCTGTGGAGCAGAAGAGAGTTAATTAACCAATTTTCTCAATTTCAATTAACTGAGTTCTCCTTGTTTAGGGAGACCTTGTTGTTCCTACTGAAATCTTGGCAAAGAAAAGTGCTCAAGTAGTTTAGTGAAGGGCGATGCAAACTACCGTACTTTTAACAAGACAATTCTTTAAATGCACATTAATGACTTACTATATTATGAAATAATGCTTAATTGGTGATTTATCATATAGAGTTATTACTGTCAACTTAAATGTTTCTAAATAAACTCTTGAAAGTGCTGATTTTCCCTGAACACACTAAAGAGAATAATGTGTGTCTTGCAGGCTGGAATTATAGTGGACGCCCGTCTGAAGGAGCTCATGCCCATGATGCCAGTGATTTTCATAAAAGCAATTCCTGTGGACAAACAGGACGCACGAAGTCTGTACCAGTGTCCCGTGTATAAGACCAGACAGCGCGGACCCACATACGTCTGGACATTCAACCTAAAGACGAAAGACAGTCCATCCAAATGGACCTTAGCTGGAGTTGCACTACTGCTTCAGATATAACCACTAGCTGCTGCTGATTATTTTTTATTTTATATAATATTATTTTAGTTTTTATATATAAGTATTAAATAGTATTTTCTTCATTTGTTTTGAAGATGTTTCATTAGTTTCATTGAAAAAATTTCATTAAAGTTTCATTAAAAGCACTTTGACCAAATTTTGCTGTTTTTGTTCATTTGTGTTTTACTGAATCTGCTGTAGTGTTTCTACAAATCTGTTATATCACATTTAAACCTCTCACCCCGAGAAACTGAGGTGTCAGTCTGAAGAAAGCGTGCTGTGTTTGTGCGAATAAACAACAGCGGCGATGAGCCACTTATATCTAAAATACAAAATAATAGTTAAAAATAGTTAAAAAATTGTATTTCTGTATACAGTATAAACGGCTTGTGAAAATGAAAATATTAAATACAATAATAAATGTTAAAAATATTTGTTAAATTCCATTTTATTTATCTTCTCATTTTGTGTTGTTTATTTTTAAATATGCTTTTGTAAAGTCATACTTTTGTTATAATAGACATATTGTTTTGAACTGCTTTTTACAATGTTTACTATTACTACTATTAATAGTATAATAGGTTTTTGGTAAATTGTATTAAAACCAGACCAAAAATCCTAATAATCCAACTAAATAATAATAATTAAATTTATAATATAGGGAACCCCATATATATATATATATATATATATATATATATATATATATATATCATAATATTATATACATATATATTTTTTTTTTATTTTTTTTTTTTTTTCCTCTGGATTTTTAATGAGGCTTTCTTCTTCATTAGGATATCAGGAGATACGCAGGGAGAGATGAACGGTACTATTGTAAGCTGCCAGGAGATGGCAGTAATGCACTGATAAGTGCGATCTGCCAAGAATCAGAAGAAGACGATTCCGAAAGAAGGATATGTGATAGCGCTGTGTGTGGAGCACATCGATGTTCACCTTCGTCATAAATGTTTATAATTTCGGGGCATGAAATAATTTGTTGAGAGCAGCATGAGGACTGTGCTGAGGCTGAAGCGGCTAATGCCAGAAGGTGAGATGAGTTTATTTTGCTGAGAGTGATACACTATATTGGTAATTAAATACTAACGTGTTGAACACCAAAACAAATTCAAAACAATGTTTGATCTCATTACGTTACGTGCTCAGCTCTACGAGTGTCACTCAAAATAAAACTTGAGGTCTGATCAAATAACTATTAAATACTACTGCACATAGTCTACTGCGTACATTTCGCATGTAATACTGTATGCTAGTCCGAAACGGCTATATATGTTTGTCAAAGCGTGCAGTTGTAAGCTACAGCAAGTGTCCAAGTGCATTATTTCCTTTTAAAATAATTTGATAAATTCATGACATGTATCACTTTATTCTCTAAAGCCTATGAATTAATTTTCAGTACATTTAAATAATAAATATTATTTGTGTTGGTATCTTAAACCCTAAAAATGTAAGGTGGCCCAACCTTCCGCACAAATTAACTGACTAGGAAAACTATTTAAAATGTTATTTTAATAATAAAAAATCAAAATTAAATACTATGGAATAAGTTAATGTTTGAAACCTTTCATATAAACACATTGTATAAATATCAGTAGTTTTAAAGGTGTTGAGATAATTGAAAAACTTTTCTTCGGGAATTTGTATATTCTCAAATGTCAGGGTGGCACAACGGCAGACATGGGTTTTTTATTATGAAGTGAAAAGGAAGGCGAAGTCATTTGATTTATTCTGTTTTTGATCAGTTTACTACTTTTACTTCAGTAGAGACTGTTGACTAAACACTTGTATTTGTATTTTATTTTTATATGTATTTGAAAAAAAATAGTAATAATTAAAAAAAATCCAATATTCATCATATTGCCTGTCATTATTAATGTTGTCAGGGACTTCATGCCAAACAATTCCCTTCAGTCGTGACTGTATTCACAATACAGCACGGCCTCTCATACCTTTTTGCTTGCATATAAGTTAAGATATACACATACAGTACATAAAAAAGTTTGGTATAATTTAGATATTTGAAAGAAGTCTCTTATGCTCACCAAGGCTGCATTTAATAAAAATTACAGTAAAACAGTAATATTGTGAAATTTTATTAAAGCTTTTAAAAGTTTTATTTTTGTTTTTTAAATATAATTTAAAATGTAATGTATTGCAAAGATGTGCTTTTTTATTAATTTCTTTTGTTCTCTTCAGTCCAGGGATTAATCTCTTTGTAGAGAGAGATGACAAAGTCACAACAACTAAGAAAACTGCATAGTAATGATACAGTGCTGTCTATATTGTAGTGATGTGGACCGTATGGGGAAACAGATCCTGCTCAAACTCTTCCATCCGGAGACTGGAGTCAAACACATCCATCCTTAAACATCTTATTTCCAAAATCACTGCCACAGGCCCAATTTCAGTAGCTGAGTATATGAGGGAGGCACTCACTAATCCAGTGTCGGTATGTATCATATCACATTACTTTTGATACTGTATTCTATGGAATTCTTAAACTTTTTGTATCATTACAATTAGGGCTGGGTAATCAAAGTGCTTATTTGAATTATAAAATTAGGGGTACACGATACCACTTTTTCATAAATGATTGAATATCCTTAGTATGTTCAAAAGTCAGAGTCAGAGTTTTGTGACCTTAAAGAACATGATGGATTGTAGCGTGATAGAAGGTCAGTTGAATACAAAGGAGCTTGAAGCAGAATTTTATAATTGATACAGAACATAATAGGTAGCCATTGTAGAGATGATAATATTGGGGTGATATCAAGTTTTCTCCAGCAGCTGCTTTTTGGACTAACTGTTGTTTATTGAATATGCAGGACAGCTACCTAGTAATGCATTATATTAATCCAGTCTTGAGGTCATGAATGCCTGAATTAGTATTTCTGCATCCGAAACAGGTAACATATTCCGTAACTTAGCAATGTTTCTAAGGTAGTAGAATGCTGTTTTTGTAACATGGGAAGTATGATTTTCACACGATAAATTGCTGTCTAATGTAACACCCAGATCTTTAACTGTAGAGGGTGAAGTAACGGAACATCCTTCTAAATGTAGGATGCTTTCCAAGAGCTTATGTGTACAGGATTTTGGTCCTATTTATCTCTATTATCAGAATTTAATAGAAGAAAATTACTGTCTAGTCTTCAATGTTTTTAACACACTATGTTAAAAATCATTTAGAAATTTCATCTGGTCTGGAAGAAGTATATAGCTGAGTATCATCAGCATAACAGTGGAAACTAAGATTACACTTTATTTTAATAATCCACATTAGATAGTCTGCTACCTATAAGTAACTTTGCCATGTCAACTAACTCGGATTTGCCATGTCTAACATCTGATTATTTGTTAATCTCGCCGTTGTGCTGAATAATAACCTAAGTTTGTTTTGGTTCTTTTCTATGAGTTTTCAGAGTTGCTCTGCCCTGGCAGCTTTTAGAGCCTGTGTATAGCTACTAGCTAGACATACTGTCCTTCCACCTCTAAATACATTTTGACCGATGTCATTTTTTTATAACTGAAACAGATTATTTGCACTTTTAACCGATATGTAGAACCAATATTTATTTAATGCTGATTACTTTTTTGTTTTTGACACAGTGATAACAACACCACTGAACAGTTTTATTTATAACAATTTTGTCAATACACTAATTTCACTCCCACTTTGCATACAAAACAAAAACAATTCTTACTTGCATACCAATAATAAAAAAAGAGAGAAATATGCAGGAAAGAGAAAAAATGCATTTTTTAATATAAATCTTTGGTAACACTTTATATTAACTTTTTTTTAATAAATCATTAACAAACATTATATAATGCTTAACTGATCAGTAGTTAATATATATTCAAATAGCTAGAAATTTAAGATAATCTGCTTGTTAATGTTTACTACTGAACTTATTAAACATTACATATTCATGATTTACAGATGTCGTTAAACTTCATTTCATATATAACCTGATGCACTTTTTTTTTTTTTTTTTTTTTTTTTTTTTTTACATTTACAAATGTACAAATGCAAAAAGATGTGTGGTAGCTATGAGTGATCCGGATGTTCAACAGAAAATTGAACAATATAAGAATGTCTGGTCCCACTTTATATTATATGTTTTTGACTACTATCTTGTGTCAACAAAAAAATAAAAAATAAATACAATTAAAAAATTGTTAGGTAAGTACTTGTGTTCAGGTTCTATTGCAAAATACTTTTGCTGCTGTTGAGTTGTTAATGTTAGGGACCGGTTTGGTCGTACGGGTAGGTTTAAGGGTTGGTTAAGGGGTCAACAGTGAACAGGGGTCAGTTTGATTAGTATAAGGAAACACTGTTCAAACTGTTTATATTACATTGTTTTGATAAATGATTTTCTTGAATTTTTTCCCCCTGTTGATGTATGATTCATCTCATTTATCCTGTTTAAGGATATAGTATACTAAGTGTTGAGACAATAAAAATGTGTTTTGCACCCAAATTACAATTATCAGGGTTCCTACGCGGTTTGGAAAAGTATGGAAAAGTATGGAATTTGATTTGAGTAATTTCCAGGTCTGGAAAAGTATGGAAAAATATTTGTTTCCCCAGACTATTGGCTCTATTCAGTTTTCTAATTTATCATACCTGTAAACTAGTCACTTTACAGCAAAATTAGCCCTTTTGAATGAAAATACATAATTTATGTAAATCATGTAGATCCGAAGAGGGTTTTTTTTTTTCCCGTGGCCAGTGTGTGTGTCTCAGGATTCTCACAAGAATCGAAAATCGGCTACATTCCCATAGACTGGAGTGAGTCGCGACCTTTCTTGGCGTTCTTTGGTGTGATAGATCGCTGTAGCGCTCGTGAACCGACCATCTCTTCCACTTTACTAGTTACAACACAAAATAAACATGATTGAACATCCAAAGGTATGTTGAAAGATACAGTACAACTTACCGAAATCCGTATCATGTCACATGCATTGATCAATCAGTGTTTCAACCGCAGAAAGGCGTCAATAAAACGGCTTGTAAAAATGTCACATTTAGCCTACGTCAGAAAAGCTGTTCAATGTCCAAAAACTCATTAGTTTAAAACTCACAAAAAGAACTTTGAGAGGAGCATTTTGCTAAATATATATGCACCATAGGCTATTGCATATTCATTGTATTTGTACTTAACATGTGCTTCGATATTGAATGTATAAATCTGTTTCATTGCAGCCACCATTTAAATGTTTAGGCCTAAAAAAAAAAAAAATTATAAAAACTTCCTTATGTGTAATTTAGCCTATATGTAAGTAGCTTGCAAATCAATTTTAACCTAATATTATAATGTACCAGCTGTGGTTCCTTGTATAATTTACTGCATTAGTTGAGTTTTTTTTTTCTTTGAGGAAATTTTCCATGTACTGTACCTGATAAGCCCCAAATTAATCAATATTGAATCAAAGGTAATCAAATCAAATCGCAAGCTTCTGAATCAAAATCACATTCAATTGTGAAATTTGTCAATGCACAGCCCTACTGCCAATAATTTATTATTATTTTTTTATTTTTACTTGAAGCAAATGTTGTTTTTTCCATTTATATTCTTGTCAGAGTGCACCAGAATGCTTCGTTTGCATGTTAAAATCACAAAAATCTTCTCCTGGGGGAGGATGCCCCCAGACCCCCCTACAACAACTTTGTTCCTACACATCACCATTTACACCTCTTTTCACTTTGCAGATGTATATAAACGTATGAATTTCTAAAATATAACAGAAACTGATACTGCTTCTGGCTACTCGTACTCGTAGGCTACTCTATAGAAATGCTTCGATACCAACAACCAATACCGACAACAGAGCAAACACTGACCAGAATGGATAAATCACAGAAGGATGTCTGTAAAGTAAATGTTTTGAATTAATAGACAAATTAAATATTTACGCCTATGTAGCAAGTGGTATGGTCAGAAAGGGAAACAAACTAAGTCACTACACCCTGTTAATATATTAGTACTTGTAGATTAATCCCCAACAAAAGTCACACAGATACGTGGTTTTAAGAAGAGAAGGGCCTAGACGTGAATACTTAATACCAAACTTTATTTCAACAATCAAACACTAATTTAAAAATCACTAAAAGACTGTAGGACCCGGACTACAAACATGAGGCAGAGAAAACATAGAAAAGGAGACCGAGGCTTACCAATGGCGGAAATCGTTTGGAAGGAGGTCTGGAAATTTGAGTATGGAAAAGTATGGAATTTTAAAATGGAAAATGTGTAGGAACCCTGAATTATGCGTTATGTCTTTAGCAAGCATTTAGCTAAACTTAACTAACCACCTTTTACACAAATGTTGTTACCATAGCTAAAGGTCCAATGCCCGTAATGGTACTACTTGATTATTAGTGAACATTTATAAAGATATAACATTTATAAAGATATGTAAATATGGTCAATTCAGGTCATTCAAGACACTTTTTTGCCATTGAGATGACTGCCCATAAATTACTATATGATTAATAGTAAATATGTATAAACATTTACAATGATTAATAGTTTTAACTTTATATTGGGTACTGCAAAAACATGAACAAATAATAAATAAATGATTTATAAAAATGTGTAAATAGTAAAAGTCTGCATACACACCACAGTAAACGAAGACCAAATGTGTGACCTTTACAAACTTATGAGTTATGAGTTAATGAATAATATGTTAACATGAATAATTGGTATGAAGTGCTTAAAATGACTAATTAAGCTAATTTAACTGTTAACATTAACTAAAGACGATAATGGACAGTGAACTGAAACGCAGTGTATGTGGATATACGAGAGAGAGAAAACAAGGGAACTAAATGGGACACAGGTGTAATAAATCAGTAAATTAACAAGGAAGTAAACAACAGGGAAAACCAAACTAAGACACACAGAAACTAAACATAATCGTGACATTTATATAATGTTTGTTAATGATTTATTAATGAAAGTTATTAAGTGTTAGCATTTTGGTATTATATTTGTGCAAATCTCTTTTTTGATCCTTCTCCCTTCTCTCATTATAGAGTCAGAAAAATCTGATTATTTGGAAAAAAGCAGACTTAACACAATCATAATGATGGCTGTTAAAAAAATGTTTAATTGAACAGTGTTGATTTTTTAGAAGCTGGTTATTCTGTATTTGAATTATCTTTTTAATTTTTCCCCCTCTTAATACATATGGATTATATGAATGTCTGTCTGGCTAATTAGATAGTAAATGCTCTTCCACCAAAACTCAAGTCTGTTTTCTGTTTTTTTAGGGATATTACGTGAAAAATGACATGCTTGGAGCAGGAGGTGATTTTATTACGTCACCAGAAATCAGTCAGATTTTCGGTGAGGTAAGCATTGTTTAGAATGAAATGTCCACTGAGTCTTAAAACCATATACATTTGTAAAAAAAACTATGGTCTTTGTTCCACAGCTGTTGGGTGTATGGTGTGTCAGTGAGTGGATGGCAGCGGGGAAATCCAGTGTGTTCCAGTTAGTGGAGCTCGGACCAGGTAGAGGTTCATTAGCCAGTGACATCCTGAGGGTAAATACTCCAATGGCTATTGTCTGGTAGGGGAAGGCATCATAAAATGCAATAATATTGGCACTTTTGGTAAATATGAGAAAAACAGTATGTGTAAAAAATTACCTCTTGGTTTTTCATTCAAAATCTTGACAATAATCTAACTTTTAAAATCTAAGTAAAATTGTGTGCCACAATGATTGCTTCTCCTATAATGCTTAATGATGTTGAAGAACACATAGCAAAAAAAAAAATTGAATTTATTTTAAAATTTAAATAAATATGAAATATTGACATTTAAAAGATTTTTTGTGCACATTGTCTTCAAGAATTAAAGTTATCTGTTGTTAACTGTCATTAAAAAGGAATGCAGTTGTAACGCAAGGATAGTAGCCTATGCACAAAACATAATTACTGCACAAATACACTGTAAAAAAAAATTGCCAGGATTTTCCACGATTATTAAAGAGTATTATTTTACAATAAATTACTGTAGTCAGAAATGTATAGTGAAATAAATGCATGCTGGGTCATTTTCTTATAAATTACTGTTAATCAACAGCAAAATGATACTTGCATCACAGTAATTTACTGCTCTTGTTTTACTGTGAATTCACATTATAAAGTTGCCTTTAACCATGTCACTGTAAGAAATTATATTGTTTACCACTGTAATTGTTTTGAAGTCACCATAATGGTGATCAGTATTCCATTTGCTTTGGATCTTGGACCTTGTATATTCATATTCAAATTTCTGATCTAGCCAGTCAGAAGGGTGACAACTGAAACATTTGTTAAAACAAGCTAGAATATAAAATAAGCTGATCTTAGGTCAGCTGATCTCTGCCAATGAGCTGATCTTAAGTCAGTCAAACTATTCATAGCACGAATATAATGATTTAGTTTTAATGTTATTTTAGCATGAAGATTTACTTATATCTTATTTCAAATTCATAACTGTTTGTAGATTGATCTTTCAAAATAGTGACATCATCTTGCAACACATTACTTTTTTCTTATAAGCATCACCTATGCACAGACATCAATACTACAAAACACTGGTGACACTAAACAAATAATAATAAAAAAAGATACACTCTGAAGATTACAAAATAATAAAAAACCAAGTGAAACCAAGCTTTTTTTTTTTTTTTTTTTTACCAGTACAATTGTAAAAACTTGACTGAAATTTGCAGTAAAGTACTGTAGATTTTACAATAAATTTCTGAGGGTGCAGTTAAGTAATACCAAGAGAAGTAATACTGTGAAATTACTGTGAAAGTAATGCAATTATTAACCTGGAATATACTGTAATTTCACATTAAAATTTTTAACTGTGCACTTTAGAGTACCAAAGGAATGCTTTAGGTGCTTACAACTGTGGGGATGCTTCAAATGAGCAAGTGTCGTGTTCATATGTTCCAGGTATTCAGTCAGTTAAAAGCTGTCCTGGGAGAGACAGATATCTCTGTTCATCTTGTGGAGGTCAGCCCAAAGTTAAGCCAACTTCAGGCCAAATGTCTAACTGGAGATCAGACGTGGACATGTAATGATGATCAGCCTGTTTACCGCAGTGGCACCACATGTACTGGCCTGCCTATATACTGGTACCACAGGATAGAGGATGTCCCGAGGGGTATGAACGCATCAAACTGAAAAAACTCTCTCCTTGATAAGGTAATGATGCTTTCTTGTTGTAATCAAAGTCTGTTTTCCTTTTGCCAGGTTTTAGTGTCTTCCTTGCCCATGAGTTTTTTGATGCATTACCCATTCACAAGTTTCAGGTACACCAGATTGTAAAATTAAGTATTCACATAAAATATTAAAAATCTTAGCATAAGTTAATTTTAAATAATAATAATTTTCAAACTTAAACATTAGCATTACATAAAAGGATTTTTGTCTTTTAGAGAACAGAGAAAGGCTGGCGGGAGGTGATGGTTGATATTGATCCTGAAAGTCCAGAAAAACTGAGATTTGTGGTTTCTCACAGTCCTACACTGGCCTCCAGCATGCTTATACAAGTGAGTTCTTCCTCCTTTGCTGAGAACATTTGTCATGTGGCCAGTCAGTCAGCAGATGAGAAGAAATGCAAGTCCATTTTACAATTTTAATTCTAGAGTTCATTTAAAAACAACATCAGTTAACAAAAAAGCTTTCCAAGATATTCAGGATAAAAAGAAGGATAAAATATGTAATAAATAAATAGCAAATATGTACATTCACACAAAACTTCAACAACAATTGCTTAATGACACCCATGGAGTGGTGTCATTAAGAAAAAACATCCAACATTAAATATCCTCAGAGCGATGACCCCTGTAGACCATCATGCCCATGTTTCTAAATAACGTCAGATAATTTGAGCTTTTGAAAAAATAAATGTGTAAAACATGTTATTTGAAAAGATTTTTGTGTTTCATCCTCTTGTACATTCTTGTTTGTCAGTGAACTCTGTCAATTATTATTTTTAGAAAGATGAAAACAGGCAGCATGTGGAAGTGTGTCCAGAAGGTGGAGTCATTGTTCAGAAACTGGCCAATCGGATTGCTGATGACGGAGGCGCAGCATTGATTGTAGACTATGGGCATGATGGAACAAAAACTGATACTTTCAGAGTAAGTGCCATGATTGTCATCTCTCTCAGGCTTTCTCTGATTTTGTTTATTGGGTGTAATATAATAGATTAACATGCCCTAACGTTCAAAAAACACATTTTTCACATAACATAATTATTGCAGCACCTCTAATCCCAGTCTGTCTGAAACGATCTGAGTTCCGGTTTCTACAAAGCCCCTCTTTCCGAAAAAGCCCAGAGTGCTTAGGCAGCTGACTCCGTGTGTTGTATTTGGCCAAACACCTTAAGCGTGTGTCGAAAATGTAATACCCCTTACCATAATTGCGAGTTTCAGCATCCCAAGGCTTTTAAAGCAATTAAAAATAAAACAATTAATAATGTCATCTATTTTACCGTCTGAATTAGAGCCCGAGTCACATTCTGAATATGTGGATGATCAAGCAAATCAATTGGAACCAACTTGTGTATAGCTGGCATTGTGCTCTCCCAAATTCAGGAAGCTGTCCTCCAAAAAATGCAAGTAAACTTTTGGGTTGTACTGTTTAGAAACAGCGCTATTTAACCAATGATTCCTAATTTAATCTGTTTTCGGAAGGCTTTAGCTTTCGCATCCAAACCCACAGCGTCTTCATGACATTGCAACAACACTACAAGTCACAGAAGCCTTGTCTTATCTCTTTGTGTATGCCTTTGAGTGGGCATTATGCTAATATTTCACATTGTGACGGTAATTTCTGGACTTTGATCGAGGCATTTTAGGTTAGTTCTTTGTTAAAATAAATCCCTTTGTGGGAGACTTCAAGCTTTGTAACTTTGCAGATTGTGCACAAACAGATACATTATTCATTAAAGGAAAAGGAAAATATTAAGCATCATTTGACCGCTTTAAAGCTGCACTGTGGAAGATTTTTCTTTGTAAAAATACCTAAATTCTTATCGATCCCTTAAGTGCAAAAAATTATCTCATTCTGATTCACTATAAGCCTATGCTACTCATTTAAATTTTGAACTGTAAGTAGGATTTCACTTCACTTTGTCAAATTCCTTTACAAAATCAATCCTCAATATGATCACTGTGATCATATTACCTACACATGTTGTTGAATAGGGTTTCTGTTAACGGGTTAAGATTCCACTTTATGCCCCTTGTGCCAGAATCCATTATCACTAAAGCATGTTTTGATGGACTGTGATAGATTGAACTCTGTTCGAATTCTTTATTTTTCAGTTGACTCTTATTATAAAGGAAGACCAGATCTATTTTTAGAAATTTTGTCTGAGATAAAATTTAAAAACCTATTTTAATTTTTTTTTTCTCACCATGAATATAGCCAGGGTAACTGGCATGGCATTAAACTATAAACAAACAAACACAGGAAATTCCAGGCTTATATCAGCTGTTTTTGTATGTTTGTCATGTCCGTTGTAAGAAATTAGCATCCTGCCCTAAAATGTGATTCAGCTTAATCTGATTTCATTATACTTGTATCAACCCATTGATCTTGATTTATCAATAACACTTTACAATAAGGTTCACTAGTTAACGTTAGTTAACTACATTAGTTAACATGAACTAATAATGAACTGCACTTATACAGCATTTATTAACTTTTGTTAATGTTAATTTCAACATTTACTAATACATTATTAAAATCTTGTTAACATTAGTTAATGCACTGTGAACTAACATGAACAAACTATGAAGAACTGTATTTTCACTAACTAATGTTAATGAAGATTAGCAACAAATGTATTGCTCATGGTTAGTTCATTTTAGTTAATATATTAACTAATGTTTAACTAATTTAACCTTATTGTAAAGTGTTACCGATTTATCAGAGAAGATCTAAGTAAACACTTTAATTGTTTCTGCACCAATTCTGCAAATTGTTATCAACTGTACAATGGGAGCAGGTTTGGGACACTGACATCTCAATGGGGCTTCATTAACATACAGATAATGAAGAAGTAAATTGTAACTGTATAAAAGTTTAGGATGTTCAGTGTTCATCCTGACTCCATTGAAACCAAGGTGCTTCATGCACTGTGTAACTGCTATGCTGCAAGTTCTTCCTCTTTCAATCTTTAGTGTCCCCATCATTTTTTTCTTACACCATAGACACAGAAGAACTACTATATTACGTGTCCTGTGGAGGAGTGCTCGTTGTTGTTGCATAGAATTTAAAACTAGAGCTAGTTTAACATGCACAATATAAAACCGCAACCCTCTGGGAATCGTCCATTGTCAAAACAAAAAATTTGGAATGAGACAAGGAAATGACATGAGGGTTCATTTTTTTTTGCCTTTCCCTCGCCAATTCTCAAAGTGTCTCATTTACTTGGATGTACGTTATTGCTTACATTTAGCAAGTGCCTACTACTAGCAGAATCTGTGCAGTGGGTTTAAATGGAGCAGCCCAAGTCCTAGTTCACTTGTAACCTGCATGGAACTAATTTATTATTTACATTTTTTCCTGTATGAATTTGTTGTTAAAGTTTATTTTTGTGGCAGGGCTTTAAAGGCCATCAACTCCACAATGTCTTGGAGGCACCTGGCATGGCAGACTTGACAGCAGATGTGGACTTCAGTTACCTGAGGAAAATTACAGGAAATCAGGTGACCTGCTTGGGACCTATCACACAAAGATCCTTCCTGAAGAACATGGGCATTGACTCCCGCCTGCAGGTGAGAATAACAGTAGTTATGTCTGGATGCTTTTGAAAGAAGTACACAAACTGTACCATGATTTCTACAAAACATTCAACATTAATCATAAAAAGAACCAAATCAGCATATCAGAATGATTTCTGAAAGACGAATAACATTGAAGACTGGAGTAAAAGATGCTGAAAAAGCTGCTTTTCTATCACAGGAATAACTTGCATATTAAATTATAATAAAATAGAAAAGTTCATTTTAATTGTAATAATATTCCACAATATTACAGTTTTTATTTTTGACCATATAAATGCAGCCTTTGTGAGCACAAGAGACTACCGACCCCAAACTTTTATTTTGTAAAAATTCATAAAGTTTTCTATTGGGGTTAGTTTTGATAAATATTTGTGTATAAAACCAATGGTGTAGTGCAGTGGTTCCCAACCACATTCCTGGAGGCCCTCCAACACTGTTTTCCATGTCTCCTTAATCAAACACACCTGATTCAGATCATCAGCTCATTAGTAGAGACTCCAAGACCTGAAATGGGTGTGTCAGGTAAAGGAGAGATACAAAATATGCAGTGTTGGGGGGCCTCCTGGAACGTGGTTGGGAACCACTGGTGTAGTGTATGTGTTTTAATAACTGACCCAAAACAAATCTCCCTAAAATTTCACGGTGTACTTAGTCTTTAGCCATATTTTTTGGCAAAGTTTTGTTGTTTTAACTCATGACCTTTGTTTGTCATGTTCTGTTTTAGGTCCTCCTGAGGAGCTGTCATGACCCCTCCACCAGAGCACAGCTCATCAACAGCTATGACATGCTAATCAACCCTGAGAAAATGGGACACAGGTTTCAGTTCTTCTCTGTGCTCAGTCGAGGTCGGCTGGCTCAAAGGAAAGGGATGCAAAAGGACACAGCGCCGTTGCCCGTGGCGGGCTTTGCTGAGCTGAACGTGCAATGAAAAGACTGTAAATGGACATCCACATCCACGACTAGATGTAATCTTGTGCTACAGACATGCATTGGACTGTACTGATTGTTCAGTTTAGTTGAAATAAATACTTTGTTTAATGGTCTGCACTCTGTTATTGCAGTATCAAGCACATTTCTCCCTTATCTGACACACTCCTGGAGCTCTTGAGCTGATGATCTGAATCAAGTGTGTTAAGGAAGACATACGTCAGTCCTAGGATAAAATCGACCTTTCTTCAAGGTCTAGAATATGTCTGCAAGTAAAATCTTCTACCAGCTTAAAAGGGTGGGGAAAAAACAGAAAATAGTAAACAGGTGATGTTAACAGTGAGCAAATCTTTCACTTTGCTGTATTTAAATTTGTCTGAACAATGTAAATAAGTTTTATATAACAAGCACCCTTTAACCAGTGTCAGTGCTTGAGCTTATTAATGCTCTTGTGACTGAAAACCTTGCATTCATGTTCCAGCATCTAGTTGTAGGCCTTTATCCAAAAACTGTTCAAAATAGCAATTTCCCAACCTTGATTATGAAGGAACACCAACAGCACACATTTAGGACCCATCCATTTGGGTCTTAAGAGTCTCTACTAATGAGCTAATGAGTTGTACCTGGTCTGTCTGATTTAGGAAGAGTTTGAAAAAGCTGTCTGAAATTACCTCATTTCACCTCACCTCATTTATTCTCATTTACTGTTCCCTACTTTAGCCCACTAAAAGTCCACTTGAACGAGTGAATAAAAACACTTGAGCAAAATCGAAGTTCAAAATCAAAGGCTGTACCCTCGCATTTGCCAGCTGCATACATTGAGGCTGTCTCATTTCAGATAAGCAACCTTTTTTTTTCCATAGTATGAAAGAAATTACTGCAATTTATGCCTCGCAAGAAATAAGTCAATCCTATAATATTACTTCTCTAAACAACAAATGTGACCTCCAGAGGGTGCAGCCTTTGACATGAAACACCAAAAGCCAAACACTCCAAAAGTACTCGATCAAGTAATAAAGGAAGTATGTAATGTAGCAGGGTTTTACCTGTGACTACTGTGATCTTACTAATACCACAGTTAAGTTATGGATACAATGCATAAACTATGGTAAACTTTCATAAGGGCAACTACAAAAGAGAAGTAAATTTACTTTACTCCATCTTGTTTCAGAATCAAATTCACATTCTTACGTGACAAAATCATGACCTGTCCCTAACCTCATCCCTATGAGGCATGTGATATCATTGGTTAGAATGTTTAAGTATCATGTTATGAATCTTTTTATTTTCATATTAGTTCTGAAATAACCACGTTTTTCTAGTTGTAGTTATTGCAAGGGAAACAAGTAAATTTAGCTCATAGGGGAATAATTAAAATTTTAAAAAGAATAAGAATAATTAAAAAGGGGAATAATGGAATTTGTGAGGAGAGTGTGGATTGACTACTCCAACAAGAAGTTGAAACTTGTGTATCTCATTAATTCTGTACAAAATATTACTTCTGTGGCCATCAGAAATATAAAATACTGACAAGTAAAGTAACAAATTTGGGCAGTTCAAGGAAAAAAACGTAAACAGAAGACACTTCTCTTTGAAATAAAAAAAAAACAGAATTGTATTAAATTAATACACACAAGCTAATTAACATAAAACACAAGCATAGTTAGTAATGTATGTCTATACTCAAATGTCAATGCTGTAATGTATTTCTCAGACTATAACCTGCATGAACCATCAGTTATCGAATTAAACTTATTTTGGTCTTTGCACCAGTTCAGCGACAATCTGGAGGGTAATTGTTCTTATGTTTCAGTTGCACCCTTTGAAGTTTCTGGAGAGGATCCTGGATTTTTTTTTATTTTTATTTTTTTTTTATTAGGTTTATCAAAAGTATACAACAAAATCACACAAACAAAAAAGTAAAATAAAGAACAGACAAAAAAACTGTTAACACATTTTTAACTAATGAACCTTATTGTAAAGTATGTATTAACTAAAATAAACTAACGATGAGCAATACATATGTTGCTGTATTTACTAATCTTCATTAATGTTAGTTAATGAAAATACAGTTCTTCATTGTTTGTTCATGTTAGTTCACAGTGCATTAACTAATGTTAACAAGATTTTAATAATGTATTAGTAAATGTTGAAATTATCATTTACAAAGATTAATAAATAATAAATAAAATTTAAAAATAATACTTAATTTGTTATTCAAGTTATTGTCCATTTAGACCATGGATAGACCACTTTGGTCCTGGAAGGCCACTGTCCAGCAGAGTTTATTCCATCCATAATCAAACAATCCTGTCTGTAATTTTCAAGCAATCCTGAAGACAGTAAATTACATTTTTTTAGGCGTGTTAAGCAGAAAGTAAACTGCAGTGGCCCTCCAGGACCGGAGTTGCCCATCCCTGATTTAGATCATGTGAACTGGTTTGTGCATTTGCTGCAGGATGAAAGGTCATTTGGTCCTTTGGGACATGTAAGGAGTAAGGAAGCATCTTAGGGAGGGGGAGAATCAGTATTGTCATCATTTAAAATGCAGTAAATTGTTAAACATTTCTTTGTTTTACATGGACCTGCTGTTAAAAAAAAAAAAACTGCTTTGTTATTAGATTTTTTTAATTTTTGAGCCAAATCTCTAAATTGTCCAAAGCATGGTTCAATAAATTACAACTTTTATAAATTAAAAAGAAAAGCATAAAAATGTTAACAAATACCTCAGACATAATTGTACACGTGTCTTTTAGTAAATCCTTTTTTTTCTAAAAGCGTACAATCTTGATACATTTTGTCACTGACTAAACTATGTCCTCTGGTGTGACACCATATCCTGATATTAAATCGGCCAATTCCACGAACAAATTTAATTATTTGAAGGACCCCATTCAAGGTCATGTTACTGAAGCCCCCTGTGAAGCCCATGACATGTGCACATGGTTAGTTTCTGTCTCAGAATTGTTCAAATATTTAACTTTTTTGGAACCACTATATAAGGTTTGTTTTTCTTTTGGTGTGACACCCCTAAATTATATTTTTAAATTAAAATGTATGTTAAACTACATAATCATGGAAAATTATGCAAATGTGTCGGTCCTCCTTTATATTAAGTGGCCTTAACTACTATGTACTTACATTTAAATGAATCATTTGATACAGTGCACTTATTGTGTACATGCATGTTTTTATTACAATTTAAAAACACCTGTAATTACATCTGTAATTAATATATGTAATTACATTTATAATTACACTGTTGACCCATCCCTTACACCTTACCCCTACCCCTAAACCTACCCATACCACCAAACCCGTCCCTAACCTTACCCGTATCCCACCTCAAAAGCAGCAAAAGTGTTTTGCAATTCAATATGAACCCAATAAGTACATTGTACTTATTTTGATGTAAGTACATAGTAGTTAAGGCCACTTAATATAAAGTGGGACCAATGTGTCTTGCTAACTGCTAATGACAGGTTAACTACGAATAGCAAGGTCATTAACTGACTCAAAAGGCTGAAACATCCTTTGGTGTGACAGTACAGACGTCACACCAGAGGACAAAGATGTCACACAAGAGGACAAGGTCTCTTTAGGAAGCATTTTAAATAATTAAATAAGATTTATTTTTATTATTTTTTTGATCATTTTCAGTGTTCTTAAATGCAATAATTACAATGAATAACATTTTTCTGTTTTGAAGAAAATTTGTATTGTTATAAAGTGTCATGAAAATATGCATAAAATGGATGATACTTTGTTTTTGAAAAAATTGAGGGAGAGAAATGAGTGAGAGGGAAAGGACCTTTAAGTATAGAGAGAAAATTAACAGGATCCACACAGAAGGGAAAAGATCCTTAGAGAACAACGCAACGTAAATAGAATCAAAATGATGCCTTAAAAAGAGCAGCCATATACTTTAAAAAAATGTGATTTTTAAAAACATGGTTAATGATGTAACAAAATATTCCTAATGTTTAATCAGGAACTAATTTCTGCAGATCATGGATTTCCAGACATGTAATTTAATAGCCCTGATATACAGCATCCTTAATAGCTTAAAAGATTATTGACTATTGCTGTGTCCGAAAACTTCACTCAGTCTCTAATCCCAGTATAGTGCATGGCAGTTTAGGGCATGAATCAGCAAGGAGTGAATGAAATAAAGCAAGGAATTTGGACTCTGAAATACATCAATGATTTAAGTGTAAACTCAGAGTGCATCAGAGAGCTGGAGCTGTGGCATATAGTTCATTCACCAAACAATTTTGTCTTTATTGCTTAGAAAACTAGACTTCATTTTTTATTTATAGTTTCTCCAGTAAATGTGTCTTTAAGGATATTTGTACTGGAAAACAAGAAAAATATTGAGGAATTTTTTGCAGTGCATGCAACATTTAATGCCATGACTTTATGAATTTAAGACTTTGTGCTCTGATTTAATACCTTTTTAAGACCTGCAGAAACCCTGATCTAATTAATTTTTTATTGTTTCCAGGTTAGTTGTATTTATTGTGTGTGTGTGTGTGTATATATATATATATATATATATATATATATAAGGTTTTTAAAGTGTAAAAAAAAAAAAAAAAAACCTATGGAGAGTTTCATTAAGTGTTAACAATGAGATTATGTGGTTTTATAATCAATTAACTGCTTTCATCATTTTTTACAAGATGGACAAAATTTGTCACCAAAAAAAGTCATTTGGTTTAACCAAAATTTCAGTTTTACCGAATGACAATATTTCAAACAATGCTAACAGGCTGATATCTAGCTAGCTAGCTAGCTAGCAAAAGGACAATCAAACATTTTATATTTTGTACAGGTTGATATAAAATATAACAACATCTTCCATGTTTTATAGCAGTTGTACCGAATGACCTGATATTTCGAGACATGCATATGAGCAAGTGAAAACATGAATTTTTCAATAGTTTAAAGAGTTACTTTGATTCACAACCATGTGGTCCTTTGCAAGTGTCTGAATGATGTCACATCCTGTCACATGATATGACCACATGACTTGATCCAAAATGGTCCCTTTATATTGGTTACGGCAAATGACATAAATGAAATACATTTTTCCGGATTTTTTCTCATAAAGCAATGACTTCTACACATAATTTTAAAATTTTGCACTATGTTGATATATAATGGTTTTTAAATCATGCCAGAATAAAAAAAAAATATATACATTTATTACATTTTAAGATATTTTAATTACAAATGAAATGGCTGTATTGGCCTTTGGACGTTTAAACCAAATGACTTTTGACCCTTCAAAATCTTTAAAATACCTTTATATGTAGCAAAATATATTTAAAACCTT
The DNA here is from genome assembly GCA_028476615.1 of Culter alburnus. Lineage (NCBI taxonomy): Eukaryota > Metazoa > Chordata > Actinopteri > Cypriniformes > Xenocyprididae > Culter > Culter alburnus. Next base: position 28,721 of record JAOTNS010002131.1, on the reverse strand, counting down.
TTGGATTCAATAAAAGAGATCCAGTTGGACATCATATACTTTGGATATCATATCTTTGTTTTTTTTAAATTATTATTAAGGCCTTTGGACAAAAAAATGACCCATCATGTCATTGGCCCATTATATTTATATATTTAAAAAAAAAAAAAAAAAAAAAACACTGGATGTTTTAACAAACATTAAGCATGTTCCAGAAAGATATTAAAATTTCAAGCATTTTCCAAAGTATGTACGAACCCTGGATTTAATACAACACACCTGAAACAGACAATATTGACTGAACCACTTTACAACTCTACAGCTACAATATTATAGAAACATGGCATGGCATTCCTCCATCTTCCGTGTATTACAGGTACAGTAAGTGGGCCAGGATCTATGGCATCCGTTAAGCAGCTCAGGAAGTCTGGTCCTCCAAGCTGGGGAAGAAACTGAAGACTAAGTTTTTATTCTACTTTCTGGTCTTAACTTCTTCTTGTTGACACTCTGATGCTTTTTGGTCATTCCAAACTTTTTCTTGTTGAACATGGCCTTTTTCCGCCTGAGAGTTTTGACATCTCTCCCACAAATCCAGTCGTTCCGTTGAGCTTCCCACTTCAGCTGCTTAACATCTGATTGAAGAGACGCAGGAAAATCAGAAACAATTTCATTCCACAAAAGCAGCAAATCTTTCAATCAATTAAATTATCAATCATAGAAACATAGTTTAATCAATCATAATCAATATTAGTCAATAATCAATCATAGTTTATGTAGCTATTGCACAGTTTGGAATGATAAAGCATATTAAATTGTCTATTAGTGTGCATGCACACTTTTTTCCACTGGAAAACAAACAAATCTATTCAGCACTCACTGGCTTTGTCCACATTGGCCATTGCATTCATACCACTGTTGTCAAACTTCAAGCCTGCGTTTTCTTCCAGCAAACACCCAAACTGTTTAGAAAGAAATTTCCTGTTCATTCAGCTGCATTAGAAAGGTGCTTAAAATCTCCTTCTGATACAGGTGCAAATCTAATTCACTAATAATTATTTTCTAATGAATAAAAAGTTAAAAACATTTTTTAAACATCAAGCATGTCACAAACACTGTCAATGGATCTTGTATTTAACCTATAAACCATCTACCTCTTCAGCTGATGCAAACACTGCATGGTCCTCCATTTTTCTTTTCCTTTTCTTTTCAGGTTGAGGGCCTTTGGGATGATGGGTTCACACACACACACACACACACACACACACACACACACACACACACACACACACACACACCACACACACACACACAGAGGGGGTAGGGGGGTTTGAGGGGAGAAGAGAAATTAGATTCAGTTGATTGGGAAAAAACAGGGTGAATCTCACAATTACATTTTGAATAAGAAACAATGCACAATGAAAAACAAGCAAATTAAGCCAATTTTTAGGACCTCATTACAGTATATAATGTAACAGAGTTTGTGTTGAGTGGCATCTACTGAAAATTTACTGCTTTGAAATACTGAAAACACAGCACTGGACTTTAAGCACTGAATCTAGGAGGTCTTCTGCTTTGCTTTTTCGGACCACTTCATTGGCATGGCTCTTATTTCATTGCCAATGACTCCTAGCAGTCCCCCACCCTGCCAATTTCAAAAACTCACTGGATCTACATGAATCATGTATTTCATTTTCATTTGATTTATTTTTTCAAATGTAATATCATTATGTCTCTTGCTGCCTTCTTAGCCAGGTCACACATGTAAGTGAACTTTCAATAGATTTTATCTCAATGAGTTTTAACTTGGTTAAATATAGTAGAGCCTGACCAATTTATTTTTTATTTTATCTTCTGATGCGAGCCTGTCGCAGATATATCTGCATCGGCATATATGCCACAGACTTGCCACCGATATGAACAATGAACAACTTGGTTCACTGTGAGCGCTGTATGCTCGAATATGAGAAGTCATTTACGCCAGACTTTTTTTACTCCCTAGTTTCAGCATCAGCCTCCAAAAACCCATATTGGTCGGCTCTAAAATATAGTGTGAAATTTCCACGAAAAAAAAGGCAATTCTTTAATCAGAGCTTACCAAAACAAATCTTTCTTAGATTTTCCATGGAAATCTTTTCCATTTCACATTTTGCATTATCTTTGAAATTATGAGATCACACTTGTTTTTGTTAAGCTGGATAATGAAAATTGCGGTTTTGACACACCTGCTTCATCATCAACATCATCTTCTGTTTGCATGAACTCTCCACCTTCGTCCTCACACTCATCTTCAAAATCATCCATACTGCCCAGAGAGACCTCCTCATCATCAAGGTCATCAAGGTCATCAGAGTCAGAATCAGAATCTTCTTGATCTTTACTTTTCTTGGATTTAGGTATAACATTGCTGCAACAAAGATTGTTTGGCCACATTAACTGTTATTAACATTACTGGATAAAGATTTTAAGATGATTTAAAACAATTTTTGTAAAACAAATTATTCACTAACACAACAAAACATCACTTGCTTTGTAAGGAGGTTCTACTGAAGTGCAATGGGTAACACTTTAGTATAGGGATCACATTCACTATTAACTATGACTTTTGCCTCAAACTCCTAATTACTGCTTATTAATAGTTAGTAAGGTAGTTATTAAGTTTAGGTATTGGGTAGGATTAAGAATGTAGAATAAGGTCATGCAGAATTATACTTTAATATGTGCTTAATAAGTACTAACAAAACAGCCAGTATTCTAGTATTTTGCATGCTAATAAGCAACTAGTTAAAAGACCCCAAAATAAAGTGTTACCGTGCAATGTATATGCAATTCTACTGAAGTGTTACCAATACTTCCATGGATAGACTACCCTAGAATGCCATGCACTTTCCCAACTTATTAGAAACCTCTTGATCGACTGTTTTATTTATGATCTTGTCAATGACAGCATTGTTTTCTTGCAGTTTTTTAGTCTTAATCCCAACTTTAGTGAGGGAATGTAAAGGCTTTGCAAGAGAATGCAAAAGCATTAAAATATATATATTTTTTAAATATATATAAAAAAAAAATTCCATCACAAATTTTTCACAAGGTGAAATTTAGAGGATTTACTCCCATATTTAAATGCAGTTGTCACTCCTGAATCCTGAGTCTAACGCTTTTTTAAAAAAATAAAATAAAATAAAACAAACAAACATACCGTTCTCCACCCATGGCTCGGCATGCACTTACACCTTGGTTAAATCTCAAATCTGACAACGCATATATAATACGGTTTGTTGAAAATAACACATAACAGTCTTGCACTTGAATGGACAAATTGAGACATAGCAGGTTGTGTCTTATGTGAACGTAATCAATCGAGAAAGTGTATCAGTATTTTGGATTTGTGTATAAAGCTGTTGTCTGTGTTTTTAATGTTAAAGGTGCCCTAGAATCAAAAATTGAATTTACCTTGGCATAGTTGAATAACAAGAGTTCAGTACATGAAAAAGACATACATTGAGTTTCAGACTCCATTGTTTCCTCCTTCTTATGTAAATCTCATTTGTTTAAAAGACCTCTGGAAAACAGGCGAATCTCAACATAACACCAACCGTTATGTAACAGTCGGGATCATTGATATGTACGCCCCCCAATATTTGCATCTGCCAGCTCATGTTCAAGGCATTAGACAAGGGCAGGCAGTATTAACGTCTAGATCTGTGCACAGCTGAATCAGACTAGGTAAGCAAGCAAGAACAATAGCGAAAAATGTCAGATGGAGCGATAATAACTGACATGATCCATGATTACATTATATTTTTAGTGATATTTGTAAATTGTCCTTCTAAATGTTTTGTTAGCATGATGCTAATGTACTGTTAAATGTGGTTAAAGTTACCATCGTTTATTACTGTATTCACGGAGACAAGCACTATTTTCATTTTTAAACACTTGCAGTCTGTATAATGCATAAACAACTTCATTCTTTATAAATCTCTCCAAGTGTGTAATGTTAGCTTTAGCCACGGAGCACTATCAAACTCATTCAGAATCAAATGTAAACATCCAAATAAATACTATACTCGCATGATCCGAAGCATGCATGCAGCATGCATGACGAACATCTTGTAAAGATCCATTTGAGGGTTATATTAACTGTGTAAACTTTGTTTACGCACTGTATTACAGTCGAGAGCTCGGGGGGCAGGGAGCGCGAGATTTAAAGGGGGCGACATATTACATCTTGTGAAAGAACGTTCTGGGGCACCTTTAACAAACAACAAAAGACAAGGAAATCACTCATTGCTCTTGACTGAATAGCTTTTGTAAGTTTAATAAGAATTAATTGTTAATTGTTATAGAGTGAAATATGCAATGTTATTTTACATTTGGTTACTTTTCTGTATTTTTGTACCTGAAAACTACTCGTCCCCTTGGAATTATAAGGTTCTATCTGCGTTCTGAGCAGTTTTGAGATATTGAGCTTAGCAAAAACTATATAGGGAACAAGTTTTCAAACATGAAAATGACAGGGAATGTATTGTAAATATAAATGTATAAAATGTATTCTAAATATACTAAACATATTCTAAATGTAGTCTAAATATACAATATAAATATCCTCTCAAATTTGTAAAAGGAGATTTTTTGTAATGGGTCAAACGCAGATAGAACCTTCTAATTCTAAAAAAACACTGTTTTTGTTTGCAATAATTTTCAAGAAACACATACAGTTTGCTTATAATTTGTTTTAAAACATAAAATTAGTGTTGTAACAATGTGTTGACATGCATGAGAAAGTTCAATTTAATGGTTATGACATTTATTTCATATTTTAAATGAATATTTTTTTCTTGTTCAAGCATAAAAGGTAGGGGTGTGACGAGACGGGTATCTCACGAGACGAGATGAGACTCGAGATTGAGTTCACGAGACGAGACGAGACAAGATTTTTACAAACTATTTTTAAGAAATCCTCAATGGCGAAATACACGACTAGAAAAAATATTCTGCAGGTGTATTTGAAATGTTTTAACTAATCATCTTATAATGAATGTCATTCAGTTCTACTTTCTGAGTATGAATTATCATATGCAGTAAAAGACAACAATACTCAAGTACTGTAAAAGGTTTTGCCACTAACTCAAATGACTAACTTCTCTTCTATATTTCAGTCTCTTCAGACCTTACTGTACATGATTTATGACCTCCTAACTGAACTCCTTTCCACAAACTGATCATAGAAATAAAACAGTATAAATAAAAATGGTAACACTTTACAATAAGGTCTCATTTATTAACATTAACATATTAACCAACATCAACTAACAATGAGCAATATATTTGCTACAGTATTTATTAATCTTTGTTTATGTTAGTTGATAAAAATAGTCATTCATTGTTAGTTCATGATACTGATAGTTCATAGTGCATTAACTAATGTTAACAAATGAAACCTTACTGTTTGTGCTTAATAAGATTAAGAGAAACTGTTATTCATTTCTATGGTAACACTTTGCAAGTTGAAACCATATCGCACCCTCTCAATATTCAAAGTGCAAATAAGACCAAATAAGACTAAAATAGCTTTCATACTGAGAGATATTTGCATTCATCAGGGAGCCGCTTTCAAAATGCGGGGTATTGAAATCACGTTTGAATGCGCGCTCGCGTTTACTTTCACTTTCAGCGATCGCGCGTACTCTTTAAATATGGAGCGGCGGCGACCGTTATCCAACTTAATTAAATGTTTTTTTTTTATTTAAACACAAAGCAAAAGGACAGTGGAGGCGTAATGTAAACGTAGCGGTGGCATATTCTTTCCTAATCATCCTAACACTCTGTCATGGCAACATCACGAGACTACTTTTCGCCTCGACGAGAAATCTCGTCACACTTTAGTCTCGCGAGATCTCATGACACGAGATCTCGTCACACCCCTAATAAAAGGCCATGCTAAATATTTTGTCCAGTGCAGATGTTAAATTTAGCTATGAATATGATGCATGGCAATGCTGTCATTGACAAGATCATAAATAAAACTGTCGAGAGGTTTCTAATAAACATTGCGTTGTGTGAAATTATTTAGTCTTCTCTTCACCAATTAGCATTTATCTGAACTCTCTTCCGCTATCGTGGCAACATGACAAAGAACACTGATCCTGATTGGTCCTCGTGTGTGCATTGGCACTGTTTATTTTATTTGCATCTTTGCTGTATTGTATTTATTTGTGATATTACTTGTAGTAAGTACTTGTTAGTTTATTTATTCTTATTTCTTTATTTGTATTTGACAGTAAGCCTTTTTTCCCCTAAACATAGCACATACCGTACTGCAAGTTATTTGAACCATTACACTCCTAAACACGTGTTAGACAGACATGTTTGACTGTTCTAAAAATGCAGCACTCAAGTTAAAAGAAGTTTTCTCTGACATGGTTGTGTATAATTTGGAAATTGGAACAGCCTATACACTGGTCAAAATAGGGCTGACTCCCAAAAAGATGTATTATTATAATAATTATAATAATAATAATAATAATAATAATAAATAATAATAATAATATATAATATAATAATATATATATAATAATAATAATATATAATATATAATAATATATAATAATAATATTACATTATTATTACAATATTATACATTATCAGGAGGTGCTTATAAAATACTCAGCTCATAATTCCTCTCACACAATGCGAGCCACGACCATCAACGATTTTCACACAATTCTTCCAGAGAGAGAGAGAGAGAGAGAGAGAGAGAGACGTACGACAGCAAAAATCATACACCCGGCTTTACAAAGAATACATTTTTGCATGTACCTTTGTGATTTAAAATTTCATCCCATTAGCTCATGCTGTAAATATATATTTTTTTTTTAGTCCAAATGGTTCAAAGTTACAAGCAAGAGAAAATTACAAATAATTGAGAGGTGATGGTGGTGCTAGAGTTAGACTCAGACTGACTCAGAGACCCCCAAAATGGGTCAAGGGTAGTGGTCAACATTTGTGGTCGATATTTGCCTTTTTAATTATTGCATTGAAAGGGACATTTTTAACAGCCTTTTTTCTTTCCTCACAATCTAGCTCTTTCCCAAATAGGACACAAGGAAAGGGTGCTTTCCACCACACCTGCATTGTCGTTACAACACGTAAGTTAAACTGTATGTTTCACAGTGTAAACAGCACTGAACATACCTTGCAAAGTCCAAGTCATCATCCTTGAACTCAGTGAAAAAGCTGTCGCCTTCATAAGCATCTGAGGAGACAAAGGTTTGGGCAGGTTACTCACAACAGGAAGATCTAAAGTATAATGCTAAATGGTTTTGATTTCAAGGCCTACCAAGAACCCTATCAAATTCATCATCGTCAACGTCCTCCACACTCTCATTGTCTTCATTTCTGTTTGGCCTTTTCCACTGTTTCTCTGCATCTCGCTTCTTAAAGTACCTGAGTGACACATAACAAATTTACATTATTTTCATCCTCTTTTAAATGACAACAGTCATGCTTGACTTTGCTTGACGCTTCTACTAACCTGTAGAAGAACACCTCATCCACAGGTATCTGACTCTCCTCTTTGGCCAGATATTCATCACAGTTAACTGCACAAAAAAGAAAAAAAATTGCTGTTGTTCATGAACTTTTATAATAAGTTAAAAAGTATACATGTTTTGTAATTAATTAATTTGTCTACAAAAATGTCCAAAAGTTGAATACACTGTAGAAACATTGGGAGTAGTTATGTTCATCAAACATGTATCAGCTTCATTAGGCTGCATTCCAACTAGGTCCTGATGACCCTTAACCTTGGGGAGGGGACATATCATCTTTAATGATGATACATACCCTCTACTACTGTTCTACTACTGGTGTGTTTATGAGAAGCATGAGACCATGTTGCATTAAGGAGACTCCACCATCAACTACCACATAACGAAACTCCAGAGAGTTCAGAGATCATTTTAGAAAACTTACCACCAACTTATGAATTTGCTCAAGTTTGCTTAACTTGTGGCAAGTGTAATCAATGTTATGACTTGCTAAACACTGTTCGCAGATGGAAGTCATGCATGCTTGCAAAGTCTTTAGAACAATGGATCTCAATTAGTAGTCAACTAGTTGAATTGCCTAATCTAAACCTCTTTGACTTCAAGGCCCCCATTGCCCACAACAATATTTTAAGTTGTGCAGGAGACCTCAGGAAAGTTATCCAATGTTCATAGCTCCATTAGTTAGCTGGAAAAAACAACTCTACAGACGATTTTATATACTTTACCTGTCAACCACAACAATGCAGGACTCACCAGGTAATGACTTAATATTGCTGAGCGTCCTCCTGAATTTGGGCTGCATCACCATAGCATCTGTGTTTTCTAGAATACAAAGAATGGAATTAGCAAAATGAATGAAGTCACCAGTTCAAGAGTTTAAATTGTAATTTTGTAGAGTTTGCTTACGTTTTCCCTTCATTTGCTTTGGATTCCTAAATACAAAGCGATCTAAGAATCGGATAAGTGTGAAGTCCTGAAGTGGATCCCCCGTGTACAGAATGAACTCTCCCTGGGGGTCAAATGAAGGTCCCACTTTATATTATTAGGTGTGTACTAACATTTAATTCAATAATTTGATACAATGCACTTATTGTGTACATACGTTTTTACATTGTACTTCTATTTTAAAAATACATGCACGTAACATTTGCAATTAATTTCTGTAATTACATCTGTGATTACACTGGTGAGCCTTCCCTTACCCCTTAACCCACCCTTAAACCTACCCATAGCACCAAAGCCATCCTAAAGTTACCCATATCCCACCTCAACAGCAGCAAAAGTGTTTTGCAATACAACATGAACACAATAAGTACATTTTACTTGCATCAAAAAAATAAGTACACAGTAGTTACACACCTAACTACTAAATACTAAATAAATAAGTACACCTAAAATATAATGTGACCAAATAAAAACACTGAAGCAAACACTGAAATTTGAAGGTCAGACTGAGCTTGCGTTTGCGATCTGACACATTCACATGTGTATGAATGGAAGAAATGTAAGTGTGACTGCCCCTTAAGGCCTGTTTACAGCAAGACAAATGTTTGGTACGAAAAAAAACACATTTTATCTAACTAACTGAAAAATAATTAAAACATTTTAATTTGAATGAATGGCTGGTAACTGCATCTGTTCAGACCAAAACTAATATTTGCATGCAGTCAATGGATTTTTATTTTTTTTTTCTTAAATGGAGAGGGGTTTTAATCTCTTTTCTGTTGCACTGTAAAAAACTGGCCAACCAATAAGATTTACACATTTGGTCATGTGCCCGGTTCCACTGCTGTTACATAATACTATGACTTGGTGGCACTAACTATTTTGCACTAACTATTCTGAACAAACTATTTTGCCAAGCGACAGTGAATAGTAGAGAGAGAATCTGAAACAGGCTCTTTTGTCTCTGTACACTCTTAAAATTAAAAGTTGTTTGTTGGCATTTATCACCATGTCTACACGCTGGACATGAGCGACACGACAGACAATTTAACCCATTATAATCAGTGATGCTGTCTACACTGGATGCAGCATGGCGAAAGAGTTGTTTCGAGGTGGAGCAAATTACTGATGAAAGATTACAAAAGAAAACTTTTCGAAAACTTTCGAGCACTTGTAAATAATTCACAATAAGACCAGGAGTGTGTATCAATACAGTGAAAAGAGAGCATATTATTATCAGGGTGACTTTAAACAAGAGAAAGTCGTTACCTGCAATAGAGTCTTAGCAAAAAGAGCCACGGAGGGATGGAAATGAAGGCAGAGCTGAAAGAGAGAGCATGACATTTGAGCATAAATCACAGTGACAATGAGAAGAATGGAAAGACAGTATTAGTCTTGGTACCTTCTGCAGTTCCCAGAGGGTCGTGTGATCAGCTCCGCAGTATAAAGGGTTTCTGTTCATGGGGTCATATATTGCCTTATTTACACCACCTGAAGACAAGAGGGGTTTGCAATAACAGACCAGCAAACTCTCAAGACGTGAAAAAGGTGACACGTGTAAGAACTAAATTATAGTAGAGGTGACTGGGGGTATCCTCCACCAGGAGAAATGTTTTATGATTTTAACATGTATACAAGGCATTCTGGTGCACTCTGACAACAAAATAATGGACAACATTTGCTTTAAGTAAAAAAAAAAAAAAAACATTTATTGACACTATAGGTTGGGCATTGACACAAATTTCTCAATTGGATTTGATTAACTTTGATTCAATACTTATTAATTTGGGGCCTATCTGGTACAGTAGATGGAAAATTTCCTCAAAGAAAAAAAATCTCTTAACTAATGCTGTATACTATATATTTAACCCCTGGTACATAACTATAATATTAAAGGTTAAATTAATAACGTTATGCTAATAAATTTAATGACAATTATGTTTCTACTCGTTTTTTTTAATTTAAACATTTAAATGGCTGTTATAAAATGGATTTATTCAAACATTAAATATTGAAGAAAAGGTTAAAGGGATAGTTCACTCAAATATTAATTTAACCAAGCAGTTTAACCAAGCAGATCTCACCCCCCATTGACTACCATAGTATTTTTTTCTCAATAAAATTGGGGAACATTTTTTATACAGGTTTGATACAACTTGAGGGTGAGTAGATGACAATTTTAATTTGAGCAAACTATCCCTTTAAGTAAAATAGAATGAATATGAAATATAGCGAATGTATTTAGCAAAATGCCATGCTCCAAGTTCATTTTTCTTGCTGACTAACAAGTTTTTGGACATTGAATGGCTTTTCTGAAGTAAATGTAACGTTATATGACATTGTTTACAAGCTGTTTTATTGTCAAACTTATCTGACAGTTATCCGTTAGTAGTAAATGAAGATATGTCATATTGATCACAAGTTCAGTGTGGAGTACCACAAGGCTCAGTACTAGGACCGTTGCTTTTCACTCTGTACATGCTACCCTTGGGAGATATCATTAGGAAGCATGGCGTTAGTTTTCACTCTTACGGTATGATATTCAGCTCTATATTTCTTCGCGCCCTGACGAAACTTACCAATTCACAAAATTAACGGAATGCACAGCTGATATAATAAATTGGATGACCAGTAATTTCCTACTACTAAATTAAGAAAAAATAGAGATTCTAATTATTGGACCAAAAACCTCTGCACATAATAACCTAGAATACTGTCTAACATTTAATGGCTGCTCTTAAAGTGCATATTGCAGGTTAGACATTTTTTTCGAGATGAATATATAACCTTGTACAAAAATACCATATAAAAAGGTACTGCAGGGTTTAAAAATGTTTTGCAGGACATAAGGGCATGAATTTAGTAGATAAAGTGACGGTCTCTATAAAAAACACTTTTTTTCAGCGTCGCGTCATTTTACGTCACTAAAGGGAGTCTATCGCCGAGCTCTGTGTTGACTCGGTGCAGAGTAGGTTGGTATTCAGTAACAGCGGTCGTGAATCAGTGTGTTTTCGGTAGTTTTTGTATTCTATTTATCATCATCATGGTAAATTATTGTGTTTGTGGAGGCTGCACAAACTCCAGCCTGTCAGGACATCGAGTCCAGAGGTTTACTAACAAAGAAAAAGGACGCTGCCATCTTCCGTGCCGGGGTGTGTTTTGTGCAGGTGAAGAGACGGACTTCACTTCTGCATCTGCTTCGAAAAACGCTGTGGCGAGGGGGGCGTGGTTCAGCGAGGTCTGCAACCGGAGAGAATAGCGGGAGACGCTTGGTAAGTGAGTGGGTTGAATACAAATCACGAACACCTGTTTCTCATTCCAGTGATTGGCGCGGAGACAGGACAAAACGCCGTGAGAAGCAGGAGTGTGTGAGAGAGAGGGGAACTGCTGACTGAGTCGTGTCGAGGTTCTTGGAGTGAAGCCCTTGTGGATTGTGTATACCGAACCTGGAGTGAAGCCCTTTGTGGATTGTTTATTTTTGTTGTTGTGCGCTGCACAGTCTTTCTGTTGAACCTTTTTGAAAGTCAATAAAGTCTCAGTCAGCAGTTGTTCGTCGACCCTGACCTCTTCCTTCCCCAACTACGAACTTAACTGTGCTACACTGGTGCCGAAACCCGGGAAGGAAGACGGGAGCACGTCGCCATGCAAACATCGTCCTCCGCCACATTTGCGGACATCATCGCGTCCCTCGCGGTCCTGCACCGCGAACAACAACAGGCCCTGCTGGAGCTAAGAGGCGATCAGGAGCGGTGTTTTCAAGCCATCCTACAGACCCAGCAGGAGGACCGCGAGGCGTTCCGGAGCTGGATTGACCGGGAGGATTGACCTTTGTGGATTGTTTATTTTTGTTGTTGTGCGCTGCACAGTCTTTCTGTTGAACCTTTTTGAAAGTCAATAAAGTCTCAGTCAGCAGTTGTTCGTCGACCCTGACCTCTTCCTTCCCCAACTACGAACTTAACTGTGCTACAAACGCGTTCATTATAGACCGGAGGATTATCATCCTGGCGATATGATGGAGTTCAACATTGTAATACTAATTTTGTAAATACTCATTACTGTAAATGATTATATAATATGAATAAACTTACACACGCGATGCTTCTTCACCGTTTTTACTTGAATCAATTTCAACACTGATGAATACAAATTATGTACACATGCATACAGTCTCACACTTACACAAAACTGTTTTGAATTATGTGCTGGTAATGTAAATACTCCAATTTCATTCATGCCATGTATATACTGTAAATGTATACATTCAAGTTCACACAACTACATAATCATGGCGTCATATACATCCTCACACTATCAGTGAATGGGCACGGAATAAACTCATAACACAGAATTAATGAATAAAGGATAACATTACATGAAACACATACAGTAACACTACTATGTTCGGCCGCCGGCGGGAGACATGATCACGGATCCGTCAGAGATGCAGCTCGATGAACACGTGAATTGTGCACAGTAAGTCTTTTTATTATTATTATTATTTTATTTTTTTTATTATTATTATTTCATTTGCTAACTACCAAATCAGTCGTGATGAGAAACAGCTATATCACGTAACTTTAGTGTGGACTGATATTAACGCGTGTAACATACGCCTGATCAAGGTTTATTAGATTCTGTTATTAGTAATCAATAACGTTAGTCCTAGATGAGCAATAGCTTTGCCTGATTCATGATAATAATCTGTACAATATTGTGGTCTGAGCACATATCGTTAGCTAAGCTAACATCGATCGCTGCCCTGTTCTCCACTGGTTCTCCTCACACAACAGCTCAATTTGTCTCTTTTGACCGTTATTCTGTCTAATTCTGTCCTGTCCTGCTCTCTTGACCACATAGCAGGCTAATTGTATGGCTGTGGTTAGTTATACGAGTATGAATAAACCTTTACAATTTTCTCAGCGTCTGAACTGTCATTGCGATCCATTGTTTTCCTATTGTTTATATTGATCGCACTCCCTTGAGTTACATCACTTCCGATTTGGCATTTTTCAGATGCGGAAGTAAAATTTTCTCACAAAAAATGACTCCAGAAGAATATGTAGCGCATTTATACGTGTTTTTTCAAGAAAATCTATTTCATACATTATTTTTCTATACATTGAATCACTGAAGCTCTTACCTGCAATATGCCCTTTAAGTCTTTGTCGTCAGTTAGGAACCTGGGTGTGCTCTTTGATACAAATCTTTCATTTGAAAGCCACATTTCTAGCATTTGTAAAACCGCATTCTTCCATCTGAAAAATATATCTGAACTACGACATATGCTCTCAATGACAAATGCGGAACAGTTAGTTCATGCGTTCATGACGTCAAGGCTAGATTACTGTAATGCTCTACTGAGTGGTTGCCCTGCTCGCTTGATAAATAAACTACAGCTCGTACAAAATGCAGCAGCTAGAGTTCTTACTAGAACTAGGAAGTATGACCATATTAGCCCGGTTCTGTCAACACTAGTGTTGCACGATATACCGGTACTAGAAAGGTATCAGGATACCCTGCTTTTAAAAACGGTCCGGTTCTTCATTTTATTAGTACCGGTACTGTGAGTGCCAGCTGTATTTCCTAATGTGCGACAGCAGGGGGCAGTGTGCATGCAGCGTGCTGCTTTTAAGGCACATTGAGTGCGCGTTTATTCCTCTCAACTGCGCAACGGCTTTTATGGTGACGAAACGAGAGGTATGGTTGCAAATACAGGTGCTCAGGTGCTCAGGTGCTCCACAAATTGTTGAGAAAGGAGATGCACGAAGCGAAATATGGCATTATTTTGCTTACAATGCTGACAGCCAGGGCAAACCCACGGACACCACAAAGCCCGTCTGCAAAAGATGTTACAAAATAACGCAAGCGAAGGGAGTCAAAAAGCATCTTGCCGACAAACATCCCGATTTGTACAAAGAATTTAAAGAGCGACAGGTTAGTGAATGTGATACCAGCATTATGTTTATGCTCTCAAACATTAAATGAGTGTTATTTATTTATTTTACTCGTGCAAGCAGACCTCCGCAAAGAAGTGTATTATTGAGTCTAAGTTTAATAAGTGATATCTGATTGCAAAAATAAATTTTTTTTAAAAATACATAAATATGTGAAGGGTATATACAGTTATTTTAAACCAATTTATGCTTTAATAACATTGCTTTATTTACAGTAATATAATTTTTACAATAATCTTACTGTCAAAAACACCTAAATGTATAAAAAAAGCATAACGGCAAATAATTTACAATTTTGAGCATGAAAATAATAAACATTAAAAATTGCATTAAGTCTAACTCTAAGTATCGGTATCGTGATATTTAAGTTGGGTATCGTATCGAAGTCAAAATGTTGGTATCGTGACAACACTAGTCAACACTGCATTGGCTCCCTATTAAACATCATATAGATTTTAAAATCTTGCTAATTACTTACAAAGCACTAAATGATTTAGCTCCCCAGTACCTGAGCGAGCTCTTAACGCATTATAGTCCTTTACATCTATTGCGATCTCAGAATTCAGGCCAGTTGATGATACCTAGAATATCAAAATCAACCGCAGGTGGTAGATCCTTCTCCTATTGGGCACCTAAACTCTGGAACAATCTTCCTAGCATTGTTCGGGAAGCAGACACACTCTGTCAGTTTAAATCTAGACTAAAAACGTATCTCTTTACCCTGGCATACACATAACACATTATCAATTGATGTTTCAAATCTGTTAAAGGATTATTAGGCTGCATAAATTAGGTCAGCCGGAACTGGGAACACTTCCTATAACACGAGATGTACTCGTTACATCAGAAGAAGAATGGCATCTACGCTAATATTAGTCTCTCTCTGTTTATCCCGAGGTTTACTGTAGTCAGCCAGATCAGGGCCGTATCCAGGTGAGATCGAGGACGTTAGAGATGCACCGATTGCAATTTTCTTGGCCGATTCCGATTTCCGATTTCTTGTTAGTGAGATCGGCCGATACCAATTTTTGCTGATTCTGATTTTCTTTCTAAGAACTATAATTGACAACATATACAAACAAAAATCTACTTTTTTTTCAATGCAAAGTTTTATTTTCATAAAAAAAAAAAAAAAAAAACAAGTAAAAGTCAGTAATAAAATATAAACAGCTCAAATAAATGCAATAGAATAAAGAGAGCTATGAAACTAAGTTTTTTGGGTTAACTGGGTTTCTATTCAGGTAAGAACTATACTACAGAAATTAAAGTAATCAAATATAAAATGACACATACTCAGTGTTATTTTACATTGGTTACCTTAATTTCTGTAGTCTTTATTGTAAATATTAATACAGATCAATTCTTACCATTAAAGTTATAAAACGTATTCAGTCAAGAGCTGAAATTGATTTTCTTTGTCTTTTGTTCTTTGATTAACATGACAGACAGCAGCAGGAATATTGGACTGCTGTCCCTTTAAGAGTTTATGAACGGTGTCCAATGGACCCATACTGTTACACACAACATGGGCTCACAAACTGACTGTGTTTATCTGTATACTCGCCAAGATTGCCTCTGCCGCTGGTTTTGACATACTTTTGTATGTATTTGACAGTTTAAGCACATTATGCTACTCGTTTTGGTACTTGTGAGTCTGTTTGACTTCTATCTCTGTTTGAGACTGAGTGTGGCTTGTTCGCTTCACTAATATAGATCACTGGTGTGCGCGCTTTCGGTGTGAGTGCGAAACCTGCGGGAATGACTAAAATTTATGCGCAGTAAGCACTATTTAACCAGAGCGAATGAGGCAAGTGAGAGAGAGGAGGCGCCCCGCGGGTGTGCGTCACTTCACCGTGACAGAGAAGAGAGCGAGAACGCGCATTTGACGTTATTGTCTGTGCCGCTGGTAACAAAAAAGATCGGCTAGGAATCGGTAAAAAGTGAGACTGATCGGCCGATCACCGATCTGGGCCGATCATGAGGAAAATCGGCCGATTCCGATCCCTGGCCGATCAATCGGTGCATCTCTAGAGGACGTGCGCCTAGACACGACGACAACGCAGCCCTGAAGTGTCAGCAGAGATTGTGTCAACTAGATCATCCCCTGTGAAGGCCTCATCGACACGACAGCCAGTGGCACAGATCCTCAACAAACAGTCCCATACCGGCGTGATGAATACAATCCTCAACTAGATGGAACTGGAATAAATACTTTGACTATTGCGATCCCAATCGGACTTATGAAAGCTGCTTGAATCATAATCATGGACTGTTTGCTGTCGGCCAGAGGAGAACTGGCCCCCCGACTGAGCCTGGTTTCTCCCAAGGTTTTTTTCTCCATTTTAACACTTGTTTGCCACCTGATGTCACCTGTTGGAGTTTGGGTTCCTTGTTTCCCCTGTCCCCCTTCTCCTCAGACTCAACAGAGGAGACACAACAGGAATGAGCACAACTAACCATGGAGTAGATTTATCCATGTTTTAATATGCCTCTGGTCATAGAGCTTTTTAGATGGATACTGAGGCTTTTTAGGCTGTGTAGAATCTGCGATCTCTAACCCAGTGCGTTTGTTGGCTTCCATGGTTGCAATACGCTGTTTTGCAGCAACTGGCAACCTGGGGTGTCAAAATACTATTGGGTAAATTGGCAGTGGACGGAATCACACGGACTGAAACAAAAACATTCCAACATGGAACGTGCATTACAAAGTAGAATAATTGGCTGTAGAATTGTTTTTCGGAGAAACAAATATGTGAACTTAGCATGTTTCTTAAATATCTGCAAGCATAATATATTATTTTATGCTTTAGTTCAGACAAAAGAAAAATCAGCGAAAACCATTTCCTCTCACATTCCTCTAGTCATAAAAACGATCTACTGCCAAGACAACAGCACTGTAATCCAAGTGGAAAGACAATATTATTACGTTTTCGTCCCATAGTGAATACAGACCTTATTAATAAAGCATACTAATTTACTGCTATTACTATAGTAAGTACACATTACATGTAAGGACAAAGTAAAATAAAGCGTTAACAAACATCTATTAAGACACATTATCTTCACCTGTCACAGTCTTCTCTGTGTGTGTGTGCGCGTATGTGCGCGTGCGTATGTGCGGAGGATGCCTGATAGCCGTCTCCGACAGAGAGCAGACGAGACGGGCTAAAACATTGGTGACATTCAATCTTATGTAAACAACACACACAAACACAAGGGCATTGGGAAATGTCATGCCCAATTATTGTACAAGTTGATAAATTAATTATTTTGACAGGCCTATAAATGAGGCTCACCTTCCAAATTTTGGTGATGTACCCATGATGCAGTGGGCTTCATCTGGCATTTTTTCTCGCTGTGTTTTTCTTTGTCCATGTCATGATCTTCAGGTCCCTTCTCAGCAATGTTGTCATCATCGATATCCTCTTCGAGATCCTGATACACCTCTTCCTCATCATCCTGCAGAAGGACCTTTTTTAGAAGCAGCAAGAAAAAAAACGAGAGCCCAACCCCTGGCAGAACCCTCCGAAGTTAGCAAAATAAGCACTAACACAGCGGTACACAGACCAGTGTAAAGGTGAGGCTTCGGTACACTGAATAAACTGTTTTTGTGAGGAAACGGCTTATATCACTTAAACAACTTGGCACCCTGTCCACTAATCTTCAACATGTTTTCAGTTGTTTACAGACAACTTTGTGATGGGTAGTATATGAACTCATTCATTTTTATGCTTTCTGCAAACAGTTGTGACAAAGCTGACCTAATTGTCACCGCTGGGCAACACTGGCACACACACACACACACACACACACACACACATGCATTCACACAGAAATACTAACCTTTGTAATGGTCCACACTCATTTCCCCCTCCCGCTGTTTCTGCCATTGGTGGCGCGGGTGCACACGCAGTCCCGATGGCACACGGACATGTTGAACATCATTTCTTTTCCCCCCGTCAGTATTCATAACCCTGGACATTTCACACACTCACACTGCTCGTTGTTTGACGTATTGTCCTGTCTTGTCCTTGTTTTAGTGTGTTCAATTGGGCATGCGATGGTCGGTGTTCCGGTGTGAGATACTGCGTCGCAAACAGAGCAATCGAGCGGCGATCGGTTATGACATCACTGACCGCGCCGCACCGGCGCAGTGCACCGGAAGCCGGCCAAACCATTGTTTAATTGTTAATAGGGGTACCCATGTTTTATGTATGATACATTTAAAGTGTTAAATGTAGTATTTTTGTAATGAATGTTCTTATTTGTGGATTATGTGTGGAGTTTGTGTTTAAGTTAATTGAATGTATAGGAATGAGTGGAAATGGGTTAAGTAACTTAAGAGTTTATACCTGCTATACATACCTGGTTTGAGGAGTCCCGTGGTAGGGGCGTGGTGTAGTCTGGCCTATATAAGAGCAGGCCAGACTCAAACTAATTGCTTGTTTACCAAGTCAAAGTGAGAGTGCAACTGCGGTGCCTCGAACGAACCTCCAACACCTGTATATTGTGGATACTTACCTTTATATATTTTTGGTTGGATTATTTCCTCTTTATTTTGCTGTTTGTTGTTTTTTTTTACTTTGGGTTTTTTTTTTCCCCATTGTTTTTTTTTCCCCTCTCGCACCTGTATATATAATTCACCGTTGGACTGTATATTTTTTTTTTGGCACTGTAAATAAACCACACTTGCACAAAAGTGCTATTGCGGGCTGAGCCATCAATTTTTAACATCTTTTACGAACATTCACTTCGTCCCCAAGCGAGTGGTGGTTCTCGCTTTATCACATTTGGTGGCAGCGGTGGGATGGCAACCCGCAAGACAGTGCCAAAAGGCAGAAAACCCAGGACGGGTTTGCGGTCCCAGGTGAAGGCGGTGACTGAGGAGGAGGTGACCTGGGATTCGATGGAATCTACGGAGGATGAGGAGGCAGCTGCAAAGCTTCCTGAAGCCTCAGCAAAGGCTAGTTCACCACAGACCAAGCCCGTCACATCCAGTGCAACATCTGGTGAAGGAATGGTGTCTCTAATGCGCAAATTCCTTGATGCACAAGAGCAGAGGGAAGAGAGATATCTGCAAGAGCTCCGAGGACTACGAGAGTCCATCTTACAGTCGGTGCGGCCTGCAGAGACCTCCTTAGACGTGGATAGTCTACGGATGGACCTACCAACACCAGCAGCACAGAGAGTCTCCACACGAGGTGGTACAGCCCATGTCCTAGACTCCACAAGTGTTCCTGCACCAAGCCAGCCAATGCTGCGTTCTGAACCAAAGGTGCCAGCCTTCCAACAGGGGGAAGACATTGAAAACTATCTTCGGCGGTTCGAGCGGCTGGCCAGGACCTGGGGATGGCCTGAGCAGGAGTGGAGCTTCCGACTCGTTCCGTTGCTGACAGGGCAGGCACTGGAGGCATACCTAGCGATGGATGAGGAGCAGGCGGAGGTGTATGCTGATCTTAAGGAAGCACTGCTGGAGAAATTTAACATCTCACCAGAAACCTACCGCCAGCGCTTTCGAGCGTCATCTCTTCCAACGGGGAGAATCACCAACAGAAACTTACCATCGCTTAAGGAATCTGTATCGACGATGGGTGCGGCCTGAGGAGCACTCTAAAGAGGAAATTGGAGAGGCTATTATCCTGGAGCAGCTTCTTCGCGTGCTTCCGTATGACACTCGTACCTGGGTACGGGAGCATGAGCCGACGACGGGGCTGGCGGCAGCAAAGCTGGCTCAACAGTACATGAATGCTCACCGTGGAGGCCCACGCACTCAACCACCTAGAGGTACTGTACGTTCTGTTTTTTTGATAGCGCTGGGGCTGAGAAAAGTCATGCTGATCGTACAGACAATGCGCAAGGCCAAAAACCAACTGTGGGCAAGGGATTAATTTGCTTTTATTGCCAACAGCCAGGACACAAAGCATCAGTGTGCCCTGGGCGAAAAGCAAAACTGACTGGATTTTGTTATGTTCCCAGAGAGGAAGGCAATGGGAGAGACTCTGTAGAGGGGAGTCAAAATGTGTGCAATGTAACAGTTAATGGACATTCTTTGCAAGCTCTTTTGGACACTGGTAGCACTCTCTCGCTGTTGAAGCCATGTTTTGTTTCAAATGTCAATTATGTAAATACCACCGCTGTTCAGTGTGTACATGGGGATGTAAAGCAGTACCCCCGAGCTGAAGTGATTGTTGAAGTGCATGATCAATTGTACTTGTTAAATGTTGCCATAATTGATAACTTACCAGCAGACATGATTCTGGGTCGAGACCTACCGGTACTGAACGATCTGTTACAAACCACCAAAGACACTGAAACTGCTACTCCTTCTGCCACTGTGGAAGTGTCATGTCCTGTTGTCACTCGGGCACAAACCAAGGCAGGTCTGCAGCCACTGCCAGACTTAGACTGTAGTCTGTTGCAGGGCGGGACTAAGGGCCCTAGAAAGTCACGCCGACAGCGGCGGCTAGAGAAGTACCTGGGTACCCCCCAGACTCCAAGACTTCTGTGGATGGTCTTGATGTTAGTGGCTGGAGGATACCGGAGGACATTGCAAAATTGCAAAAGGGGGATGAGTCTTTAAAACTACTATTTGGGAAGGCTGAGTGTGAAAATACAACTAATCTGTGCAATGAAAAGTATGTTGTGTTAAATGGAGTGTTGTATTTGCAGACAAATGATGTGACACGTCTAGTTGTTCCAACATGCTGCCGCCATATTGTCTTACATTTAGCACACACTGTTCCCTGGGCTGGCCACCTGGGGGCTGCAGAAAACATATGCCCGTATTAGTTCACGCTTCCACTGGCCTACACTATACACAGATGTACAGACATATTGCAATACATGTGCCATCTGTCAAAAGACCAGTGTTGTTTCCCAGCGGGGTAAAGCCCCCCTGCAACCTCTCCCTGTGATCTCTGCTCCTTTCAGACGAATCGCCATGGACATCGTAGGCCCACTTGAAAGAAGCAGTGCGGGATATCGGTACATCTTGGTGGTCAGCGATTATGCTACAAGATATCCAGAGGCCTTTCCTCTCCGATCCATCACCACGCCCAAAATCATCCATGCCCTCATCCAACTTTTCTCCAGGGTAGGCATCCCAGAGGAAGTCCTGACAGACCAGGGAACCAACTTTACCTCACGGCTAATGGGGCAACTGAACCAGCAGCTGGGTATCACCGCCATCAAGACAAGCCCATACCACCCTCAGACGGATGGCCTGGTGGAGAGGTTTAATCAAACCCTGAAGAGCATGCTACGGAAGTTTGTGGCAGACACTGGGTGTGATTGGGACAAATGGCTGCCTTTTGTGCTTTTTGCCTATAGAGAAGTACCTCAAGCCTCAACTGGGTTCTCACCATTTGAACTCCTCTACGGCTGGCAAGTGCAGGGACCGTTGGACCTACTAAGAAAGGGGTGGGAGGACCCTGCCTCCAGAACTGAGGAGAAAGGCATAGTACAGTATGTGCTTGAGATGAGAGATCGGCTTGAGCGGTACCGGGAACTGGCAAAAGAGAACCTGCAAGAGGCACAACAAGCTCAAAAACGGTGGTATGACCAGCATGCAAGACTTCGACAGTTCCAGCCAGGGCAGAAAGTGCTACTCCTGTTACCAACATCATCGAATAAGCTGTTGGCCAAGTGGCAAGGACCATACACGGTGGTCCGCAAGATGGGGCCAGTGACCTACGAGATCCACCACCCTGATAAAGGGAAAGCCAAACAGACTTACCACGTAAACCTACTAAAGGAGTGGAAAGAGTTGGCCGGTAAGGCAACAGAGACATCACTTCTGGTACAGAAGGTGGAGGATGTGGAGGATGAAGGTTCAGAGGCAAGAGCTCAGAGACAGCCGTCAGTGGTGCATTTGGATCACCTAGATGACGTGAGAAAAAAGGAGCTACATCATCTCATGAACCAATTTCCAGCTTTGTTCCGCCAGAGGCCTGGGCGGACTGAAGTTATCCAACACACCATACACCTGACTGATCCAACACCGTCAAGACAGCGGCTTACCGTGTTCCTGAAAGGCTGGTGGAACCTCTAAAAGAGGTCAAGATGATGAAGGAACTAGGAGTAATAGAGCCCTCTGAGCGAATGGAGCAGTCCCATGGTCATTGTCCCGAAGAAGGATGGGACACTGCGTGTCTGCATCGACTTTCGTAGACTGAATGCGCAATCAAAGTTTGATGCCTACCCAATGCCGAGAGTGGATGATTTGTTGGAGAAAATAGGACAAGCCCAGTTTATCACCACCCTGGATCTGTGCAAGGGTTACTGGCAGGTGCCCCTCGATCCAGCCTCCAGACCATATACAGCATTCCGGACCCCACTTGGGCTATACCAGTTTACGGTCCTTCCCTTTGGCCTGCATGGGGCACCTGCCACGTTCCAGAGGTTAATGGATCGAGTCCTCCAGGGCTGTGAGGAATGGTCTGCTGCTTATCTTGACGATGTTGTGATCCACAGTAACTCCTGGCCTGAGCATCTACAACATGTGCGACAGACTTTGGAGAAGATACAAGCAGCCGGGTTGACACTGAATGTAAACAAATGTGAGTGGGCGCGTCAAGAAGCTAGTTACCTTGGATACCACCTAGGCAATGGCCAGCTACGTCCACAGGTGGACAAGGTGGAAGCAATTCGGCGGAGCCCAAGACCCAGAACAAAGAAGGAGGTGAGGTCTTTCCTAGGGTTAGTGGGCTGGTACAGAAGATTTGTGCCAAATTTTGCCTCGATTGCAGTACCCTTGACAAACTTACTAAACAAATCGGTAAGCAATCCAATTCCATGGACTGAGGACTGTGAGTCCGCATTCAACAGTCTGAAGGAAAAGATGTGTTCCAGCCCAGTCCTGCAGAGTCCAGATTTCTCACAACGGTTCCTTGTACAGGTGGATGCGTCAGCAACAGGAATTGGGGCAGTGTTGGCACAAGGAAGTACAGGAGAAGAAAAACCAGTCGTTTACCTCAGTCGCAAGCTGTTGCCCAGGGAAACCCGATACTCTGCAATAGAAAAGGAATGTCTCTCCATCAAGTGGGCCCTTGACAGTCTACGGTATTACCTCCTTGGCCGAGAATTTGATCTTGAAACCGACCACAGAGCACTGACCTGGATTCAATCTATGAAAGACCATAACGCCAGAGTTACAAGGTGGTACTTAGCCCTGCAACCTTACAACTTCAAAATACGACATCGACCTGGCAAGCAGAATGTGGTCGCCGACTACCTGTCCCGGTTCCCGGTCAGTGCGCGGCTTGGAGAGGGGGGAGGTAATGTGACAAAGCTGACCTAATTGTCACCGCTGGGCAACACTGGCACACACACACACACACACACACACATGCATTCACACAGAAATACTAACCTTTGTAATGGTCCACACTCATTTCCCCCTCCCGCTGTTTCTGCCATTGGTGGCGCGGGTGCACACGCAGTCCCGATGGCACACGGACATGTTGAACATCATTTCTTTTCCCCCCGTCAGTATTCATAACCCTGGACATTTCACACACTCACACTGCTCGTTGTTTGACGTATTGTCCTGTCTTGTCCTTGTTTTAGTGTGTTCAATTGGGCATGCGATGGTCGGTGTTCCGGTGTGAGATACTGCGTCGCAAACAGAGCAATCGAGCGGCGATCGGTTATGACATCACTGACCGCGCCGCACCGGCGCAGTGCACCGGAAGCCGGCCAAACCATTGTTTAATTGTTAATAGGGGTACCCATGTTTTATGTATGATACATTTAAAGTGTTAAATGTAGTATTTTTGTAATGAATGTTCTTATTTGTGGATTATGTGTGGAGTTTGTGTTTAAGTTAATTGAATGTATAGGAATGAGTGGAAATGGGTTAAGTAACTTAAGAGTTTATACCTGCTATACATACCTGGTTTGAGGAGTCCCGTGGTAGGGGCGTGGTGTAGTCTGGCCTATATAAGAGCAGGCCAGACTCAAACTAATTGCTTGTTTACCAAGTCAAAGTGAGAGTGCAACTGCGGTGCCTCGAACGAACCTCCAACACCTGTATATTGTGGATACTTACCTTTATATATTTTTGGTTGGATTATTTCCTCTTTATTTTGCTGTTTGTTTTTTTTTTTTTTTTTTTTTACTTTGGGTTTTTTTTTCCCCATTGTTTTTTTTTTCCCCTCTCGCACCTGTATATATAATTCACCGTTGGACTGTATTTTTTTTTTTTGGCACTGTAAATAAACACACTTGCACAAAAGTGCTATTGCGGGCTGAGCCATCAATTTTTAACATCTTTTACGAACATTCACTTCGTCCCCAAGCGAGTGGTGGTTCTCGCTTTATCACACAGTGATTGACTGTAGTACAATATCAAAAGGAATGAATGAAACCAAGGCTATAATGTGATTGTTCTACAAGGCACACATGTACTCAAGTTGACTGTCATACTTTCTCCAGTGGTGGAGCCGGTAATACATGATAGGTTGGTATCTCCTCATATAAAAAGAAAACCTCAGACTAAAACATTACACTGTAGATTGTGAGGGTATGTGTAGACTTACCCCCTCTTCCTTTAGCAGTAACTTGAGGCCTGGCTTGTCCTTCATCACCTCTGACACAAGGAATAGTGCACCACATATAAAGGCAGGGGTCTGCTCAAAGCTGACCTGAAGTAACCTTTTCACAAATGCCTTCACCCGTCTGAGCACTATATCAGCTTTCAGAGACTTATACAAGAGGTTGAGAAACATACTCTTTCTTGAGGATGACAATAATCCTGGGTCCAGCAATTTCCTGTGGACAAACAAATGGAGACATGAACCATAATGCTCTCTGTGTTACTTTACCAATAACATGGTTTCTTCAGTTTTTAATCAAATTTTAAGAATTTAAGACTTTTTGAAGATCATGTGTCCATAGCAAACGAATGAATGAATGAATCTGATATTGTTTTACTTTATTAAACAGGCTGCAAAACAGCAAAACAGAGTAAGCGCAAGTTTAAAATATTCAATACATGTTTATTCACTATATACATTTGTACTGAAATTAGTCTACGCACTAATGTCAATTAATATATGACAACAGATGTGGGAACCAATTAGATTCAGGTGCTTTTTTTTTTATATGGTATATCACTTACGTAAATAAGCAAATGTTCTTGCATAAAGCTACCAGATTAATTCATACTTGGAATAACAAAGAAATTATATAGACTGATTTTATGGGACTTTTTCGTTTGCTTTTTTAAGGCTTGTCAGTTACAAATCACCATCCTTTTATCATGAGTCACAGTAAATTAGATAAGTTAGTAAATTAGAAAATGCTTGTTTTTTTGGTCAAATATTCCTTTCCCATTGCTTCTGCAAAGCAGTATAATCTTTAAATAATTTTGAAATATTGTAAGCCATATTTGCATATTTACAGTTTTTTTTCAATTGCCAACAAGCGTTTAGCAATACTTAAAGTACTTTTTCCTAAACTCTTAACACAGCAACACACATACATCACACAATTAGCCAAATAGTTAATTTTCTGCCCAAAACCATATTTTGTTATATAAACACACACTCTACATTTCAAAATGCTAAAAACCTTTTTCAACACATACTAACTCCATCAAAACAAAGCAAACCTGATTCAAAATCGAGTCGTTCTGTCAAAACATAGCACTAATTTTCTATCCAACATGAACAAATAGTCAATCAAAGCGCAATGACTGTCAAAATACTAACAGTTGATGGCATTATGAAAACTGCATTACTGTCATGTTTCAGTTCTACCTGCAGAAAATATGAAATCCATTGTTTTTATAATTCAGTTTCCTTTTACTGCAGTAATAGTATAATGAATGCAAGCCATTCTACATTTTTGGTTGAGTGTTGAATGTGTGCATTCTTGGCAACAGAAGTGAGTCATTATTTTATAGAATGTGCAGTAGAAAAGAGAAGAAGAAAGTAACAGAATTGCTCAGGGCAGCTACTGGTCAAATGGGTCCCCTATGCAGGACTTCAGTTGGCCCCTTGGTTGAAATCTCTTTCTGGGGTTGGGTGTGTGGTGTTGATGTTGCCCCTATAGAGGGTGGGATGGTGTACCCTTGGTAGTTAGTGCCCTACACAGACCACATATTCTGCATATATGGAACATTGGTAGTGGAATCGTTGTAGTAAAAGCTTTACATGAAGCTTTTACTGAAATGAAAACTTGAATAACTGAAATGAAAAATTGCTAACATTAATCAAAACAAATCCAACATACATGGCCTTTGGTTACTGTTGAAGCTTTTTTTTCACCACAGATAAAAAAAAAAAAAAGTATAAAAAGGTAATTGTGACTTTTTATCTCACAATTCTATTTTTTTTATTTATTTATTTTTTTTATTTTGCAATTGTGAGTTTACATCTCACAATTCTGACTTTTTTCCCTCAGAATTGTGATATATAAACTATAGGAATTGAGTTTAAAAAGTCAGAATTGTGAGATAAAAAGACATAATTACCTTTTTTATTTTCTATTCATGGCAGAAATAAGCTTTCATAGGTTCCACATGTGTAAGTGGAAAAAAACAGATGCACAATCCAGCACACATTCTTCCTCCTCTCCCATACCTCTTCTTCTCCCTTGTCCTGATCCAACTTCTCCTCTCCTCCTTCATCTATTCCTCTCCCTCACCCAGATATTATTTTCTCTCTGCTCCTCTGTATTGTTCTTCATCCACATTGAACAAATCTGATTCAAAGTCCTATTTTACTGTGTGTCCATGTAATGAAATTAAATTGAACACCTGACTATGCTTCCAACTGAGACTGGAATCTGCTATTTCTCAATATTTCAGTGATCTGCTAATTAAAAAATGCTTATCAATTGTTTCAGTATTTGTTTTATATATTTTTTCAATACTTTTGAGCTGCTGTTGTTGCAAAAGTACAGGTTTTATACTATATTTAATGATTGAAACATTGGGTCTTCATTTCTGACTTGCTGTGTTTAAGCATTTGCAAATAAGATGAGAAAGATCCATGATTTTGGTATGGGGTAAGCTTATATGAAAAGAAAATTTAAGCATTTAGGAAATGTGTTAATTGACTGCATTTTGTGTGAAAACGATATGAATTGTGTTAACGGTATGGTCACAACAGACGGATGTTCTGCTAAATGTGTTTAGAGTTTTGAAAATGTGACTACAGATTGGACAAAAGTATGTTAGCAACTGAAAAAAACTAAGTATTTTTGTTCTGTATTTCTTTGCAACACAAAGTAGTGATGTCAAAAGTACTGACACTTCAATACCAAGTCAATACTAAAATAAGAATCATTATATATCAGTAATGTCTTTCTGCAATACCAACCCCATTTGGAGACTTTACATTCCCCTGTAAGAGTGTTTTCCCTTACAAAAGGCATCTTTTATGCTGTTTGGAATGCAATATATGTTCTATACAC
Source organism: Culter alburnus (assembly GCA_028476615.1). NCBI lineage: Eukaryota > Metazoa > Chordata > Actinopteri > Cypriniformes > Xenocyprididae > Culter > Culter alburnus. Next base: position 877 of record JAOTNS010002131.1, on the reverse strand, counting down.
ACAACTCACTAATCGACAGGTTGCTGCTTTCAAAAAATGCTTGTGTGTATGTGCACATACTCTCTCAAGAGCACTCATCACATGCAGCTGCATGAGAGCAGTGATCAATGGCCATTTTTTTTTACCTTCAATATCAAGATTCTTTACTAGTATTTAAATGTGATTGGTACAAACTACTGAAATGTTGGTATACATAAAATAAGTTTAATTAAGTGCACCTACTAAGTCATTCAGTTGATATTAATCTTTTGATATTCATCAGAAAAATAATCAGTTTTGGCTTACCTGTAGAGTGCTACATAATAGCGATCTGAAACGGTCTGCTGGGATCTCATGACCTGAAAGAGCAGCATGAGGGCTTGGACAGCAGTGTTAAATCTGACGACGTGCACCACTTTAAAAAGCGTGTCCAGCTGCTTGCACACATTCTCATCCCCAATCTTTGCGTACGGATACGCTCTGTTCACTCCTGTTAGCAGAGCACTGAGCATTTTAGACTCGATATCCTTCTTCTTAATGCATGCATTGAAAAACGTGAAGTAGATGGTGATGAGTCTGGCAGCTAGGTCTGTTTCCTCATGGCTCAGAATTATTTGGTTTAGGAAGCATGCTGCATAGTACTGAGCCTTTGCACTGATGTTAGATCTGAATATGAGGCGCTCAACCTCACAGCACACCACTGTCTTCATGTTGGGGTGTTTGTGAAGCACCGTTTCCAGCAGGTGCGAGGCTTTGGAGGCAATTTTGTATTCAGATCCCCCAATTTGTTGACAATCTGCACAAGAAGCATTTTCTCCTGCTCTGGCTGGTTGCACAGCAGCTCGTAGGCAGTGAGAAGTGATCGCATTTTTGTGGTCTGAACCGTATCGTGAGCCAG
>JAOTNS010002130.1:0-41078 GCA_028476615.1 Culter alburnus | reverse complement strand
AGAAACAAGCTTCCAAAAACATTAAAAAATCTTCGTCTGCAAACTATTGAATGGTAGTTTATGTAGGCCTACCCAAAATAATTTCAGTTTTTAACTACAAATTTATGAAAAAAAAAAAAAAAAGTATGTATAAACTCACAGATTCATCTGATCAGTGTTGTCCGCAGCGCTCACCCCTTTGAGGTCCAGTTTCTTGCGATACATGAGTTCGAGTTCAGCCATGGTTTGGAGATGAGCCTTCTTCAGCTGCTCTAGTTTGCGGTAGTACTCCTGGTTTGAGAAGTAGAACTCCCTGAGGTCGATGTGATCGCCCGTTACCCTGTAGTCTTTGATCAGCAGAGCACTGCTGTCTTTAGCAGGAGGGTCATCAGCCACCAGCTCGGGTCCAGAGTCATACTCCATCTATTAAGATACACACAAAGACAACAGGCTGATTTGCTTAGATTAAGAGTTAGTTCACCCAAAAATGAAAATTCTGTCATTTATTACTCACGCTCATGCCGTTCCACACCCGTAAGACCTTCATTAATTTTCGGAACACAAATTGAGATATTTTTGTTGGCTCCGTGAGGCCTGCATGGGGAGCAATGACATTTCCTCTCTCAAGATCCATAAATGTACTAAAAACATATTTAAATCAGTTCATGTGAGTACAGTGGTTCAATATTAATATTATAAAGCGACGAGAATATTTTTGGTGTGCCAAAAAAAAATAAATAAATAACGACTTATATAGCGATGGCTGATTTCAAAACACTGCTTAAGGAATCTTCGGAGCATAATGAATCAGCGTGTTGAATCCGCAGTTCGGAGCGCTAAATAAGTCGTTATTTTTGTTTTTTTTTGGCACACCAAAAAATCCTCGTCACTTTATAATATTAATATTGAGCCACTGTAATCAGATGAACTGATTTAAATATGTTTTTAGTACATTAATGGATCTTGAGAGAGGAAATGTCATTGCTCCCTATGCAGGCCTCACTGAGCCATTGGATTTCAACTAAAATATCTTAATTTGTGTTATGAAAATGAACGAAGGTCTTACGGGTGTGGAAAGGCATGAGGGCAAGTAATTAATGACATTATTTTCATTTTTGGCTGAACTAACCCTTTAAGTCCATATTGTAGGTTAAAAATAAATATCAATGCATAACTATTACTTTGATAATATGTGCAAAAAAATACTTTTGGTACTATTCCTTGCCCATAGAGTAATGCAAGTATATCAGGCCAATTCTTAATCATTAAAATTCTTCATCATTATCCTTTGACTGACAAAAAAATGTGTAATGTAAGTGATATGCAGTGAAATCAAGGAGTGTTGGTTGAGAGCCAGTGTTTTGATCAGGTTTTGATATGTCAGACTCTTTTTTGTGATTCTTGTCTGATCAGTAGCTGTGTGTGTAACATGAGATGACTCTCCCTGTGTGTGTGTGTGTGTGTGTGTGTGTGTGTGTGTGTGTGTGTGTAAGCTGTTAATCTGCAGGTCTGTCAGCTTTAGGGCCAGATGGCAGATTGTTCTTCATTCATACATTATATTGTCTCACGGTTCCTCACCGTACTCGATAAGAAACAGCATATCACACACGTTTATGTAGCTAAATGTGGACATGTATGCACATGCATTGCAAATAAATAAATAAATATTAATAAAACATTAGTTATGATTTAGTTATAATTTAACCTTTGAGGTTCATTTAGCTATATTTAGAATACCTATATGTAAACAATCATAACCACAACCACAGAAGTATTGATTTTTCCTACTTAATACCTCGAAATTAAGCTAACATGCACCTCAAGAACATCATGTCAGACATTAACAGATACAACTAAAGGTTAATCTTTCTTCTTCATCATTAGTGAGATGTTTAACCACCCATAGTCTGTTACACAACGATTATTTTCAACATTGTGTAACCATGTTTAAGCCTAAACGTTAATAGGCTACTGATTGACTGGAAACCTTAGCTGTGTTTCGCTTTGTGAAATATCTCTAATGCGTTACGCAAAAATTTGCAAACTAAAAACCTTCTTTTCATACTTTAATCGATAATAAACGCAGTTTAACAGCTTGTAGTCACCTCTTTTTCACAGCGCCTGTTGTCCGTGAGCGCGGGACCGGGCGCGCGCGGCAGTGATCGCTCCCTCTCATATTGAGCTAACGGGACTTTAGTGTGCGGGTCCACCGGCGTCTTCAGACAGGACGTCACCAGGACATTAGTGCGGTAAGACTTCTTCATATCGGTCTCTCTTTCTAGACTAGTATATTTAACATGAATGAATTAAAGACTGACTGATTCTCTCTGACTGTAACAGGTGCGCGTCTCCTTGACGACGGCGTAGTAGCGTCGGGAAGCAGCAGTGACGCGGGAGCGCGCTTCTATAAATAATGCCAATATCATGCACTAAAGTTGTGTGGGGTGGGGTAAATTAAGCGTGATCTGCTGTGATGTTACAATCATGGACACAACCCTTGAAATGGGCTGAACTGGAACGTGCTAAGCAATCCACTACAGAGTTGATTTATTATTTACATTTTTCCCCTTACGAAATTATATTATTGAATGCAGCATTCTATATGTATATGGGTGTGTTTGGGTTGTTTTAAATATTTTTTTAAAAATTAATATATCATTGAGTTGTTTGTGGTGACGTCACAATCGTGTTGCATTGTGGTATATAGCTGCCTGAAGTGTGCATATGAAGTAGATTCGCTCCCTCAGTCAAAATCGAGGGGTCGAGGGTCTGTCCATATAACGTTAAACTTCATTCGTCCACTTCATGAAGTTGAACGCACTTCAAAATGGCGCTGGGATTCCCCCGAGGGGAACACCCTGTCCAAATACTCACACTTGCGGTCTTTGCACTTGACCACTTGTCTACTTGCGTGACGTATTTCCTGTATTTGGCTCAAGTGTTCAAGCGGGTGTGAAGACTGCAAGTGTGTGGAGAACTTTTGATTACCCATATAGGACACACTTATAGTCTTGCAAAAATGCAAGCGTTTACAGAGCTTTTGTTTTTTTAATTATTATTTTCAATACTTTGCATTTTAAAATACACATCTAAATGTCTGTTCAGTGGTCGCAACTAACAGAACGATTGCGGTGCTTCTTTAAGTGATAAAAAGCAGTTGCAAATGTACAAAATACACATAGCCCATCATCTTTGCATCAATAAATGTGGCAAACACTTTATATTTACTACCAAATTACATATCGGCTATATAATTAATTAAAGGTGCTCTAAGTGATCCTGGGTGAAACTTTCTGTTGACGTTCGAAGTGTTGTCAACCAAAAGAGAGGCTAGCTAGACCCTCCCTCCTCCTCCTCCTCCTCCTCCTCCCCCTCCCCTCCCCTCCCCTCCGTGCTTCCTGAAACAGTCATGAACATGCATTTAAAATCATTCTTGTCGGTTATTGGCTGGAGCATGTTTATTATGTTTTGTGGTCCAGGCTGCACCAGTTTTTTTTTTTTTATTACCGTTTTCGGAGCTTGTGGCGACTACAGAGACTGTGTTTTTTTACAGTGTGTTCAGGGGACAGGCAGCTAGCGGATAGTGAGGAGATGTTTGCTGTATGTGACAAAAAATGTTTTGGCCTAAAAACACGTGACATCACTTAGAGCACTTAACTTATACAGATCAATGATTTCCTCGACATCTCGCTATTTCGGGGCATGTGAGTTCCGAACATAGTGCATGATGGGATATGCTTAGCCTCGAATACTGCTCCGAAGCGGTATTAGAGATAGTGTAGGTTTAGTGTGCTTAAGGGCACTGCATTGGGTCAAGAAATCAAGTCGTCATGAAATCAAAATTGACCCTATTTACTTTGTTAGTGCATATTACTAGTCTTGTGGTGAACAATTAATCCATGCAAGTTAATACACAGAAAAAAAATTGTTTGTCATGATAATCTTTAATCAAAATCTGAAAAGTTACTTCCGCTCTGGAATGGCGTTCCTTCTCTGATGACGTCAATTTGACAGCTTGTGTTGATAATGCGTAAACCACTCCCCTCCAAACCGTTAGTCTGCTATGAGCGAGAAATGGATAGGAGGAGCGCAAAAGTAAACTCTGCCCTCTATCAATATTCCGTTTCACTTGGAAATATGTCACAACACTGGAGAGAAAAGTCATCTGCAACTTCCGGTTCACGGGTACTTTAAGACATGGGACAGTCTTGCGCATTTACTTCCTGTTGCGTGAACACGCATTCAAGTGGCCGAGACCGCAAGTGTGGGCATTTGGACAGGGCAGAAGTGTGTGTCTAAACGCAAAGTGGAACGCAACCCTGAAATCTTAATGCCCAGGAGTGAGTTTTGACAGGTGGACGCTTGTATACATTAACCTAAAAAAGAGGAAGATACGCACAATCTTATTCACATCTTCGGGTCTTAGCGGGACCCGTTATATTATTAATATAGATGGTTCTCTAACTTCAAAAGATTACTTTTGAACAACAGGCCCCAGGATTTAGACCTATATTGTATTTATATAAAGTGTTCACAGGCAAATTTGCTTTATCTATTTTCTAGGCATAAAAATCAGGCAAATGTCAGGAAACATGATTCCTGCCAGCATGTCAATATCCATGGATTACTGGATCTTTGGAAAGTTGTAAGGAACACTATAGAGTCCATGAGTCCAATCTTTAGTTTAATAATTTGTTTTACTCATGTTATAGTGTTTTTGCTGTTTTCCTTATTAAATCCAGTCATGCAGCAGGATCTTTTGCCACTCAGCAGGGTTGCCAGGTTTTCACAACAAAACCCGCCCAATTGCTCCTCAAAACTAGCCCAACCACATTTCAGGGGGGTCTCATGGTAAAAATCGCATTATTTTGGATCGATCCAACCCGCGGACATGAAAAACAACCCGTGTCAATGGTTTAAAACAGTGGTCGCCAACCCGTCGATCGCGACGACGGGTTTCGATCTTTATCAATGTTCCAGTAGCTCGCGGAAAACAACAGAAATATGAGGGCAAAAATACATTTCTCCAGTCTTTGTCTGGATTTTTGTATTATTGTTCTGTTAATGTTTTGGGAGCTACTGGGACGTGATAAGGTAAATAGCCCACATCATGTCGAGTATGTAAACAGCCGTAAACAGAGGCCAGAGACGTGAGCCCGGACGCAACGAGGAGGGCCAATTCTGTAGCAGGCAGCGCAGCTCACTGTTTACGCTGCTCGAAAATATTAGGAAGAAAATATAAATATTGAATTAGGGGTACGGGTTATATGAATGCATTCTAAAAGTGAATTACTGTCTTCAGAAAAAAATTCGATGTCATGCCATTTTATTTTCCTCTGACCTCCAAATAAAGTAGCTAAGTATTAGCTCAGTTCAGCTTGTTACACAGCGTAAAACCAAGAAAGACTGTAGCGCGCTGCTCCATAAGCGCACCTGCGTCAGAGATGTGAATCTGGGCGTCTCATTTAGCCTGCGTTTTTGTTCAGCTTTTTGTGGTAGATTTAATTTCACAAAGATTATAAAGTTCAGACGTTCAGTTTTTGCTTTAAATGTGAAATAACTATCAATAATTCAAATAAAAAAAAATGCTCGTTGCAATGGGTTAGCATATTTGTTTGGATTGTGATTAAAAAGCAGTGGTTCCCCTATTCAAATGGCTGATGTATTTGGTTATAATAATAATAATAATAATAAAATAAATATCTGCAACCAGTAATCAAGAATCGGCCCAATTGGCGTTTGTAAAAAAATAAATAAATCAGAATCTAAATGGCACCGAAAAAAATACTAAAGACAGTCGGGCTGTCTTTTTCTATCAAGTAGGTCTTGTCTTTCATAAAGGTCGAGGTCAGGGAACTTGGGCTTAAAAAGGTTGGTGACCACTGGTTTAAAAGTAGCCCAATTCTGCGGGAAAACTGCAGACTTGGCAACACTGCCACTCAGTCCGGTTGAGGCGGCATGTTTGGGCGGGAAAGTGACTCAATGCATACCTTCTATTAGAGCAGAATAGACCAGTCACAACAGATCACAACAACCAGAGAAGAGGAATCTCTTCACTCTCTTAAACTCATTATTTTCTCACTTTCTTTCTTTCTGCATTTCATGTGAAAGTTTCTGTACATGTTTAGATATTAGTTTGTGTTAAAAAAAAAAAATCAAAGTCGTTTGTATTTTGTATTTGTTTTTATTTTGTTATGCGATTACGAATTTAATATCTTAAACTGCTGATCTCGTTACCATTCTAATAGTGTTTCACTATAGTTAGGGTTAGCTGTAAAAGAAGTGATTCTTTCAAATTTCCCCATAAATTAATTATTCTCTTTGAGCTAAATTGACCTGTTACAAGCAGCAAGTGCCCTGAATCTGATGCTTCCGTTTCTCTCTGATGACTCAGTCTGCTGACTCAGCTGCTATGATCCTGCTCTCTGCTGGACTGGAGGACTGGAGGAAATCTATTCATCAGTGGGCCTATAAATACCGAGTCTGCAGTATCAGGATCATTTCCACATTTATAGTACAACATTTTTTTGCAAGTTTTAGGAGTTTATACTATTTTATAGCACTTACTATTCAATTCTGTATTTTTATTAAGGAATTAGTTAATTGTAAAAATTTAATGATATACTATAACAACCCCTAACCCTAAACAAACCCATTGGTCCTCCTGAAAAATTTCACCTAATTTGTTTCAATTTATGAGCCTCTTTATTCTAGTTTTAAAATCAGTTTTCATTGTAAAGAGACTATTTGCGTGGCACAGTGCAATCTGGGACACTTTTAGACTTCTGTAGTTTACTGTAATTTTCACTTCAACACTTCAGACTAACAAATAAGACGCATGAAACAGCTAGAATAATATATGACATTTTCCTTATAACAGAGTCATATGAACATTAGCTGGCAGAAATTGTACATTCACAAAAATGATTCAATTAAATAATAGAAGCAAAAACACACACGACTATATAATCCTAGTTTTTCTCACAAATCCCTTTCCTCTTGTCAGAGCATGACATGTCATTCCAGTTGTTCAGGGGGGCCTTTGTAGGGATCAGTTCAAACACAGTCTCATTTCCATTATAGTCATCGGCTGATCTGTGGACCAAAACCTGAATAAAATGTGATTTTCAGTTACTCTGAACCTCAAAATGTTCAATGAAAGTTTTTATCCATTCAGCAAACAAACAAACGAGGATCTTAACAAGCTATTCATAATAAGAGCAAACAATATTCACAGCACCAAAACAGCAGAGTCGTGCAGAAGTTAAAGCAAAAGTGAGAAGACTTTATCCATATAAAGTACTCATTGGAAGTATTTTTTTATAGTGGATGTTGTCATAATTGTGTTTGTGGAAGAGCTGTATCTGATTTAAGAAGGTTATCATTATCTAAATTTAATAAATTAAGGACTCTTAGAGGACTTAAATCCACAGTGGTTTCTGTGAGTGGTTCGTCACTTACCCTCGATTCAGTGTTGAATTATCCACCCATATCATTTGCCTTCAGTCTCAATGTCAGACAAACCAAATCCACACTCTGTCCTTAATGACTGAAAATATGAACTTCTGTGTGTGAATAAAAACAGGAATAAGTGTGAGTCCTCTCATTCATGAACAGACTATCACACAAACTCACCGTTCTCTTCCCCGTGTGATTCAAACCAGATCAGCTCCTCGATCCCGGCAGTACTTCCTGCCTCAGACCAGTTCTTCCAATCATGGGATATGAAAAAATTAACCTGGACATACACAGATTGCATTACCTGACAACTTTCAAAGGTAGCATATACGTAAAGATTGAAGAGAACTAGGGGGAAAAAAAATTACAAAAACAGTACTAACCTCGTTTAGATGCTTCTCTATCAGTTCACACTCAAGATGTGACTTTGCTTATAACGTCCAGTTTCTTTGTGTTAGATCAGTGTAATGTCCTGTAAGTGTTGATGGTCTGATTGGAACTCTTCACGTGGTTCTTGTAACTCTTGAACAAGAGATTCTCTCTATGCTGTGATGAAAGATGATGAGGACCAGCAGAAGAACAACAAAGAGGACCGATGCGGACAACTGTCATCAACACCAATACATCTAACTTCCGCAGTGCAAACAGAGAAACACAACAAAATATCAGTTAATACCTGTCATATTATTACAAACCCACTTCTGGAAATGTGACCATTTTTTTTTAAACATTGGAATAAAATGAAAACTTAAAAGACTTTCAAAACTCACATGAGGCAATATGTTATTCACAATAGAACACTGGATAACAAATGTTTAACTGAGAAATTGTGAGATTGCTAGAAAATATTGTGCCCCGGTCTTTTCATCATGGATCTTCTCGGTACACCCAAAAGGATTCAGGCCTCAAGTAGTTAAAGGGACTTATCGTCCTTTATATGAATCAGTTACTGAAACTGTTAGTTTACTTATTATTATAATTATAATGTATCCCTGGACAATAAACCTGGGTGCCATGATTGAACGCACTTTATGGTTCCGTCTAGTCATGGTACCCACCGGTTACCGGCTTTCTGTGCCTAGAGCGATCAACCGAAAAGATCTTCTCAAAATACTTGATCTCCAAATTATTTTATCTAACAGAAATTTTACAATTTTATGCACAAAATGAGCTCATTTCAAATGCGATGCCTGCAACAGGTCTCAAAATAGTTGGGGCAGGGGGCATGTTTACCATGCTGTAGCATCTCCTCTTAAACTTTTCAAAACAGTGTGAAGACGTCTGGGCATTGAGGTATGAGTTTCTGAAGTTTGGTGTTGAAATTTGGTCCAATTCTTGCCTGATATTGGTTTCCAGCTACTGAAGAGTTTGTGGTCATCTTTGACATATTTTTAGGTGAAAGAACTGGACTGCAGGCAGGCCAATTCAGCACCCGGACTCTTCTACGACAAAGACATGCTGTTGTAATAGCTGCAGTATGTGATTTTTCATTGTCCTGCTGAAATACACAAGACCTTCCCTGAAATAGATGTCATCTGGAGGGAAGCATGTTGCTCTAAAACCTTTATATATCTTTCAGCACTCATAGTGCCTTTCAAAACATGCAATCTGTCCATAAGTATGCACTTATGCACCCCCATACCATCAGAGATGCTGGCTTTTGAACTGAACTCTGATAACACGCTGGAAACGTCTTTCTCTTTGCCATCTTTACTTCTGAGAGACTATGCTCTCTAAGACATCCCTTTTATACTTAATCATGTTGCAGACCTGATATCAATCAACTTAATTAGTTGCTAGATGTTCACCCAGCAGAATCTTTTTAAAATTTCTTGAGTTTCAGACATTGTTGCCACCGTGTAACTTTTTTTGAGACTAGCAGGCATCAACTTTGAAATGAGCTCATTTAGTGGACTAAAGTGTAAACTTTTCCTCCTTGAAAACTTTCTTATGCTATCTATTCCTATTGTGAATAAAATATTGGCTCCATGTGATTTGAAATCTTTTAGTTTCATTTTAATTCAAAAAAACATCCCAACATTTCCAGAATTCGGGTTGTACAAAATGATTCAAATAAACCTTTTAATCTATATTTGTCTTTAGATAATGTAATAAGAGCTTTTCCAAGACAAACATTGCTTTACTGTAAATATCTTAAGATGAACATATTGAAAGTACTTTGTGTATGTGTCAATGTAATAAATATAAAGGCAGAAACATTGATATACTGTTCTTAGAAAAATTATTTGAAATTGTATGACAATTAGTGACATCTTTAACACCATCTGCGACACCATCTCTGATTTAAAGTAATTTTCTACTTACTGCGCTTTTCACCTTTTCCTTCTCTGTCCATGATTCAGATGTTCGAGGTTTAAATGTGTCCTTAATATTTCTGCAATCCAACATTTGATAAACATTGTCTAATTCCATATTTGGCTCTTATGTTGGACAATACATCTTCACGGATGAGCTGTGACCTTCAGAATGAGAGGTGTTTTTTACTGACACCTAAACAGGAAGCTGTTTCATTTCACACCTGCCTTCAACAAGAATAAAGATCAACTAAAACTCTCTGCACTCATGTTATGCTTGTTATGGAACATTCAACCACGTTATCAGCTTCAAAAGCCAACAAGTGGAATCGGTGACCACTCAGATGGACTCAAATACCCTTAAACAGCCCAAACTAGACCTTTGTGTTGGTGATGCAGGAAACAGCAGCAAGTGCCCTGAATCTAATGTTTCTGTTCCTTTCTGATCACTTTAGTCTGATAAACCTGCTCTCTGCTGCTCTCTGCTGCTCTCTGCTGCAACCTAAGTAACACCAGTGCAGCAGAGAGCAGGTTATCAGACTAAAGAGTTGAAGCAAAATCTAAATGCAGCAGTCTTTATTTTCAAACGAACTCAAATCTTTATAAAACCAAGCAAGCAGGAACAGAACAATCTAGCATAATATAGACATCATTGACATACAACTATACAGAACTAAACCCAGGCTTAAATACACAGGCAAACAGATCAGGAAAATGAGACACAGCTGACAAGACAAATGAGACACACCTGAACTGAGACTCAAATCAATATGTAACCATGGAAACAAACTGACAGGGTACAGAGGAGTACTTGAACCAATTAACAGATTGAAAACAAACCTAGAAACTAAGACATGAACAGAACAAGAAAACAGATCAAAAACAAACTCTAAACATGACAGAACTCTCCCCTCCAGGTAGGCGGGTCCTTGCACCATAATACATTCATAGGGGTGCCCTGCAGGCTGACAAGGAGAGGCTTAGGCAGAGTAGGAAGCCTCCAGGGTGGTACAGGAAGTGCTGGAGACTTATGGGGCTTTCACACTGGGCTCGTTTGCCACGGTCCGAGCCCGGGCGCGATAGTACTCGGGTGCCTCCCGAAGCGTTGGTCTGGTTTCAGACTCAAATTGATTCTATCGAACCCTGGTGCATTTGCGTTCATCTTACATCATCACAGACGTGCACGGCGCATGATAGAAAACAGAACGTGGGTCATTAAATTGTGGGTTTTTTTTATTGATTTGGAGCTATTATGTGCAGCAGAGTAAATGACACTTGGGTTTCCTGTATGTGTGTCACTTGTAGATGGCTTTCCGCTGCTTGCAAACAGACTATCTTAAGGAGACAGCTGATTACCATTCATTTGCCACTCTGATTGCTCTCGCAAAACGCACATACATTACATGCTCACTCCTGCTCGAATCCAAGGTAAATCATCAACACAAACATCTCTTACAAGTGTTTTATTGAAGTAAATATATTATAATCAGCTGAAACACATGCGCCGCTTACTTTACTTTCCTGAAGAAATGTGCACCTGAGACCGTGTTGCTTTCATATTTACGTGAACCGTAAGTGTAAGCTTTTGGTGGAACCACTTGGAAGGCGATCATTTGTTTATATAAAGCATATACATACATTTTTTTAGAAAATGAGCGATGGTTTTTCCAGATAAGACCCTTTTTTCTCATCTGGTATCGTTTAAAGCCCTTTCAAGCTGCACTGAAACTGTAATTTTGACCTTCAACCGTTTGGAGTCCATTGAAGTCCACTATAAGGAGAATAATCCTGGTATGTTTTCCTCAAAAACCTTAATTTCTTTTCGACTGAAGAAAGAAGGACATGAACATCTTGGATGACATGGGGGTGAGTAAATTATCAGGAAAATTTTATTTGAAAGTGGACTAATCCTTTAATTAAATGAAAAAACAAAGTGTGGAATGTTGGACACTTCATGAACTTATCAACTTGCCAGGTGCATGATTATGGGACGTTTCAGGCACCACCCCCTTGGGGTGACCTTCCTTCTCTGGCTTCCAGAACCTTACAGAGTGTATTGGGCAATTGGGGAGCTGTCCATGTCTCTCCAATAGGTGGATCTTGAACACGAGATGATGAAAGAGAACAATTGGTTACTGTCGTAACCCCGGTTCTCTGAAACATCGAGTGAGCCAAATCGTGAAGATTCAATGAGCACACACCGCCCTGGCGATTGATATTGTGCCACTGCTGTGGTATTGTCGCCACGTACGAGCACATGATGTCCCTGCAGGTGAGGCAGAAAATAATTTAGAGCTTTCCAAATGGCATAAGCTCTAAATAATTTATGAGCGCTGAACGTAGTCTGCTCGGCAGCAAAAGGTTCACCGTTCTGCTAGCCTGAGTGGCACCCAAGCCTGTTAAGGGCGCATCTGTTGACATGACTTTCCACAACATCACCGTCCCCAGAGGGATTCCCTCTGTGTAAAAGTCTGCAGTCCTCAAGTGGCGTAGATCTGCCGTGCAGGCGCGCTTCACACACAGCGAGCGGCAGAGATCGCGTAATGGGCTGAAATGTAGTGACAAAACCCATTATATGAACGCTCTCATTCTCAGAAGCCCCAGAGGCAAAACCTGCAGTCTGAGACATGTGCAATATTGCACTTTCGCTCCCTCTCTGAACAACAGTTCTATAGAGAGAACACGCTCTTGAGAGAGACGCACTCACATAGAGACTGAGTTCAGCTCCAAACCCCAGAAAATCACACTCTGACTGGGCGTAAAATTGCTGTTGTTCACATTCACCTTGAACCCAAAAGATGTGATGTGTATGAGCACACGGCAGGTGTCTTGCAACACTCTTTCGACTCGGCTATGATGAGCCGGTCGTCTATGAAGACCTGACATTCTCAGTGAAGCTAAGCCCACCTCCACAAACAAACAAGTCTGAGGGCTGAGTGAGAACCCGAGAGGAAGAACTGTGAATTTGTTACATATGCCTGGATAGGCGCAACAAAGAAACGTTCTGTGTGGTGGATAAATGCTTATGTGGAAAAAAAGCATCTTTCAGAGCGATCGATGTGAACCAATCATTCTGTTTTACTGAACGAGAGAGAACACAGTGGGTTAACATTCTTAAATTGTGTTTCCTCAAATGTTTGTTCAACACTGAGATCCAGAAAAGGACGAAGACTGTCATAATGGAAATTCGACAATGAGAGTGAAAACCCTGCTCGTAAAGATTCAGAAGTACTACTCGCCCGCCCCTTATAGATCTCGTCTTTCAGAGTGTGAACGGAGCTCTCTTCTGTGTGAGAAAAGATAACACCGCTGAAAGTGGGGTTTACATGCAAACTGAAGTCTGTACCACTTTATAATAGTCAAACATCACCCATTCGAGAGTCGACACAGACATCCAGACTCTCACGTGACTCATGAGCGTTACCAAACTCACCAGAGAATTGCTGCCAATTCAACCGGATCGTTCATTTGTGATACAATGCCACTCTCTAGTGGAAAACTTAGGGATGGCATGTGAGGTGGCTGAGAGATGTTATCTCTTATTAACGAATTCATTTATTCGTCTTAATTTTTGATTTGTGTTATGGTGAACACTGGAGCAAAAGCCTTTATTAAATTAGTGAGAGCTGTGTGTAGAGCACGGTGTGGTGACACTGCTTGTGCACTTTTTTCTCACCAATTTCCTTTTTTTAAAAGGGGGAAAACACATCGGGCAACACCGTGGAACAGTGGAACCTGTGCGTACTTGAAGTGGGCACCCACTGGCGAGGAGGGTGCTGACCTCGCTGACAGATAACTTCCGTCTTTTGAACGGGGGAATACGAAGCAAAGCCAGTGGCTTGTCACAGATATTAATAACCTTGCCAGCATATGGAAATGGCGTCCAAAGGCAGGGGGTTCTTAGGCGGCTGCACAGAGGGCATCTGACGCAGTGCAGGCTTTCTTAGAAGGCAATGTTTGAAAAACCTCCTCCTCCATATACTTGACATTGCAGCGCTTTTGCATTAAAGCGATGGCAGGACCAAAGAAAGCCTGGACAGGCTTAACCTGTGCTCCCGTGATGCGCCGCTCTTCACTATCGGGCAAACCAGATAGATTAAGCCACAGTTCACGTTCTCTTCACTGAGAGAGCTATAGAATGCCTGCTAGCTTGGACAGCTTGACAACAAGGCATTATAACAGGCCTGGTGAATGGACGCGGAAAGCGATCCATTTTACCGAGGAGACCAGGCTTGGGAGGGGTGACCAGCCCACCTTGAGCGCGTTTATTAATGTGTCTGGCGATATAGGGCACCCACACCGTGAAAGGCCATATCCTAACATCCAGACCTGCGAGATCGTGTTACAGGTTGAACGGGACTCCCAACAATGTTTAATGTGTTTAGCACAAACAAGGAAAATATGGAACAACTATTTCTTGGGGGGCCGTTGTGGGTTAGAGAGCATCAAAGGAATAAATGCATAGTCCAACAGGTGGGCAGCCATAGAACAGGGGAAAAAAGTGAAGAGAGCAAGGCTGGCAGCCTACTAAACTGTGCGAGCATGGGCGGCTTGCAGTAATTACTTCAGCTAACCTGGCAGATAGGACAAACACGTCCAGCGGAGGCTGATCTCAAAAGACGTGTCCTCCTGCAGACAATAGTGAAGTCCATAAAACCACGAGCTGTGTGTAAAATATTCCAGAGGTTGCAAGAAGCGAATGACAACTGGAGAACAGAGGCGTGAGCAGCCTATTTATGCTCAGGTAAGGGGATGGGGCCTTGCCTGGCATTGGCTGCACACTTCTGTCTATCTAGCCAGACTTGGTGCAATTGGATGCTTCTGCAGAGGTCAGGTATGGGTGCCCTTCCCATAGGAGGATCTCAATCATGAGATGATGAAAGAGAACCTATTGTTATCATGAGCATTGTATGTTTAAAGCAGACAAATGTCAGTAGACCGGGAAGATTTTAAAATGAGCAGTTCATTCATAAATACGTTGTGGAAATACAAAACGGAAGTCATGAGACAACAAGTGCAGTGCTGAAAAGGGATGGGACTACATAAGGTCTATAGTCTTGCAAATAATGCAAGTGCTTACAGAGCTTTTTTTAATTATTGTTTTCAGTATTTTGCATTTTAAAATACACTTCTAAATGTCTTTTCAGTGGTCGCTAAGTAACTAACATAAGACACAATAGAGTACCTTAGAGATGACGTGTTTTTGTAGGCCAACCCAGAAGTTAGCGGCGCACGGGGTTCCCTCAATCGAATGCCTATGCATTTTTCCCATAGACTTTTTGAAAATTTTTGGAAACCCTTTAACAAAGGGTTATGACATTTGTCTATCAAGATAATCTTTACAAGTTAACACAACATTTATACATTTTTGAAGCCTAGATAAAGTCATCAGATATAAAAAGCTAACAGTAGGCTATAAACGGACTACAGCACACCATGGTCACAGATCAAAGTCACCACCACCAAGCTTCCTCAAACTTTATTTAAAAACATGCTTGCTGATTATGATCTGCGATAGTCTGCTATGAGCGAGAAATGGAGAGGAGGAGCGCAAAAGTAAAACCCTGCCCTCTATTCAATATTCCATTTCACTTGGAAATATGTCACAACACTGGAGAAAAGTCGTCTGCAACTTCCGGTTCACAGGGACTTTAAGACATGGGACAGTCTTGTGCACTTACTTACTGTTGCATGAACACGATCTCAAGTGGCCGAGACCGCAAGTGTGGGCATTTGGACAGGGCAGAAGTGTGTGTCTAAATGCAAAGTGGAACGCAACCCTGAAATCTTAATGCCCATGAGTGAATTTTGACAGGTGGCTGCTTGTATTACATTAACCTTAAATGCATGAATGATATGCCAATCATTATTACATATTCGGGTCTTTAGCGACCCATATCTATATTTAATATAGATGGCTCTCTAACTTCAAAAGATTACTGTTCAAAAGATTACTTTTGAACAACAGGCCCCAGGATTTAGACTTATATTGTATTTATATACATTGCCTGGGGTACAAACAAGACAAGGCACGCCTTGTACTGGAGCTAAAGGACTCAGCGGACCCGCTTATAAGGAGTGCAAAAGTCATCATCTGAACAGGCCGCAAATGGAAGGCGCAAGCTGAGGTAGAGCATGCTATCTCCAATCTGCAACATCGAGAATTGATGGGGTTAGTCCAGACCAGTCGGGCTGGCCTAGGCTGGGGAGCACCACAGCAGCTCTGGTCTAAAACCACCAAGAGACAGCAGAAGACCATGGTGGTGGATGAAGTAACCAGCTGGAGCAGGAGCGCTTCCGCATAAAGGCGATATCCCAGAGCAGTCAAGGAGCCTGGACGCGATGGGATGTGACTGTGAACAGGCACATAACCTGGGCAGATATCTGGAGGATGCCACAATCCAGGCTCAGCTTCCTGTTTAGGGGGCGACCTGTGACACCCTCCCATGCCCCCGTAACCTCACCCAGTGGTTTGGAGAGGAGGTTGGCTGTCCCTTGTGTGGCAACATCAAGGCAAGCATCCAGCACATCTTATCAGGGTGCAAAGTGGTGCTGACCCAGGGACGCTTCAGGTGGCGTCATGATCAAATCCTGGCTAAGCTGGCGGAGGTCCTAGAGAGATGTAGGGTAGCAGCAAATCGCACACCAGTAGCAGTAAAGTCTTTCTAGGCAGGGTTTGTCAAGTCTAGCAGCATGCTCCAACCTCCTACTCACAGAAGGAACACCATGCTCACACCAGGCAAAGAGTGGCAGATGTTGGCAGACCTCAAGAAGCAGCTGGTCTTTCCAAGAGAGATCATGACAACTACCCACGGCTAGATATCATCTTGCAGTCCACGGTGGAGAAAATTGTTCTCCTCATTGAACTTACTATCCCCTGGGAAGTACTCAAGTACTCAGAGCTGGCAGCGGAGTGCCAAGAGGCAGGATGGAGAGCCAGGGTCTACCCAGTGGAGGTTTGGTGCAGGGGCTTTGTGGGCAGAACAGCAGTCCAACTGCTCCAGGGTGTAGGAGTTGTGGGGTCAAACCTGCTGAAAGCCATAAAGGAGTTGGGAGAGGAGGCAGAGAAAGCGAACTACTGGCTGTAGCTCCAGAGGAAGCACAACGGTTGGGGGCCAACACCCCTTTAAAGGCAGCTGCAGGGGGCGGCGGGGAGACGTCCCCTATATGCCACTGCCCCCCCGCCTGGAGATGTACTGGAATAGGGGGCGAAACATCAGTGATCGGCGGCCTCCAACTGACGACCCTGCAGCTGACCGTAATGGCACTAGCGGAGGTGCGACAGGCTGGAAAGCCAAAGCAGGAATAACATCTCACCTGTATAATGATTTATATAAAGTGTTCACAGGCAAATTTGCTTTATGAATTTTCCATGCATCAAAATCAGGCAAATGTCAGGAAACATGAGTCCTGCCAGCATGTCAATATCCATGGATTACTGGATCTTTGGTAAGTTGTAAGGAATACTATTGAGTCCAATCTTTAGTTTAATCATTTGTTTTACTTGAGTTTTTGCAGTTTCCCTTATTAAATCCAGTCAAGCAGCAGGATCTTTTGCCACTCAGTCCGACTGAGGAGGCGTGTTTGGGTGGGAAAGTGACTCAATGCATACCTCTATTAGAGCAGAATAGACCAGTCACAACAGACTGGGCCATCTGACCAATCAGAGGACAGTAGACCAATCACAACAGATCACAACAAGCAGAGAAGAGGAATCTTTTCACTCTCTTAAACAGCAGGCTAACTGGGTGACTGTGAGACAGCATAATGGCAAGAACAAACACCACTCTTCCGTTCCGATTAGAACATCAAACAGGTTCTCCCCACTCAGTGACGCACCCACTGAGAATCCTGTTGAAAGTGCCCTAGTTATTGGCGATTCTATTACACGGAACGTGAAAATAGAGACACCAGCCACCATAGTCACATGTTTGCTGGGGGCCAGAGCACCTGACATCAAAGCAAATTTAAAAGTGCTGGCTAATGCTAAACGTAAATATTCTAAAATCATTATCCACATCTGCACAAATGATGTTCGACTTCGCCAGTCAGAGATCACTAAAATTAACATTAAAGAGGTGTGTGAACTCGCAAATTCAATGTCAGCAGAAGTAATTTGTTCTGGCCCTCTTCCTGTTCGTCGGAGTGATGAGATAGTTAGCAGGTTATCATCACTCAATGGCTGGCTGTCTAAGTGGTGTCCGCAGAATAATATAGGTTCATAGACAATTGGAAAAGCTTTTGGGGCAGACCTGATCTGTTGAAAAGAGATGGTATTCATCCCTCCCGGGATGGTGCTGCTCTTCTATCTAGAAATTTGGCAAATAGTCTTAGAGCTGAAACATGACAAACCAGGGCCCAGATCAGGACGCAGACAAACTGGCTAAACCGACCGTCTGCTAGCCGCCTCACGTCACAGAACTCAGATAATTCACAGCACATAGAAACTCTTTCACCTAGATATTATCACATAGAGACTGTGTCTGTACCTCGAACTAGTAAATACAAAAAACTTCCGAAACCTTTTAAGGGTAAAATTAATTGATGTTCAAAAAATGAAAATCACAGATAATCAGATAAACAAATGATAAAGCTTGGGTTACTGAATATTAGATCTATTTCTTCAAAAGCACTTATGTAAATGAAATTATCACAGACAATAAACTAGACTTGCTGTGTTTGACAGAAAACCTGGCTAAAACCAGACGATTACATTATTTTAAATGAGTCTAGTCCTCAAGGTTATGACTATCGACACAATCCCTCGACAGAAAGGCAAAGGGGGAGGTGTTGCTGTAATTTATAGTAATATTCAGAATCATTCAAAGAATTTCAAATATAATTCCTTTGAAGTGGCTAACTGTATTATACACAAGACTAAATTGTGTCCAAAGATCCTAATCTTTGGACCAAAAACTTCCTCACGAAAAACCTTGAATACTCTCTAACACTTGACGGGTGCTCCATAAAATCTTCGTCCTCAGTTAGGAACCTGGGTGTGCTCTTTGATACCAATCTTTCATTTGAAAGTCATGTTTCTAGTATCTGTAAAACCGCCTTCTTCCATCTAAAAAATATATCTAAATTACGACATATGCTCTCAATGACAAATGCGGAACAGTTGGTTCATGCATTCATGACCTCAAGACTAGATTACGCGCTACTGGGTGGTTGTTCTGCTCGGCTTTTAAACAGACTACAGTTGGTCCAAATGCGGCAGCTAGAGTTCTTACTAGAACCAGAAAGTATGACCATATTAGCCCAGTTCTGTCAACATTACATTGGCTCCCTATTAAACATCGTATAGATTTTAAAATCTTGCTACTTACTTATAAAGCTCTAAATGGTTTAGCTCCCCAATATCTATGCGAGCTCTTGGTGCATTATAGTCCTTCACGTTTATTGCGATCTCAGAATTCAGGCCAGTTGATAATACCCAGAATATCAAAATCAACTGAAGGCGGCAGATCCTTTCCTATTTAGCACCTAAACTCTGGAACATCTTCCTAGCATTGTTCGGGAAGCAGACACACTCTGTCAGTTTAAATCTAGACTAAAAACACATCTCTTTGCTCTTGCATACACATAACACATTATCAATACATAAACATTTTTTCAAATCCGTTAAAGGATTGTTACGCTGCAATAATTAGGTCGGCCGGAACCGAGAACATTTCCTATAACACTAGATATACCTGTACATCAGATAAGAATGGCATCTACGCTAATATCAGTCTCTCTGCATATCCTGAGGTTTGCCGGGTGCTGGATCCAGGCCATATCCAGATCAGATGGAGAACCTGTGTCTGGACCTGACTAACGTAGCCCAGGAGACAATGGGCCTACAGATCCAGTTCTGGCTGCATCTATAATTCAGATTTTTAATCTCTGTATCCGCTTACATATTTTATATAATCTATTTTAATCTCTATAATAAAAATGTATAATTCAGATTTTGATCTCCATATCCATTTACATATATTATATATATCTTCCAAGGGGTTTTTTCCCTCCTAGGACTTTTTTCCCAGTGTTAGCACGCTGGGTTTTTCTCCTAGGGGGTTTTTTCCACCCCTGGGAGTCAGCCGACATTGGCTTAATGTAGCACCATCTTGTATATGTTACATATTACCACGCTTGCTTGTACAGCTTATTTTTAAGCACTTCTCTTTTTTCTGTGCTTCTAATATGTAAAGCTGCTTTGAAACAATTACCAATTGTAAAAAGCGCTATATAAATAAATTTGACTTGACTTGACTCAAACCGGTGCACGGAACGTTTTGCTACGGTTTCCGGATTGAACAACATGTTTCCCAGAAACGTTGTGCAATGGGGTTTGAGATCCGTTTTCGCTTGTTTGGTGGGTGTGTCAAAAATGTCAGCCCAATCAGCATCAACATGTATATAGACCACACGGTATTAAAGAGACAGCTCGCACAATGGGTCCAATTAAAGTTGTTTACAACTGTGTTCTCTTTTATTCTGGACGGCAAGTGCAGTGACTATAACATCGAGCGTACTATTTCGCAGTATTAAACACATATTTATACAGACTTCATCAGGCTCTGGAAATTCTTCAAAAAGATCACAAAGAATGGCCTTCTCAGCTGCCATAGTTGCATCTCTTGCGTCATCAGAACAGGGTGTTCAACGCACCACCGTTTCCATTAAAAAAAAAAAAAAAACGTTTTGCAACGTTTTGTCGGGGCTGAACGCAGCCCTGATGTTTCTGTTCCTTTCTGATGACTCAGTCTGCTAAACCTGCTCTCTGCTGCACCCTGCTGGACTGGAGGAAATCTATTCCTCCAGTCCAGACTCATAGGCTGCGTTCCAGTTCGGTTTTTAAATGCCCTTCCCTCGCTAACTTCACTCGGTCTCGTTGACTCGGATGTACGTCATTGCTTACGTTGCACGAGTGCCCACTTCTGGCGGAACCTTTGTATGGGCTGAACTGGAACGTCCGATCACTTGGAATCCGCAATGGAGCTGATTTATTATTTATTTTTTCCCCTTACAAAATTGTTTAATACAGCATTCTATATGTATATATGTGTGTTTTAAATGTTTAAAAAATAATTAATATATCATAGAGTTGTTTGTGGTGGGGTAAATTAAACGCGATATGCGGCGACGTCACAATCGTGTTGTATTGTGGGTTATGGAGCTGCCTGAAGTGTACATATGAAGTAGACTCGCTCCCTCGGTCAAAATCGAGGGAGCGAGGGTCTGTCCATATAAACTTCCCTCGTCCACTTCACGAAGTGGAACGCACTTCAAAATGGCGGCAGGGATTCCCCCGAGGGGAAGTGTTTAGGGAAGTTCGCGAGTGCGTGTCTAAAACCGAACTGGAACGCAGCCATAGACTCAAATGATTTGTTCAAAACACTGAATCATTCAAAACACGATTGAGTGTTGCTGTGAGATGCGCTATGTTGTGATCTTTGTTTGAATTCATCGGATCTATTTTCGCTGCTAAAATAGACCAAAACAGTCATTATTTCGTCTAAAATGTAAGTGACTTAATATTATTAACTTGTTTGTTGAACTGTCATATCAGTGTCACATTTTCAATCGCGAGGTGATGGTAAATTAAGTGATGGTCAATTGTCAGCTCTCTTGGTCGTCAGGTCGTATGATGTATGTTGCTGAACTGTATTCTAATGTTATAAATATAAAAACACCACATTTTGAAATTTTACTGCAGTATGCCAATTTAGTTTATTTGTGTGTGCTGCGCTCATAGACTTTAGAAAACGGCGCTCATTTGTTTGATTTCTCCTCGAGAAGCTGCGAAAGCCTCAAAAGTTTAAGGTCCTTGCACCCTGACTGAGTCCGAAACTGTCGTATTCGTTTTTTCATATTCGTCATTTGGTGGCTCTCAATTGTGCATTCCAGCTTCGCCTCAGCGCCAGGCGCAAGTCAAACGAGCGCGGAAAAGGTGCAGGTGACGACGAGGGCGTTTCAGTTGAACGACAGTGAACTGCGGTCAGATGAGATGTTGTCAGGCTATGTCGGTAAAACTCAGAAAAATTAACACGACTGTTCAATCATCCGTTATACTGTGCTCTCGGTGCGCATTCAAGAATTGCATGCGCAAATGCGCCGGCGCGCGCTGCATAATTACTTTATTATAGCTTAAAGGTGGTACAGGGGATGTTTTCGTCGACTGAGTTTTTGAAATGAGCACCTGCGGAAGAACAACCCCCCTCCTTCAGTGTTTGTTTACCACTGGCATTCGCTGTGTTATTAAGCCGGGCACACATTTAACGACTAGCTAAAACATTCTAAGACTGTGCTCAACATACAGCGATTGTTTCCTGCTCCTGAAGCAGATTTATATACTTTCACAAGGAATTTGAACACCGACTGTAATCGCAGACTGAACGCACCTGGCTCTGACTGGACGCGTTTGAGCGCGATCAGTCATAAGTATCAATTTACATTCATAATCGGCCTTACAATCGTTAAGTGTGTGCGCGACCTAAAGCCGTGGATTCATTATGTCGGACTCACCGCAGGTGACTCATAATCTGCAGTTGTTACTCCTGTCTCCTGACAAAAACATTGCATGCGGAGTGTGGAAAGTTACTAGAGCGCGCAGCCGCGCGTCTCTCACAAGGAACGTCATGGCAGTGATTGACAAGCCAGAGGGCCAATCGGCGCACGTCTCTCACAATGGCAGTGATTGACAAGCCAGAGGGCCAATCGTTTACACGATGATCGCGTAAACGATTGGCTGATGTTTTTAAGGCCCTACCTCGTGCACAGATGATGTATATTAATATTATTACTTTCAGTGCACCTAATAAATAGTCTTTCATCAGTTAGTAAAGACAGTTTCAAGTAATATTGCAAAAATGTATAAAACAAAACATCCTCTGTACCACCTTTAAATAAAGCGCAAAAGAAACTATGAGCATGCACCGTCCGTTGTTCTGTTGTAAGTCATGAAATTACCAAACATGCGATTAAAGCTGTCTCAAAACTGTGCATGCATGTATTTGTTGACATGGTTTTAAAGCTATTGTTGGCCTTAAAACGTCTTAAAAATGCACATATGTACACTAAGGAAATCGAAATTTTCTTGGGGGAGCATGCCCCCGTACCCCCCTACCAAACAACATTTTCTGACCTCGGTAAATATGAAACCCTGCATAGGGCCCGGCTTATATTCTATCTAATGAAATCTGAGGTAAACGTGTATTTCTCCAAATGTGCGTACTTTTGGACTTAAAGTTTGTATGTGTATGCAATGTGATCAAAAATAAATGGGACCAAATGCGATTGAATGTAAAGGTTTGTGTCTCGTTATTCTATTAATAACTACCGATTGATTTTGCATTTCTATCAGAAATTAATTATTAGTGTCATTGTAGTGTTGCAAATATCTAATACTTCAAATCTCAAGGTTAAATCAGATTTTTTTTTTTTTTTGTTGTAAAAATGTTTCTGCACTGGGGCCCCAACTGCAATGAACCAGCTTTAGGGGGGCCCAGCTTGCAAAAGGTTGAGAACCCCTGGAGTAGGGTATTCCTGCAATACCGAAGTCTGCAGTATCAAGACTTTTTTTGCAGGTTTTAGGAGACGGAATATACTATTTTATAGCACTAATAATAAAAAATACAGAATTAAATAGTAAGGAATTATTTAGTTGTTTAATAAAAAATTTAATTGATATACTGTCCTATAACCAACCCTTAACCCTAAACAAACCTGTTGGTAATCCTATTGAAAAATTTCACCTAATTTGTTTCAATTTATGAGCCTCTTTATTCTAGTTTTAAAATCAGTTTTCTTGTAAAGAGACTATTTGCGTGGCGCTTCACCTCTGATGTGTCCCACTTATAGTGCAGTAAACGGTAAAACAATTGAACCACAAACTAATGCGTTTATTAATACGTTAATAAAAATAATTTGAAAACAAATGCCAGTTTACAACATCCAGCAGCACAATAAACTGTTATTGCACAGCTAAATAATAACTGGAGACTGCTGACACTGAAAGCCTCGCACAAACGTTTAAAATGGCTGCGCCCACACTTGTTAAATAAGAGTAAAGGATAATAAAAGTGAATAATTTCTGTGGTTTAATCTTTGCATCTGTTTGATTGAAGTTTGTAGAATTGGCTTTTGGTATTGCAGGAATATATTGCAATAAAACAATAAAGAATGAAATATGAAATAAGAAAAAGAATAAGAAAAATACAATTTTCTATATAGTGGTTATTGACCATTTTATTGAATTTTATAGCAAAACAACACAAAGGCAGTTTCACAGACACTCAATATCAGAATAATAGGGTGAATCAGGGCAATCTGGGACACTTTAGACTTCTGTACTGTGATTTTCACTTCAACACTTCAGACTAACAAATGAGGCGCATGATAACAGCAAGAAGAAGAATCATATTGACATTTTTCTTATAACAAATTCATATGAAAATCAGCTGGCAGAAATTATACATTCACAATAAAAATGATTCAATGAAATAATAGAAGCAAAAACACAAGACTAGATAAAATCTAGTTCTCACAAATCCCTTTCCTCTTGTGAGAGCACGGTTGATCATTCCAGTTGTTCTCGGGGCCATGTGTAGGGATCAGTTCAACACAGTCCTCATTTCCATTATAGTCATCCGGCTGATCTGTGAACCAAAACCTGAATAAAATGTGTCAGAATTTCAGTTACTCTGAACCTCAAATGGTCAATGGTTTTTATTCATTCAGCAAACAACAAACGAAGATCTTAACAAGCTATTCATAATAAGAGCAAACAATATTCACAGCACCACAACAGCAGAGTCGTGCAGAAGTTAAAGCAAAATTGAGAAGATTTTATCCATACAATGTACTCATAGGAAGTATTTTTTTTATAGTGGATGTTGTCATAATTGTGTTTGTGGAAGAGCTGTATCTGATCTATGAAGGTTGTGATTCTCAAAATTTTAAATGAGAATTAAAAGGACTTAAATCCACAGTGGTTTTCTGTGAATGTTTCGTCACTTACCCTCGATTCAGTGTTGAATTATCCACCCATTCATTCTGCCTTCAGTCTCAATGTCAGACAAACCAATCCACACACTCTCCTTGACGATTGAAGATATGAACCTCTGTGTGTGAATGAAAACAGGAATAAGTGTGATTCCTCTCATTCATGAACAGACTCTCACACAAACTCACCTGCTTCTCTTCAGTGTTGATAATGACCAGATCAGCTCCTCGATCCCTGCAGAACTTCCTGCTCTCAGACCAGCTCTTCCACTCACAGGATATGAAAAAATAACCTGGACCACACAGATTTCCTTACATAACCACTTTTCAAAACTGTATGCATATACAGTAAAGATGAAGAGAACTAGAAAAAAAATTAATTACTTAGTCAAAACAGTTACTAACCTTGTTTAGATGCTTCTCTCATCAGGTCATCACTCAAAGATGTGACTTTGCTTTCTAACTCCAGTTTCTTCTGACTCAAAGAGCTGAAGTTGTTTTTTAACTGGTCTTTTTCAACAGTGAGATCTTTGACTCTGGTCTCTAGCTCCAGTTTCTTCTGTGTTAGATCAGTGTAATTGTCCTGTAAGCGGTTGATGGTCTGATTGAACTCTTCAACTGTGATCTTGTTACTACTGACCAGAGATTCTCTCTCTGCTGTGATGAAGATGATGATGACCAGCAGAAGAACACAAATGAGCCCGAGACACACTGTCATCAACACCAAACATCTACTTCCTCCTGACAAACAGAGAACACACAAATTTCAGTAAATACCTGTCCTATTATTACAACCCGAATTCCGGAAATGTTGGGACATTTTTATTTTATTTTAATAAAATAAAAACTATAAGACTTTCAAATCACATGAACCAATATTTTATTCACAATAGAACATGGATAACATGTTTAAATGGAGAAATTTAAAATTTTATGCACAAAATGAGCTCATTTCAAATGTGATGCCTGCAACAAGTCTCAAAAAGTTGGGACGGGGGCAGGTTTACTATGGTGTAGCATATCCTCTTAAACTTTTCAAAACAGTGTAAAGACGTCTGGGCATTGAGGTTATGAGTTTCTGAAGTTGTGGTGTTGAAATTTGGTCCCACTCTTGCCTGATATCGGTTTCCAGCTACTGAAGAGTTTGTTGTTGTCTTTCGACATTTTTCTCTATAGCTAAAAGATTAATAATAATAATAATAATAATAATAAATAATAATAAAAATAAACTTTATTTTCTATAGCGCCTTTAAAAGTAGCATCTCAAAGCGTTTCACAGAAGAAAAAAAGGAAGCATACAGTTATACAAACAATACTTTAAAATCTGGACTGCAGGAAGGCCAATTCAGCACCCGGACTCTTCTACGACGAAGTCATGCTGTTGTAATAGCTGCAGTATGTGGTTTGGCATTGTCCTGCAAGCTGCCCAAACCGTATGTACGTTTGCACCCCCATACCATCAGAGATGCTGGCTTTTGAACTGAACGCTGATAACAAAGTGAAAGTTCTTTCTCTTTCTCTCTACTATAAAATAGACTCTGCCTCTCTTAGACATCTCTTTTATAGCTAATCATGTTGCAGACCTGATATTAATTAACTTAATTAGTTGCTAGATGTTCTCCTAGCGAAATCTTTTCAAAATTTCTTGCTTTTTCAGCCTTTTGTTGCCACCGTGCAACTTTGAGACCTAGCAGGCATCAAATTTGAAATGAACTCATTTAGTGGATAAAAGTATAAACATTCTCCCTTTAAACATTTATGTTATCTGTGTTCTATTGTGAATAAAATATTGGCTCTTGTGATTTGAAAGGCTTTTAGTTTTTATTTTATTCAAATTCAAAAAAAACGTCCCAACATGTCCAGAATTTGGGTTGTACAAAATGATTCAAATCAACCATTTAATCTACATTTGTCTTTAGATAATGCTGTAATAAGAGCTTTTGCAGTACATTCTTTTACAAGACAAACATTGCTGTACTGTAAAATATCTAAAGATGAACATACTGAAAGTATTTGTGTATAGGTGTTAATGCAATAAATAAAGGCAGAAACATTGACATACTGTTTTAGAAAAAATATTTTAAATTGTATGACACTTCCTCAGACATAAATAACATCATTAACACCATCTGCGCACCAATTTCTGATTAAAGGAATTTTCTACTACTGAGCTTTTCATCTTTTCCTTCATCCTGTCCGTGATTCAGTGTTCGAGGTTTGAATGTGTCCTTAATATTTCCTGTCCAACATTTTGATAAACAGGGTCTAATTCCATATTTGGCTTTTTATTTGGACAGTCCTTCTTCACTGATGAGCTGTGATCTTCACACTGAGTGGTGTTTTTTTTTTTTTTTCCTTTTACAACTGACACCGAAACAGGAAGCTATTTTATTTCACACCTGCCTTCAACAGAATAAATACTTGCAGTCCAACTTAAAAACTCTCTGCAGACTACATTTGTGTATTGTACATTCAACCACGTTATCAGCTTCAAAATCCAACAAGAGGAATATGTGACCACTCAAATGGACTCAAATACCCTTAAACAGGAAACAGCAGCAAGTG
Source organism: Culter alburnus (assembly GCA_028476615.1). Classification (NCBI taxonomy): domain Eukaryota; kingdom Metazoa; phylum Chordata; class Actinopteri; order Cypriniformes; family Xenocyprididae; genus Culter; species Culter alburnus. The sequence continues at coordinate 13,770 of JAOTNS010002130.1, read as the reverse complement.
CCCTGAATCTAACTTTCTATTCCTTTCTGTTCACGTCAGTCTGATAAACCTGCTCTCTGCTGTGAGCTGCTGCACTGGTGTTTACATGTAGGTTGCAGCAGAGACGAGGTTGAAGCAAGATCTAAATGCGCAGTCTTTATTTCAAACAAACTCAATCTTATAAAACCAAGCATGCAGGAACAGAACAATCTAGCATAATATAGACGTCATCGACATACAACTATACAGAACTAAACCCAGGCTTAAATACACAGGCAAACAGATCAGGGAAATGAGACACAGCTGACAAGACAAATGAGACACACCTGAACTGAGACTCCAAATCAATATGTAACCATGGAAACAAACTGACAGGGTACAGAGGAGTACTTGAACCCAAATAACAGATTGAAACAAGCCTAGAAACTAAGACTGAACAGAACAGAAACAGATCAAAAACAAAACTCGAAACATGACAGTACTCTCCCCTCCCTGGTAGGCGCATCCTTGCACCATAATACATACATAGGGGTGGAAGGGTGGGTGCCCTGGAGGCTGACAAGGAGTGGCTTAGGCAGAGTAGGAAGCCTCCAGGGCAGTACCGATAGTTCAGAGTGCAAGTGTGGTGCAGGAGAGAGGGCACTGGAGATTCAGAGAGCCAAGGAGGCACAGGGGGAGTTGACTCAGACTCAGAGGGCACTGATGGTGAGTGTCCCACTACAGCGTTAAAACTCCTCTCATAGTGCCGCTGGCAATGCTATAATGCCTCCACTTTGGGGTGTCTGTAGTGAATGTGTTTAATTATGTTTTTTTTTTTCAAAGCACAGACAATATAATCATCAGAGATGCATGCGATAACATTTGGAAATAGGCAAGTATTGTTTCCAAATGCCCAGGGCAAAGATAGCCTGTCAAATTTTATTAACCCAGCCAGTATATCACAACTAAAGCATCCAACCTGCAAAACCTCTAATGTGCAAACAATATGATTTACCACTAAATTCAACATAAATCCAGCACTACATGCATATTTAAATGCTCACAGACAGATTTCTACTGAACCTCACAGAGATTGGCTGCCGCCCGTGTTTTCCACTTGCTATTTGCTAAAATTGAGAACGGTCCGCAAACTTTTTTGACGATCTCAGCCACTCTAAACGCTTTCACTCCCAAATACCAGTGCAAGCGTGAAGCGCAACTCATAGGAATGAACTGAAATGTTCACTCGCTCTGCTCCGCGCCAGTGGACACTCACCTTCAGAGGGCACTGGAGACGCAGAGACATGGTAGCCCACCAACACCCCCTCTCCCCACTCCTCTGGGAGAGAGCGGCCTCCTGCCTGAGCTCGGGGCTGAAGCTGGCTCTGGGCTCTGGGCTGAAGAGAACTCTGAATTGAGCTCATGGGTAAGCTCAGGGACGAGAGTGGGTATATACTTGGTCAGGGGCTGAAGCCATCACTGGACTCTGGACAGGGGCTGGAGCCCATGTGTGTGCAGCCCACACACACACACATGGCTGTGGCCATAATGGACAGTGCTTCATTTACTGGTGCTGACTCAAGAGCTAGAACAAGCTCTGGGATTTCTCTCACAAGAGCGGATTCAGGAAATTCTCTCACGGAAACAGGCTCAGGCGGTCACCTTGGCTGAGGGCTCAGGCCTGGCGGCCATGATGGGACCAGATTCTGGAATGGCGGCTATGATGGGATGAGACTCTGGAATGGCAGCCATGATGGAAAAATGAGACTTTGGAATGGCGGCCATGAGGGGAGGAGACTCTGGAATGGCGGTCATGACGGGACGGAACTCTGGAATGGCGGCCATGACGGTACGGGACTCTGGAGTGGCAGCCATCTTTGCTGAAGACTTTGGATCTGAGATTTCACACATGGTAGAGGATCTGGGAAGATCACTTGCTGGAACCATTGGCATTTGCAATGCTGTATTCCTTGGAGTGGGAATTTCTCTCACCGCTCCAATGGTTAAGTTCAGCCTCCCCCAATCAGGATCTTTATGAGGTAGTAAGTCAGGTCATGGCCATCCAAGTCCATATTTACTGCTGCTAGATCCCTTTCTTTTGGTCTGTTGATCTGTTACACGTAGGTTGCAGCAGAGACGAGGTGAAGCATAATAATTAGCTGTGCCCATAAACATTTGTTGCCATATTATGGCATGATTTCACCCCATTACTGAAATTAACATTCCATAAAATTGACACCAAGGAAATTACATCGTTTACATCACTCAATTTAACTTAGGTGCGTCCCAATTATTCTATGCCATTTTGTAGAATAAATCGGTGTTCACACTAAAAATTCCAAGAAAAAGTCCTCTTTAAATACCCAGATAATGCACTTAATTTAACAAAGTGTGGACACTTCATGAACTTAACTGTCACAGCTTTAATTAAATAGCAGAGGGGGAGAGGCTATCATAACAAATAACCTTATAAATTTCATACACTACACGTTGAGTGCTCTGCATAGTTCATAGTGTATTGGGTGTATCATTTTGGACAACTCCCCATTCTGGTGTATTATTATTTGTGTACTACAAACCTGGGTTTAACTCTCAAGGTTGATTAGAAATAAGGATGGTCAGCTGTTGATCTCAGACCTTCTCAAGCCTCACAGCAGAGCCCTGTCTCTGATCAGATAAGCAATCAGCTATAAGATTAAACTTACTGGCATGCAGTAATGTACTGGCCATGACAACCATCATGTACATACAATTACTTTATGCACCACATATATCAAAGACAAAAAAACAACAAAAGACCAGAGTTGGCGTGTCAAAAAAACATGTTTTATTAAATTACTCCAGGTAACAGCTACAGACAGCGACAGATCAGTTGGTCTTATTGGGGTTACAGCGTGGGCTTGGATCTTCCTTCACTTGTCATGTACAGTTTATCGCGTGTTCACCTGCAGAACAAACGAGACGTCATTAATGTTTGTACATTTACAGTCAACATCAGCACTAATTATGGTCCTTTAAGGCAGTAGTCACACCCCCCTTTAAACCTTTAAAAATCAACATTCTTCAAAATATCTTTTATGTTCAGCAGAACAAAGAAATTCACACAGGTTTGGAACAACTTGAGGATGAGTAAATGATAGCATTTTCAGATTTGGGTGAACTGTCCCTTTAAGAACTCAGACATGAATCACTCACGAGATCATCAATCTTGAGGATGCTGCGGACCGTTTCCGTGGCGAGGGTGAGTGCGCTGACGGAGACCAGCAGAGGCTGAACTACCAGCTCCTCCAGGATGTTAGAGATCCCACCCTGAGAGACCAAAAGACATGTCAGACACTCATTTCCTGTCAGCAGTTACAGCTTTCTGTCCGTAGGTGGCACTATTGATTAGTTGAGAGTCACACCTTGCGGACGTTAATCCCAGCAGTCTTTTCTCCCTGAGCATGTCTGTTGCGCAGCTCTGTCACAGTGGAGATGGGATTAAGACCAGCGTTCTCTGCCAGAGTGGAGGGAATGACCTCAAGGGCGTCGGCGTACGCACGCACACAGTACGCCTCCATGCCGGCCAGAGTGCGGGAATATTCTGCCAACCTCAGTGCCAGCTCGATCTCTGGTGCTCCACCACCAGCAATCAGAGCTCTGCAGACGCACAGGAAGAGGAGTTAGCAAACAGCTTCTACTGATTCAAAAGTTGTGTCCCAAATGACACACTATACACTCATTTGTATAGTGTATGAGGTTATATAAGGTTATTTTGTCATGATAACCGACTGTTCAGAGAGAATAACAGCATCCACAAAGAAAAAAATGAAATACTTTAAATATGAAACTAAAACTGACAGTAGGTTATGCATTGAGAAATACATAAAAACATCCGAGTCCCTTGCGATCTCTGTTACCTCTTCTTGACCAGACAGCGGATGACACAGAGGGCATCATGGATCGATCGCTCTGCCTCCTCAATCACCAGTTTGTTGGAACCACGGACGACGATACTGACCGTCTTTCCGGGATTTACACATCCTGTGATCTACAAACACAAACAACACACTGCTGTCATTATCCAGAACGGACAGAGCGAAAACATCTGAATCTCTGCATTTGGAGTATCTGTCTATAAATAAATGTATGAGAAAAACAAAACATGTTCAGTTGGAGATGCATCTATGTTATAAAAGGTAGGTTACCTTCACTAGTTTGCCAGATCCATCCAGGCTAACCTCTTCTACTAGCTCTGCTGTTCCCAGCATCTCTGGAGTGAAATGGTCAACATGAGCTATAGGTTTGGTGCCAATAGTCTGATGGGAAAGAAGAAAGAGGCATGTCCACACTTCAGAATGTGTATTAGATATCAGACACAAACTTTACACTAAAAAGCATTTAGTGGTTTCATGACAGAGCTGGATCTTGCTGGTCATACCTTGCAGATGAATTCAATTTCCTCCCTCTCAATGTCCTTGATCACCATGATCTTCATCTTATTCAGGAAGTGAAGGGCCAGATCACTCAGGGCATCTCTGAAAGACACAAGGATCCACAAACATGTTGAGCACCGCTGACAGAGGCTGATACACAAATCCATATTCTGAACACAATGTAGCCAAATATGGAGAATCTGTTTTGAGATCAAATGTGTCTTTTCCAACATGACAACGATCCCAAACACATGCTGAATTGGATGATCCCAAACACATGTTGTGTGCAACGAAAGTGTTCATGCTGAAGTCTTCAAGTGGCCTTCTCAGTCCCCTGACCTTAAAGCCATTGAAACCCTTTGGGAAATTATAAACCTGAATTGACAAGTCATTCAGGTCTTCCAATAAAGCTCAACTTTGGGAAGAACTTAAGGAGGGTTAGGAATCGAAAATGATTGCCAAATTCTGGAATTGGATACTTGTTATAAAATTAAAATTTAGATTCCACTTTAGGTCTAGATCCATGTATTAGGTCTTAAAGTGACAGCAGCCTAATAAACCTGTTGCCTGCTGGTTGTGTCATTAATGTTAATCAAGAACAAAAGAAAATCACTCACTGATCTTGACTGAACTTTTGCTACTTCAATAAGGATTAATCTATATTTTATTTAGAAAAAGAAAACTATGCAGTGTTATTTTACATTTGATTTCAGGGAATCGATAAGAATTGGAATTGAAATTGCTGAAATTCAAACAATACCCAACCCTACATGACATGCACAAAGTTTACAGAGTCAATGCCCAGGAAAATGGCTGCTGTAATCAAAAACAAGGGAGAACCAAATATTTGTAACTGATTACACTGTAGTTAGGAATATGATGGTGAGGACATTTTCCCACCGGTCGTAATTGACGTGAGAGAACACCGGCAATACCGGTATCACTGGGTGAGGAATGTTGGGAGTTTTTCCCTCTTTTTACATCCCACTTTTAAATCGCTATTTCAAAAGCGCAAGTAAAATGCGCACAGCCATCGTCTTAACAGTATAACATACCCCTCATATTTAGATTGTTTAATTGAACCTGAAGTGTCATTAAAAGCAAATATTGTGAAAATAAATCCCCTCCGGACATCACTTTTGGCCACTAATGTATAAAGCAAGGTTAGTGTCATGTTTTCTGTCAGCAACTGTGCGATGGAGGTTTGTGGTGATTTTGTACCTCAGGATGGATTTCTGGATGAGCAAGACAGTGCAGCCGGCTTTCTTAATTTGTTTGATCAGGTTGAGGATGTAAGCTCTCTCCTCGCGGAGCACACGGTCCATCTGAGCATAGTCCGACACCACAATCTGATTGTCCATCTGTCTCAACAAGAGCACCGCACAAACACATTAAAACAATGACTATGATCTCGACCCATGCTATAGATGCAAGAAGAAACTTTTCACTTCTTAGCAAGATCTTTATTTTATAATTGGAAAAAAAAACCATATGACTGCGTACATCAGTTTTGGGAGGGGACAGGCAGAACTGGATGAGGCCGATTTTGGCCTTCTCCACACGGGACACTCCAGTGTTCACCACCCTCTGAGTCAACACCAGACCATCCACCAGCTCACAATCATCAATGGTCCCTCTGTAAACACAAAAACATCCATGAATTTATTTCTGCTAAGAGAAACTACTTTCTGCAAACTGAAAACTGTCTGTAACCTGCAAACATGAGATAGAATAAAGACTGGGGAGTATCTGCTTTCGACAACGTATCCCTTTCTGTGTGCCTTCATTCTCAAAGTTCAGCGTATCTGCCAGGTTTTACATTTAAACTGCGTCTCACCCGAGTTTCTTGACAATGTGGATGTTGCGGAGATCGACGCTAGTGGCGGTGGCGGGGTCGATGACCTTCATGACCGCGTCGACGCTCATGGGCGCGAGGAGGCTGGAGTACTGCGACACCACTTTAGAGCAGAGCGAGGTGGTGGCGCTGTTCAGAAGCGTCTCTTTGTCGCTGAGCTGCACCGGCTGACTGATGGAGGTCAAGATCTCCACCCCTTTCTCAACAGCCTTCTGGAAGGACTCGGAAATGATGGTCGGGTGGATTCCTGGCAGGAAAAACAGACCATGTTAAACTTGCTATCATAAATAAATACCTCTATGACAAATAAAGAATTATGAGAAAGGGTCAAAGGGCAACCTGAATGGTTAAAAATGGCATCTGTCCACTGTATGACATCGTGCATCAGAGGGTTATAATGCTAAATCAATGCTAACTAGAACTGCATGATATATCAGCCACCATAACGGTATCAACCGATACGCGTTCATTTTTAATGCTTCAAGCCTTTATTAACCCACTGGAGTCATATGGATTACATTTATGATGGATGGATGCACTTATCGGAGCTTCAAAAACTCAGGCACAATTCAGTGCCATTACAAAGCTGGGATGAACCATATTATTATGGATGAAAGAAGAAAGTCATATACACCTAGGATATCTTGAGGATGAGTAAATTATGGGATCATTTTCATTTTTGGGAGAACTATTCCTTTAAGTAATGTTGTCCAATGACTTGTTTACATTATTTAGGCATTGTTTTATTTATTTGTAAGGCATTGTTTTATTCTTTTTTTTTTAAAGAAAGCAATCCATAGGAGTGTAAAATTCATTTTAAAACATATACTGGTCCAAACTAGGCTTCTGTACTTTATATATTTGATTTATGATGAAGTGCTTGAGACATGGCCAATATATCGGTTATCTGCTTTCAAATTTAAATAATTATTGGCATTGGCCAAAATTGGTGCATGCCTAGTGCTAACATATTTAAATCCATTTCATTTTAATGTCCAGTTCATAAATAACTTGTTTATTGTAACCAAAGCTTACCTTTCTGTAGCAGTTTAGAGCAGGCATCAAGAAGAGCTCCAGCAATCACCACCACTGATGTAGTGCCGTCACCAGCCTCAATATCCTGAGCTTTAGACAGCTCCACCATCTAAAACACACACAGATGTACCCATGATACTTCAGACGTGACCTCTGACATGCAATGACTGGGGTGAGAATCATTTAGAATGACAAAATGAAGATATTTTTGATGAAATCTGAGCAATTTCTGTCCCTCCATTGACAGGCTACCAACTACCACTTTGACGCTTCAAAAAGTTATATTGATATTCCATATGAATTGAGTGGTATAGTCCAAATTTTCTGAAGAGACACGACCGCTTTATACAATGAACAGATTGAATTTAGGCTTTTACTGTACACAAGAGTGAAATGACAGAATTTAAATTTTTTGGGTGAACTTGAATTGGTAGAAAATAGAAGCACAATTCATGTGTGAATTTCTGCCCACACTGAAATCTGCAATCAGTAATCTGAACAATATCAATCCAAAACAAAAGCTTTCATTCAGTACCGTTATTGAAATGAAGAAAAATATCTCTGAATCACTGATTTACCATTTTGGCTGCAGGATGCAGCACCTGCATCTGTTTGAGGATTGTGGCTCCATCATTGGTGATGGTGACGTCTCCTTTCCCATCCTGAATCTGCAGAAAAACAAAAACATTCACTCAGTGCACAGAAAAAAACAGTTATTGATTGATATAACACCAAGTCAAGTGAAGCATAAAACTGTCATACTATATGACGAGATTTATATCAATGAAAAAAAAAAAAGTACCATTTTGTCCATGCCCTTAGGGCCCAGACTCGTTCTGATGGCATCTGCGACAGCTGTCAATCAAAAGACAAGATCAATCATCACACCTGCTGCTGCCATATTTAATGTGACATTTATGAATTACATACATACATACATATATTAGATTGCATTTCGGGTGTTGCAATATAAATAACAAAAGATCTGTTCTTAAAAATAATAATTTTTAATTAACCATTTATCTGTTTATAGTAGCCTAAATGTTTTAGACACACATATACATATACACACACACACCAGATATATATATATATATATACCACACACACACACACTATATTATATATATATATTATATATATAGGATATATATATATATATATAATATATGTATTTATATATATATAGGAGAAAAAATAAATTTTAGTCAAATTTCTACAAACAATAAAGACTTTCTTAATGAATGAAATGTGTAATGGTATTTTTTTATTTTAACTAAAATTATAATATTTATATTTTGATTATATTCATACGCACATATTTATGTACACTCTTATTGAGTGCGTCATGTGTTGTCAAAATGAAGACCACACCTTATATGGAGGACAGTGAGTGTGCATTGTGATTATGATAACCACATATGGCGACATTATCATCATATAATGCGTTTAAATACGCCACTTTTGCAGAAATGAAGGCATTTGTGCAGATATTGTCATGTTTATAACGGTACAGGACTCCTCTTGACTCATGCTCCCTCTGCACATCACAATATAATAAACTAATCCCTGTCAGTGTTTCTCTCAGATTTAACATGAATATCCATCTCTCTCACCTTTCCCGGCGCTGATGTTGCTGAAGCGGATCTGGGCGGGTTTGTCCCGGTCCACATACGCGCCTCCTTTGTTTTTAGAACCGTTCGACATCGCTTCAGGCATGATGGCTAATACTTATGTTACTTTGTTCCGCAGATTTCACAGACGCAGATGGACGACACCCGGTCTCTCTTGACCGTCTCTGCGGTTCGGATGGGTTCAGATAACGTCAAGTTCAGAAATCCCAAGCAGAACCTTCCAGATCCACCGGTCGCGACGGTAACAGAGAAAGGACCCCGAGCGTGACAGTGCGGCGCGTGAGGATGACGTTCAGGGGTGTCTTAAAACATGCCCAAGAAGATGCAGTTACAGTAAGTAGATATGCTGTAGTAGGTCTACAACGCCCCCTTATACAAATGCCAGAGTATGTTGTGTTTTATAGTTTATAATATATGATTCGCGCAGTTTCTTTGCTTTAGGATAAAATGAAGCGTGTTGTACAGTGAGACCGCGAGCTGCTGTGTTCATAAACACATGTGTCTGTCAGCGCGCGCGTGCAAGCAGCCGGTTCACTGTTTCTCTGAGGTCTGAATGAAGAATTGAAGAGATCCAGTGAAGGTAAGCAGGATGGTGAACATGTTTAGATAGCGGTTTTTCAATAAAACATGTGCTGTTTGTGTTTGTCATATAAGTTACATACTGTGTGGTGTAACTGATGCAAGCTCTTACTAGACACTTCGGTAATAATTCAAAATATTTTGTCCTTATATCATGATGATGTTTTTAATGTTTCCAACTTCCCATTTACGTATTATCAAATAAAGCATCGTAAATACATTTTGGAAATACAAGGTAGCATTTTGTCTTTATTAAAAACAAAAAGTACATTAACGACATGTAGTTGAGCAAAGTTTTAGTTTTAGATAGACTTTAGATAGGCCAACGTCTTATTTTTATTTATTTATGCATATTTTTTCTAAATTTTTAGATTGCATTTTGGGTGTGTTGCAATATAAACAAAAACAACAACAAAAAATAATAATTTTAAGATGTTTATCAAAGATGTATATCATAATTTCATTATGTATATCAAATGTTGTGACTTGTTTGCTACATTTAATGTCAAATTATGCACTTATCATCACAGAGGTAATTTTTGAAACTATGATTCTCATTAAAGAAACGTGTTTGTAATATATGCAATTCTATATAAGTTTCCATTTGTTAACATTAGGTAACTAGATTAGTTAAAATAAAGCAACAGTAATCACTTATATCAATGTTATATATATCGTCATATTGTCCAGTCCTAAAACTTATATAGTTTTTGTCAGTGTTTATTTAAAAACACCCAATTATGCAGAATAGATGGTAAATATTTAATTGATGAGTTGTCAACACAATATATAACAATACGGGATGATTTTACACCAAATCCATCGTTTCGACACAAAATGATAACTGCAAATCCATGTTTCTCTGCTGGAGTCCAGCTGTTTCTGTGAATTTCAGTGATCCATTTGCTTCTTTTTTCTGTAGCTTTCGGCACTTTAATATATACCTCCGGTTTTGTGTCAAAGCTATTTGTACAGTCAATCACAAAGCTCTTTCCCGTTTTGGATGTGTTTTGTGTGTTTTTCGCGGCATTCACGCTGAAAACCAATGCTGGCGTTCAGTCTTTGTGCCACCAGTGTTGACCGCAGTCCTAACAGTCGACGTGACGTCACGCATACCCTCTATTAACAAGATTAATAAATACTCTACCACATGTATTGCTCATTGTTAGTTAATGCATTAAACAATGTTAACTAATAGGACCTTACTGTGAAGAGTTACCTTAAAAAGTCTTTATTTTTAGATTTTGGCATAATATTAATTAAAAACTTTAAGGTTGTGTTTTCAGTTTAGCATGAACTATAAACTACTCCATAAATAAATCATTTTGTCATCACATCATGTATTTGATGTTTTGTACAGCATGTGACGCTCTGTTCTGCTGTTATTCTCTCAGCATGCTGTCCCTCAAAGAGAAGGACCGGCGGTGGTCAGGAAGCTGTTGTGCGCCGGCTGCTGTGTGAGATGCGTCCTGCGCTTCTGCTGTGTGGGAATCTCCTCTGCTTACAGACGATCATACCAGGTCTGTCATATTCAACCCTGAAAATCAGCTGGCTTCGCCCGATGTAGGTGTGTCATTGTGTATGTGTACAGTATGACTGGCATTAATGAGCATTTCTGTTTGTAGGACATACACAAGGAGCTTCTCGCCTTCGTCAGTGAGGAGAACAGCCCCTCTGGTGAGGTCAAAACAGACGAGCCGCCGAATAAACGCATGAGAGTGGAAGAGGATTGTGTTACACCAGCGGAGACGGACTCAGACATTTGTCCCGTCTGTTTGGGAATCCTGCAGGACTTCTGCGATTCGACTTTCGCCAAACAGGTATGTCTTTTTATAATAATAAATTATAAAGAATCCCATCCCACAGAACGTTTCCACTGCACAAAACAACAACAACAACAAACAAAATAAATAAAATTATAATAATACAAAAAATACAAATAAAAAGCGGGACCATAATAAACAAATGTTTCATATTCACATATACAGTACTGATGTCCAAAAGTACTGTATGCTTTTAATGACCCTACAAAATATAAAATATTTTATATTTTTTTAAATATTTTTAATGTGAGGGAAGAAGAAAACACTAAATTCGGTTAAGGTATTTATCTATCAAAATTGGAAGGCAAACTACAACTACAGGTTTTATTTTACTATGAAAAGAAATGCATAGAAAAACAAAAAAATCACTGTAAAAAAGCATATATTGACTTCAATATAATCAATTATTAATATTTTGTTGGTTTTCTCTTGTTTTTGCATGTGTTCATAATTTCGTTATGACCAAAATTATGTCTGCACAATTTGGCATGTTTCATTGCATTATCACAAATAAAACAATTGACTCCAAGCACAACTACGCAATATAATTGCAAAATCTTGAACATATTTTATATGAATAAAGGGTGAAGATGTCAGTTATCCTAGGCCGACATCACTTTTGGCCACCACTGTATATATAAATGAAAAATAATGATAATGACAAAAATGTATTCTTTATACAAAAATATATTCTGGTAACACTTTACAATGAGGTTTGTTTTGCAAACATTAGTTAACATGAAATAACAGTGAACAACACTTCTACAGCATTCACTAATCTTAATGTTAATCTCAACAATTACTAAAACAAAGGTTTATTATTAATAAAGGTTAATAAATGCTGTAAAAATATATATTGATCATTGTTATTTAATACATTAACTAACTGTTACCTTAAAGGATTAGTCCACTTTTAAATAAACTTTTCCTGATAATTTACTCACCCCCATGTCATCCAAGATGTTCATGTCTTTCTTTCTTCAGTCGAAAAGAAATTAAAGTTTTTGATGAAAACATTCCAGGATTTTTTTCCATATAGTGGATTTCAATGGACTCCAAACGGTTGAAGGTCAAAATTACAGTTTCAGTGCAGCTTCAAATTGTTCAACACGATCCCAGAAAAGAAATAAGCGTCTTATCTAGTGAAACCATAACTCATTTTCTGAAAAAAATTGAAAATTATATAGGTTTTAACCATAAATGCTCATCTTGAGCTAGCTCTCTTCTTCTTCTCTATCTGAATTCCAGCAGTGTAGACGCTGCTAAGTGTATTACTGCCCTCCACAGGTCAAAGTTTGAACTAATTGTTATATGCAGTATGCTAGTATATAACAATTAGTTCAAACTTTGGCCTGTGGAGGGCAGTAATACACTTAGCAGCGTCTACACTGTCGGAATTCTAATAGATAAGACCCTTCACTAGATAAGACCCTTATTTCTCATCTGGGATCGTGATGAACAATTTGAAGCTGCAGTGAAACTAATTTTGACCTTCAACTGTTTGGAGGCCATTGAAGTCCACTATAAGGAAAAAAATCCTGGAACGTTTTCATCAAAAACTTTAATTTCTCTTCGACTGAAGAAAGAAAGACATGAACATCTTGGATGACATGGGGATGAGTAAATTATCAGGAAAAGTTTATTTAAAAGTGGACTAATCCTTTAATTCTTTATTTTAATCTATATTCTGCTGCCATGTGGATGTTATGGATTTTTTTTTTATTTTGCAGGTGTCAGATGCTGTGAAAAAGCAGCAGTATGAGTTTGACAGTCTAGTGTTGACCGTTTCTCTTCCCGCTCAGCTGTCCGTCAGAGAGGTGAGTCCTGCCGCCACAGATGATTGGTTTATCATCTATTTTTGTGATAGAAATATGGACAAAATGTGTTTCTCTGTGCATTTCTCTACAGCATTCCTGCTGGTTGCATGTCAAAAAGGAAGTCAGGTATGTAAGCAACACATTTCCCATCATTCCCAGCAAGCAACAGCATCCATTTAAAGCAGAGGTTCTCAGTTCTGGCCCTCGAGGTCCACTGTCCTGGGCTGCGTTCTACTTACGTGATGTATTTCCAGAGTTTGGCCTAAGTGTTTAAGTGGGTTTGAAGACCGCAAGCGTTTTTTAAGACTTTTTTTACTCAATGAGACACACTTAAACCAGTGCGTGAATGCGCTGCTGCATTTGCACCAATAAAATGAGCAACACTTTACAGTTTTAGAACTAGTGATGTGAAGTCCGATTCATTTCCACAAACCAGTTCTTTCTGACAGTTCGTTTCAATAAACCGGTTCAAAAGACTCATCTTTAAATCAATGATTGCAATGATGTCACTCCGCAATTTTTTTTAACAACAGAGTCATGTTGTATCAATGAACCACTCAAATAATGTAATTGTGTCAATGCATATTGCTCACTATTTATAACCGAATTATATTTAACATTGAAAGTTTTCCTTGATCATTCTGTGGAATATGG
>JAOTNS010002129.1:0-37848 GCA_028476615.1 Culter alburnus | reverse complement strand
TCAATCCGTCCGATTTGACACCCACCTCATTATGGGTTCTGGACAACGTGCTGACTAGTTAAGCGCAGGGAAACGAATGTGTGGAAGAATAATAATCATAACTAAGACTGTATTGGGTCCCTAAGAAATGTGAATGGTGCTTGCAGTGGCAAAAACACCGGACCGTTGCTAGGGTGCTGTAATTGGTTGCTAGGGCGTGGCTAATGATTGCTGTGTCATTGTTTGGATGGCGAGTCAAAAAGAGCCCAGCCCCAAGTCTCTATGACCTTCTGATCCAAGATATGATCTCAGATTTGGCCCCCATGTTAAGTTCTATGGGAGTTTTTTCAGCCGTTTTTTCGTACGCTGTGCGAACATCGTACACCGATCGCTTAGAAAAGTCATAGCACACCTCTCCTCACTAAGCCTGTCGATTTGACCCTCTTCGTGGGTCTACGACAAACGGTGCGGGACGAGTTACGCGCCAAGTTTTGTTCGGTGAATAGTAATTACATACTAGAATGTACATTTCCTGAAGAAATGTGAATGGGTCTTGCAGTGCAAAATTCGCCCGCTCGGCAGGTGCTAGGTTGTTGTCTAGGCATCAATGCAGTGTTCTGGGTGGTTGCTAGTCGTTTGCTATGGTAACCTGGTGTTGCTAGGTGTTGCTAGGCATTGCTAAGGTACTTGGAGTGGTTGCTAAGGTGTTGCTAGGCGGTTGCTAGGGTGTTCTGTGGTTGCTAGTTGCTAAGTACCTTGGCTAGTTTGCTAACGGATGCTAGGCGGTTGCTAGGGTGTTCTGGGTGCTAGGTGGGTGCTATGGTGCTGGTGGTTGCTAGGGTGTTGCTAGGCAGTTGCTAAGGTACTTGGGGTGCTATAGGTGTTGCAGCGGTTTGCTAAGGTGTTCTGGGTGGTTGCTAGGCGGTTGCTATGGTAACCTGGTGGTTGCTAGGTGTTGCTAGGGTTTGGGTGGTTGCTAAGGTGTTGCTGGGGTTGCTAGGGTGTTCTGGGTGGTTGCTAGGCGGTTGCTATGGTAACCTGGGTTTGCTAGGGTTGCTAGGCAGTTGCTAAGGTACCTGGGGTGGTCACTACGGTGTTGCTAGGTGGTTGCTAGGGTGTTCTGGATGGTTGCTAGGCGGTTGCTATGGTAACCTGAGTGGTTGCTATGGTGTTACTAGGTGGTTGGTAGTTGTCACAGATAGTTACTATGGAGTTTCTATAGAGTTCCTGGCGTGTTCTCAGCCCACTTTAGCACTTAGCTAATCACTATTAGCATGTAGCTATTAACTGCTAGCATGTGTAGCATGTTGGAAGTCCAGTTTGCTAGCATGAGTCAAAAGAGCCAACCGCCATGTCTCTATGATGCTCTGATGCAGAGATATAGATCTTGCTAAACGGTTGCTAAGGTACTCTGTTTGGTTGCTAGGGAGTGGCTTGGCAGCTGCCAGTAATGATAAACCAAAGGCTGCTTGCCAGTATGAATGCTATAAACCAACCCCTATGCCTCTATGATATTCAGATTTGAAGATATCTGCCTATGCTTTGGGTTGCTAGGGTGCTCTAAATGGTTGCTAAGGCGTGGCTATGATGTCTTTAAGGTGATTTGTGATTGGCGTTTGCTGCCTCGAGTCAAATGAGCCCACCCTCATGTTTGTACGACACTCCTATCCAAAGATATTCATTTGATCTTTTTCAATGGAAGTCTATGGAGCATGTTACTAAGGTGCTCTATATGGTTGCTAGGGCGTGGCTTGATAGCTTCACAATGATCCTGAGAGACTGATTGGTTGCCTGAGTAAAATGAGCCCACCCCCTTGTCTCTATGACACTGTAATCCAGAGTTATGTTCAATACAAAATCCCTATGTAATTTCCCATAGTAGGAAAAACACAGTACTTCCTGGTTCATGGGCACGGCTTCACCATAGTATGTCTATGGGGCAATTTTGGGCAGCTCTTGCGCCCCAGGGGTACAACTTACACCCCATATTGAGGTATGGGCTGACAGAGCTTGCCAGCCTCTTCAAACGTGGTAACCCACATGTTTCTACGAAATTCTCGCTCGGAGCAATGACTCGTCAAAGTTTGTCGCAATGCAAAGTCTATGGGATTTTTTTCGCTACTTTTTCGCCCGCCTGACGAACATCGTACACCCGATCGCTTATAAAAGTCATAGCACACCTCTCCTCAATGAGCCGATCGATTTGACACCTCATTCATGGGTCTAGGACAAACGCTGCGGGAGGAGTAGCGCGCAGAAATAAAAGTGGAAGAAATGAGTGTCTGTCTGAGAGAGAAAGGCTTCTAAGGCCTGCGTGTGTGAGTGTGTGTGAGAAAGTGACAGTTGAAATTCAATTTCTGAAGAAAGTCAATGGGATTTTTTTGGCCGCTTTTTCGCCCCCTGTGCGAACATCGTTGGTCCGATCGCTTATAAAGTCATAGCACACCTCTCCTCAATGAGCCGGTCGATTTGACACCTCATTCATGGGTCTAGGACAAACGCTGCGGGAGGAGTAGCGCGCAGAAATAAAAGTGGGAAGAAGAATAATAATAGAATGTACATTTCCTGAAGAAAATGTGAATGGTGCTTGCAGTGGCAAATTCGGCACCGGTTGCTAGGGTGCTGTAATTGGTTGCTAGGGCGTGGCTATGAAGTTGCTGTGTCACTACTTATTGGCTGGCCGAATCAAAAGAGCCCAGCCCCAAGTCTCTATGACCTTCTGATCCAAAGATATGATCTCACAGATTTGCCCATGTTAAGTCTATGGGAGTTTTTTCAGCCGTTTTTTCGTACGCTGTGCGAACATCGTACACCCGATCGCTTAGAAAAGTCATAGCACACCTCTCCTCAATAAGCCGGTCGATTTGACACCTCATTCGTGGGTCTACGACAAACGGTGCGGGACGAGTTACGCGCCAAAGTTTTGTTCAGGTGAATAGTAATTACAATACTAGAATGTACATTTCCTGAAGAAAATGTGAATGGTGCTTGCAGTGGCAAAACTATGCTAACATAATTACCGTCCTGCTAGGATGTTTTTAGCAAGATGCTAACATGATTAGCATGTTGATAACATGATGCTAACACCCTTAGCATGCTGTTAACATGTTTTAAACAAGGTGCTAATCATGTTAGCATAATGCTAGCATGGCTAGCATGATTACCATGTGGCTAGCATTATTTTAACAAGATGCTAATCATATTAGCCTAATGCTAGCAACATGCTACATGATTAGCATAATGCTAGCATGATGCTAGCATGATTACCATGTTGCTAGCATGATTTTAACAAGATGCTAATCATGTTAGCATAACGCTAGCAAACATGCTAACATGATTAGCATAATGCTAGCATGATGCTAGCATGATTACCATGTTGGTAGCATGTTTTTAACAAGATGCTAACATGATTAGCATGTTTGCTAGCATGATGCTAACATGATTAGCTAACACAATTAGCATGCTACCAGTATGATGCTAACACATTTTTACTAGTTTGTGTCATGTTTAAACCCTAAGCTAATCACTATTAGCATGTAGCTATTCACTGCTAGCATGTGTAGCATGTTGTAAGTCCAGTTTGCTAGCATGAGTCAAAAGAGCCAACCGCCATGTCTCTATGATGCTCTGATGCAGAGATATAGATCTTGCTAAATGGTTGCTAGGTACTCTGTTTGGTTGCTAGGGAGTGGCTTGGCAGCTACCAATGATGATACTCCAAAGGCTGCTTGACAAATAAACCAACACCCATGTCTTTACGATGTTCTGATGCAGAGATATAGATCTTGCAAAACGGTTGCTAGGGTACTCTGTTTGGTTGCTAGGGAGTGGCTTGGCAGCTGCCAGTAATGATAAACCAAAGGCTGCTTGCCAGTATGAATGATATAAACCAACCCCCATGCCTCTATATTCAGATTTGAAGATATCTGCCTATGCTTTGGGTTGCTAGGGTGCTCTAAATGGTTGCTAAGGCGTGGCTATGATGTCTTTAAGGTGATTTGTGATTGGCGGTTTGCTGCCTCGAGTCAAATGAGCCCATCCTCATGTTTGTATGACACTTCTATCCAAAGATATTCATTTGATCTTTTTCAATGGAAGTCTATGAAGCTTGTTACTAAGGTGCTCTATATGGTTGCTAGGGCGTGGCTTGATATCTTCAAAGTTATCCTGAGAGACTGATTGGTTGCCTGAGTAAAATGAGACCACCCCCTTGTCTCTATGACATTGTGATCCAGAGTTATGACTTGTCAAAGTTCGTTCCAATGTTAAGTCTATGGGATTTTTTTCGCTACTTTTTTCGCCCGCCGGACGAACATCGTACCCCGATCGCTTATAAAAGTCATAGCACACCCTCTCCTCAATGCCGGTCGATTTGACACCTCATTCATGGGTCTAGGACAAAACTGCGGGAGGAGTAGCGCGCCAAACTTTTGTGTGGAATAATAATAATAATAACTAGAATGTACATTTCCTGAAGAAAATGTGAATGGTGCTTGCAGTGGCAAAATTCGGCCCCGGTTGCTAGGGTGCTGTAATTGGTTGCTAGGCGTGGCATTGTCACTACTTATTGGCTGGCCGAATCAAAAGAGCCCAGCCCCAAGTCTCTATGACCTCTCTCCAAAGATATGATCTCACAGATTTGGCCCCCATGTTAAGTCTATGGGTTTTTTCAGCCGTTTTTTTCGTACGCTGTGCGAACATCGTACACCCGATCGCTTAAAAGTCATAGCACACCTCTCCTCAATAAGCCGGTCGATTTGACACCTCATTTGGGTCTACGACAAACGGTGCGGGACGAGTTACGCGCCAAAGTTTTGTTCAGGTGAATAGTAATTACAATACTAGAATGTACATTTCCTGAAGAAAATGTGAATGGTGCTTGCAGTGGCAAAATTCGGCACCGGTTGCTAGGGTGCTGTAATTGGTTGCTAGGGCGTGGCTATGCTATTGGCGGCTGGCCGAGTCAAAAGAGCCCAGCCCCAAGTCTCTATGACCTTCTAAACCAAAGATATGATCTCACAGATTTGGCCCCCATGTTAAGTCTATGGGAGTTTTTTCAGCCGTTTTTTCGTACGCTGTGCGAACATCGTACACCCGATCGCTTAGAAAAGTCATAGCACACCTCTCCTCAATAAGCCGGTCGATTTGACACCTCATTCGTGGGTCTACGACAAACGGTGCGGGACGAGTTACGCGCCAAAGTTTTGTTCAGGTGAATAGTAATTACAATACTAGAATGTACATTTCCTGAAGAAAATGTGAATGGTGCTTGCAGTGGCAAAACTCGGCACTCTTGATTAGCATGATGCTAACATAATTACCGTCCTGCTAGGATGTTTTTAGCAAGATGCTAACATGATTAGCATGTTGCTAGCATTATGCTAACACCCTTAGCATGCTGCTAGCATGTTTTTAGAAAGATGCTAATCATGTTAGCATAATGCTAGCAACATGCTAACATGATTAGCATGTTGCTAGCATGATGCTAACACCCTTAGCATGCTGCTAGCATGTTTTTAGAAAGATGCTAATCATGTTAGCATAATGCTAGCAACATGCTAACATGATTAGCATTATGCTAGCATGATTACCATGTTGCTAGCATGTTTTTAACAAGATGCTAACATAATTAGCATGTTTGCTAGCATGATGCTAACATGATTAGCATGCTACTAGCATGATGTTAACACAATTAGCATGTTACCAGCATGATGCTAACACATTTTTACTAGTTTGTGTCATGTTTAAACCCTAAGCTAATCACTATTAGCATGTAGCTATTCACTGCTAGCATGTGTAGCATGTTGGAAGTCCAGTTTGCTAGCATGAGTCAAAAGAGCCAACCGCCATGTCTCTATGATGCTCTGATGCAGAGATATAGATCTTGCTAAACGGTTGCTAGGGTACTCTGTTTGGTTGCTAAGGAGTGGCTTGGCAGCTACCAATGATGATACTCCAAAGGCTGCTTGACAATATAAACCAACCCCCATGTCTTTATGATGTTCTGATGCAGAGATATAGATCTTGCAAAACGGTTTGCTAGGTACTCTGTTTGGTTGCTAGGGAGTGGCTTGGCAGCTGCCAGTAATGATAAACCAAAGGCTGCTTGCCAGTATGAATGCTATAAACCAACCCCCATGCCTATGATATTCAGATTTGAAGATATCCTCTATGCTTTGGGTTGCTAGGGTGCTCTAAATGGTTGCTAGGCGTGGCTATGAGTGTTTAAGGTGATTCGTGATTGGCGTTTGCTGCCCCGAGTCAAATGAGCCCACCCTCATGTTTCTATGACACTCCTATCCAAAGATATTCCTTTGATCTTTTTCAATGGAAGTCTATGGAACTTGTTGCTATGGTGCTCTATATGGTTGCTAGGGCGTGGCTTGATAGCTTCACAATGATCCTGAGAGACTGATTGGTTGCCTGAGTAAATGAGCCCACCCCCTTGTCTCTATGACATTGTGATCCAGAGTTATGTTCAATACAAATCCCTATGTAATTTCCCATAGTAGGAAAAACACAGTACTTCCTGGTTCATGGGCACGGCTTCACCATAGTATGTCTATGGGGCAACTTTGGGCAGCTCTTGCGCCCCAGGGTACAACTTACACCCCATTTTGAGGTATGGTCTGAGAGAGCCTTCAGCTCTTCAAACGTGGTAACCCACATGTTTCTACGAAATTCTCGTTAGGAGCTATTACTCGTCAAAGTTTGTCCAATGCAAAGTCTATGGGATTTTTTTCGCTACTTTTTCGCCCGCCGGACGAACATCGTACACCCGATCGCTTATAAAAGTCATAGCACACCTCTCCTCAATGAGCCGGTCGATTTGACACCTCATTCATGGTCTAGGACAAAACTGCGGAGGTAGCGCGCAGAAAAAAAGTGGAAGAAGAAGAAGAATAATAGTATAGAATAAGAATGGAGCTTTGCCTTTGGCAAGCACCATTAACTAGAATGTACATTTCCTGAAGAAAATGTGAATGGTGCTTGCAGTGGCAAAACTCGGCACTCTTGATTAGCATGATGCTAACATATTACCGTCCTGCTAGGATGTTTTTAGCAAGATGCTAACATGATTAGCATGTTGCTAGCATTATGCTAACACCCTTAGCATGCTGCTAGCATTTTTTAGAAAGATGCTAATCATGTTAGCATAATGCTAGCAACATGCTAACATGATTAGCATTATGCTACATGATGCTAGCATATTACCATGTTGCTAGCATGTTTTTAACAAGATGCTAACATGATTAGCATGTTTGCTAGCATGATGCTAACATATTAGCATGCTACTAGCATGATGCTAACACAATTAGCATGTTACCAGCATGATGCTAACACATTTTTACTAGTTTGTGTCATGTTTAAACCCTAAGCTAATCACTATTAGCATGTAGCTATTCACTGCTAGCATGTGTAGCATGTTGGAAGTCCATTTTGCTAGCATGAGTCAAAAGAGCCAACCGCCATGTCTCTATGATGCTCTGATGCAGAGATATAGATCTTGCTAAACGGTTGCTAGGTACTCTGTTTGGTTGCTAGGAGTGGCTTGGCAGCTACCAATGATGATACCAAAGGCTGCTTGACAATATAAACCACCCCCATGTCTTTACGATGTTCTGATGCAGAGATATAGATCTTGCAAAACGGTTGCTAGGTACTCTGTTTGGTTGCTAGGGAGTGGCTTGGCAGCTGCCATAATGATAAACCAAAGGCTGCTTGCCAGTATGAATGATATAAACCAACCCCCATGCCTCTATGATATTCAGATTTGAAGATATCTGCCTATGCTTTGGGTTGCTAGGGTGCTCTAAATGGTTGCTAGGCGTGGCTATGATGTCTTTAAGGTGATTTGTGATTGGCGGTTTGCTGCCTCGAGTCAATGAGCCCACCCTCTGTTTGTACGACACTTCTATCCAAAGATATTCATTTGATCTTTTTCAATGGAAGTCTATGAAGCTTGTTACTAAGGTGCTCTATATGGTTGCTAGGGCGTGGCTTGATATCTTCAAAGTTATCCTGAGAGACTGATTGGTTGCCTGAGTAAAATGAGACCACCCCCTTGTCTCTATGACATTGTGATCCAGAGTTATGACTTGTCAAGTTCGTTCCAATGTTAAGTCTATGGGATTTTTTTCGCTACTTTTTCGCCCGCCGGACGAACATCGTACACCCGATCGCTTATAAAGTCATAGCACACCTCTCCTCAATAGCCGGGTCGATTTGACACCTCATTCTGGGTCTGACAAAACTGCGGGAGGAGTTACGCGCAGAAAGTGTCCAGAAGAAGAAGAATAATAATAATAAGTATGCAGAAGATTAAGAATGGAGCTTTGCCTTTGGCAAGCACCATTAACTAGAATGTACATTTCCTGAAGAAAATGTGAATGGTGCTTGCAGTGGCAAAACCGGCACTCTTGATTAGCATGATGCTAACAATTACCGTCCTGCTAGGATGTTTTTTAGCAAAATGCTAACATGATTAGCATGTTGCTAGCATGATGCTAACACCCTAGCATGCTGCTAGCATGTTTTAAACAAAATGCAGTCATGTTAGCATAATGCTAGCAACATGCTAACATGATTAGCAATGCTAGCATGATGCTAGCATGATTACCATGTTGCTAGCATTATTTTAACAAGATGCTAATCATGTTAGCATTATGTTAGCATGGTGGAAGTCCAGTTTGCTAGCATGAGTCAAAGAGCCAACCGCCATGTCTCTATAATGTTCTGATGCAGAATATAGGTGTTTCAAAACGGTTGCTAGGTACTGTTTGGTTGCTAGGGTGGCTTGGCAGCTGCCAATGATGATACTCCAAAGGCTGCTTGACAATAAAACCAACCCCATGTCTGTACGATGTTCTGACGCAGAGATATAGATCTTGCAAAATGGTTGCTAGGTACTCTGTTTGGTTGCTAAGGAGTGGCTTGGCAGCTACCAATGATGATACACCAAGGCTGCTTGCCATATGAATGATATAAACCAACCCCCATGCCTCTATGATATTCAGATTTGAAGATATCTGCCTATGCTTTGGGTTGCTAGGGTGCTCTATATGGTTGCTAAGGCGTGGCTATGATGTCTTTAAGGTGATTTGTGATTGGCGGTTTTGCTGCCTCGAGTCAAATGAGCCCACCCTCTTGTTTGTACGACACTTCTATCCAAAGATATTCCTTTGATCTTTTTTCAATGGAAGTCTTGGACTTGTTGCTATGGTGCTCTATATGGTTGCTAGGGCGTGGCTTGATAGCTTCACAATGATCCTGAGAGACTGATTGGTTGCCTGAGTAAAATGAGCCCACCCCCTTGTCTCTATGTCATTGTGATCCAGAGTTATGTTCAATACAAAATCCCTATGTAATTTCCCATAGTAGGAAAACACAGTACTTCCTGGTTCATGGGCACGGCTTCACCATAGTATGTCTATGGGGCAACTTTGGGCAGCTCTTGCCCCAGGGTACAACTTACCCCCATTTTGAGCTATGGTCTGACAGAGCCTGTCAGCCTCTTCAATCGTGGTGACCCACATGTTTCTACGAAATTCTCGTTAGGAGCTATGACTCGTCAAAGTTTGTCACAATGCAAAGTCTATGGGATTTTTTTCGCTACTTTTTCGCCCGCCGACGAACATCGTACACCCGATCGCTTATAAAAGTCATAGCACACCTCCTCAATAAGCCGGTCGATTTGACACCTCATTCATGGGTCTAGGACAAACGGTGCGGACGAGTTACGCCAACGAAATTGTTGAAGAATATAATAACTAGAATGTACATTTCCTGAAGAAAATGTGAATGGTGCTTGCAGTGGCAAAAAACTCGGTTGCTAGGGTGCTGTAATTGGTTGCTAGGGCGTGGCTATGAACTACTTATGGCTACTTGATAGGCGAGTCAAAAGAGCCCAGCCCCAAGTCTCTATGACCTTCTGATCCAAAGATATGATCTCAGATTTTGCCCCATGTTAAGTCTATGGGAGTTTTTTCAGCCGTTTTTCGTACGCTGTGCGAACATCGTACACCCGATCGCTTAGAAAAGTCATAGCACACCTCTCCTCAATAAGCCGGTCGATTTGACACCTCATTCGTGGGTCTACGACAAACGGTGCGGGACGAGTTACGCGCCAAAGTTTTGTTCAGGTGAATAGTAATTACAATACTAGAATGTACATTTCCTGAAGAAAATGTGAATGGTGCTTGCAGTGGCAAAATTCGGCACCGGTTGCTAGGGTGCTGTAATTGGTTGCTAGGGCGTGGCTATGAAGTTGCTGTGTCACTACTTATTGGCTGGCCGAATCAAAAGAGCCCAGCCCCAAGTCTCTATGACCTTCTAAACCAAAGATATGATCTCACAGATTTGGCCCCCATGTTAAGTCTATGGGAGTTTTTTCAGCCGTTTTTTCGTACGCTGTGCGAACATCGTACACCCGATCGCTTAGAAAAGTCATAGCACACCTCTCCTCAATAAGCCGGTCGATTTGACACCTCATTCGTGGGTCTACGACAAACGGTGCGGGACGAGTTACGCGCCAAAGTTTTGTTCAGGTGAATAGTAATTACAATACTAGAATGTACATTTCCTGAAGAAAATGTGAATGGTGCTTGCAGTGGCAAAACTCGGCACTCTTGATTAGCATGATGCTAACATAATTACCGTCCTGCTAGGATGTTTTTAGCAAGATGCTAACATGATTAGCATGTTGCTAGCATATGCTTAGCATGCTGCTAGCATTTTTTCATGTTAGCATAGCATGCTAACATTTAGCATAATGCTATGATGCTAGCATGATTACCATGTTGCTAGCATGATTTTAACAAATGCTAATCATGTTAATGCTAGCAACATGCTAACATGATTAGCATAATGCTAGCATGATGCTAGCATGATTACCATGTTGTTAACAAGATGCTAGCATGTTACCAGCATGATGCTAACACATTTTTACTAGTTTGTGTCATGTTTAAACCCTAAGCTAATCACTATTAGCATGTAGCTATTCACTGCTAGCATGTGTAGCATGTTGGAAGTCCAGTTTGCTAGCATGAGTCAAAAGAGCCAACCGCCATGTCTCTATGATGCTCTGATGCAGAGATATAGATCTTGCTAAACGGTTGCTAGGTACTCTGTTTGGTTGCTAGGAGTGGCTTGGCAGCTACCAATGATGATACTCCAAAGGCTGCTTGACAATATAAACCAACCCCCATGTCTTTATGATGTTCTGATGCAGAGATATAGATCTTGCAAAACGGTTGCTAGGGTACTCTGTTTGGTTGCTAGGAGTGGCTTGGCAGCTGCCATGATGAACCAAAGGCTGCTTGAATATAAACCAACCCCCATGCCTCTATGATATTCAGATTTGAAGATATCTGCCTATGCTTTGGGTTGCTAGGGTGCTCTAAATGGTTGCTAAGGCGTGGCTATGATGTCTTTAAGGTGATTTGTGATTGGCGGTTTGCTGCCTCGAGTCAAATGAGCCCACCCTCATGTTTGTACGACACTCCTATCCAAAGATATTCATTTGATCTTTTTCAATGGAAGTCTATGGAACTTGTTACTAAGGTGCTCTATATGGTTGCTAGGGCGTGGCTTGATAGCTTCACAATGATCCTGAGAGACTGATTGGTTGCCTGAGTAAAATGAGCCCACCCCCTTGTCTCTATGACATTGTGATCCAGAGTTATGTTCAATACAAAATCCCTATGTAATTTCCCATAGTAGGAAAAACACACCATTTCATGGGCACGGCTTCACCATAGTATGTCTATGGGGCAACTTTGGGCAGCTCTTGTGCCCCAGGGGTACAACTTACATCCCATTTTGAGTATGGTCTGACAGAGCCTGTCAGCCCCTTCAACGTGGTAACCCACATGTTTCTACGAAATTCTCGTTAGGAGCTATGACTCGTCAAAGTTGTCCAATGAAGTCTATGGGATTTTTTCGCCCTTTTTCGCCCGCCGGACGAACATCGTACACCCGATCGCTTATAAAAGTCATAGCACACCATTCCCGAATAATCCGTACGATTTGACACCTCATTCGTGGGTCTAGGACAAAAGCTGCGGGACTAGTTACGCGCCGAAATTTTGTCCAGAAGAAGAAGAAGAAGAAGAAGCAGAATAATAATAAGTATGCAGCAGAATAAGAATGGAGCTTTGCCTTTGGCAAGCACCATTAACTAGAATGTACATTTCCTGAAGAAAATGTGAATGGTGCTTGCAGTGGCAAAACCGGTTGCTAGGCGGTTGCTAAAGTTGCTAGGCTTGCTAGGTGGTTGCTAGGCGGTTGCTAAGGGTTCTAGGTGTTGCTAAGGTACTGGTTGCTAAGGTGGCTAGGTGGTTGCTTTCTTTGCTAGGCGGTTGTGGGTGTTGCTGGGTGTAGGCAGTTGCTAAGGTACGTGTTGCTAGGTGTTGCTAGGTGTTCTGGGTGGTTGCTAGGCTTGCTATGGTAACCTGGGTGGTTGCTAGGTGTTGCTAGGCAGTTGCTAAGTACTTGGGGTTGCTAGGTGTTGCTAGGCGGTTGCTAGGGTGTTCTGGGTGGTTGCTAGGCGGTTGCTATGGTAACCTGGTGGTTGCTAGGGTGTTGCTAGGCAGTTGCTAAGGTACCTGGGGTGGGGGTTGCTAGGTTGCTAGGCGGTTGCTATGGTAACCTGGTGGTTGCTAGCTAACCTGGGTGGTTGCTAGGCCTATGGTTGCTGTTTGCTAGGCCTAGGGTGTTCTGGGTTGCTAGGGTTGCTATGTAACCTGGGTGGTTGCTATGGTGTTACTAGGGTAGTTGTCACAGATAGTTACTATGGAGTTTCTATAGAGTTCCTAGCATGTTCTCAGCCCACTTTAGCACTTAGCTAATCACTATTAGCATGTAGCTATTCACTGCTAGCATGTGTAGCATGTTTGGAAGTCCAGTTTGCTAGCATGAGTCAAAAGAGCCAACCGCCATGTCTATGATGCTCTGATGCAGAGATATAGGTCTGCTAAACGGTTGCTAGGTACTCTGTTTGGTTGCTAGGGAGTGGCTGGCAGCTGCCAATGATGATACTCCAAAGGCTGCTTGACAATATAAACCAACCCCATGTCTTATGATTCTGATGCAGAGATATAGGTCTTGCTAAACGGTTGCTAGGGTACTCTGTTTGGTTGCTAGGGAGTGGCCGCAGCTGCCATGATGATACACCAAAGGATGCTTGCCAGTAGGAATGATATAAACCAACCCCCATGCCTCTATGATATTCAGATTTTAAGATATCCCTCTTTGCTTTGGGTTGCTAGGGTGCTCTAAATGGTTGCTAGGGCGTGGCTATGAAGTGTTTAAGGTGAGTCGTGATTGGCCGTTTGCTGCCCCGAGTCAAATGAGCCCACCCTCATGTTTCTATGACACTCCTATCCAAAGATATTCCTTTGATCTTTTTCAATGGAAGTCTATGGAACTTGTTGCTATGGTGCTCTATATGGTTGCTAGGGCGTGGCTTGATAGCTTCACAATGATCCTGAGACACTGATTGGTTGCCTGAGTGAAATGAGCCCGCCCCCTTGTCTCTATGACACTGTGATCAATAGTGAGTGAGTGAGAGAAAGGGTTCTAAGGGCCTGCGTGTGTGGGTGTGTGTGAGAAAGTGACAGTTGAAATTCAAATTTCGGAAGATTCCGCCATTGAAAGTCAATGGGACTTTTTTGGCCGCTTTTTCGCCCCCTGTGCGAACATCGTTGGTCCGATCGCTTATAAAAGTCATACACACATCTCCTCAATGAGCCGGTCGATTTGACACCTCATTCATGGGTCTAGGACAAACGCTGCGGAGGAGTAGCGCGCAGAATAAAAGTGGAAAAATGAGTGTCTGTGTCTGAGAGAGAAAGGCTTCTAAGGGCCTGCGTGTGTGAGTGTGTGTGAGAAAGTGACAGTTGAGAGAGACGGAATGTTCGTGAATTTGAATTTTTCAATGTAAGTCAATGGGACTTTTTTGGCCGCTTTTTCGTCCGCTGTGCGAACATCGTTGGTCCGATCGCTTAGAAAAGTCATAGCACAGGTCTCCTCAATGAGCCGGTCGATTTGACACCTCATTCATGGGCCTAGCAAAAACTGCGGAGGAGTACGCGCCAAACTTTTGTCCAGAAAAATAATTATAACTAGATAAAAAAGTTTGAAGACAAACTTTAAGTGGCTTGAAAAGCCAGTCCAGAAAGTTTTGAAATAGTTTTAAAAGTTTGAAAGTTTAAGTTTAGTAGTTTAGATAGATAGATAGATAGATAGATATAGTTTGATAGATAGATAGATAGTTGTCACAGATGGTTACTATGGAGTTTTATAGAGTTATTACATGTTCTTAGCCTACTTAGCACTTTGCTAATCAATATTAGCATGTAGCTATTCACTGCTAGCATGTGTAGATTTGGAAGTCCAGATTGCTAGCATGAGTCAAAAACAGCCAACCGCCATGTCTCTACGATGTTCTGATGCAGAGATATAGATTTGCAAAACGGTTGCTAGGTACTCTGTTTGGTTGCTAGGGAGTGGCTTGGCAGCTACCAATGATGATACTCCAAAGGCTGCTTGACAATATAAACCAACCCCCATGTCTGTACGATGTTCTGATGCAGAGATATAGATTTGCAAAACGGTTGCTAGGGTACTGTTTGGTTGCTAGGGAGTGGCTTGGCAGCTACCATGATGATACTCCAAAGGCTGCTTGACAATATAAACCAACCCCCATGTCTGTACGTGTTCTGATGCAGAGATATAGATTTTGCAAAATGTTGCTAACTCTGTTTGGTGCTAAGGTGTTGCTATGCTGGGCTAGGGTACTCTGTTGCTAAGGTGTTGCTATGCGGTGTCTAGGCGTAATCTAGTGGTTGCTAGGCGTGTTGCTATATGTGTACTCTAGGGTGGTGGTGTTGCATGGCGGTTCTAGGGTATGCGGTTGGTTGCTAGGGTGTTGCTATGTGGTTGCTAGGGACTTGGGGTTGCTAAGTGTTGCTATCTTGCTAGGTATGGGTGGTTGCTAGGGGTTTGTTATACGGTGGGCTAAGGGTATTTGGGTGGTTGCTAGGGTATTGCTAAGAGGTTGCTAGGATATTCTAGAGGGTTTGGCTTATGCTGTCTGGGTGTTGCTGTGCTGTTGCCATGGTGTTCAGGTGGTTGCTTGGGTGATCTGGGTGGTTGCTATGATAGTATAATAGATATATAGATAGTATAGATAGATAGATATGATAGATAGATAGATTAGATTAGATCAGATTAGATAGATAGATAGATAGATTAGATAGATTAGCTAGATAGAGATAGTAGATTTAGATTGATATTATAGGATAAAGAGATAGATAGATTTAGTTTGATATAGATAGATAGATAGATAGATAGATAGATATTTATTTGATATATAGATAGATAAAAGATTAGAAAGGGAGAAATAGATTTAGTTTTGATAGATAATATAGATAGATTTAGTTTGATTGATAGATAGATAATTAGTTGATTGATAGATGAAATAGAAAGATAGATTTAGTTTTGATAGAGATTAGATAGATTTAGTTGAGATAGATAGATAGATTTATGTTTGATAGATAGATAGAGATATAGATATAGATAGATAGATTTAGTTTGATAGATAGATAAAGATATAGATTTAGTTTGATAGATAGAAAGATAGATTTAGATTGATAGATAGATAGATAGAAGATAGATAGATAGATAGATAGATAGATAGATAGTAGAAAATAGATAGATAGATAGATAGATAGATTAGTAGATAGATAGATTAGATAGATAGATAGATTAAAATAGATAGAATGGAAGTTTGAATGAGTTTCAATGGATTAGAAATAGTACATAGAATGGCAGCTAATGAGTCTGATGAGCCTCTCCAACTGTCAAAATTTGAATTTTGACAGTTGGAGTTTGAATAGTCTTGGCTCATTTGAACATTCCGTCAATGAAAGTCAATGGGATTTTTCCAAGTTTTAATCAGCTTTTTTAGGAAAACCGTAAGTCTGATCAGTCTGAAAGATATAGCACACTAGTCAGAACAGTCTGAAGGTCTAGTCCGAGTTGGTGGTTGTAGCTTGAACAGTCTAGGAGGAGATGCATTTAGAAATTTAGTCTAAGAAGAATAATAATAACTAGATAAAAAAGTTTGAGGACAAACTTTAAGTTGGCTTGAAAAGCCGGTCCAGAAAGTTTGAAGTAGTTTTAAAAGTGTGAAGTTTGAGAGTTTTCAGTTTAAAGTTTAGTTTTAGTTTAGTAGTTTTGATAGATAGATAGATAGATAGATAGAGTCAGGGTACTCAAGGCGGTTGCTAGGTGTTATGTGGTTGCTAGGGTACTTGGGTGGTTGCTAAGAATGTGGTGCTAAGTCGGGTAGTGGCTAGGGGTTGCTATGCGGTTGGTTTCTGGGGTTGCTAGGGTGTTGTTATGTGGTTGCTAAGGTACTCGGGGTGATTGCTAGGCTGTGCATGCGGTTGCAGGTGTACTCAAGGCAGTTGCTAGGGGGTTGGGCTAGCGGTTGCTATGGTACTTGGGTGGTTGCTAGATGTTGCTATGTGGTTGCTAGGTAGTTGGGGTGGTTGCTAGGCTGTTGCTATTGGTTGCTATAAGGTACTCGTGGTTGCTAGGGTGCTAGCGGTTGCTTGCTGCTAGGGTGTTGCTATGCGGTTGCTAAGGTATCCTGGTTGGTTGCTAGGGTGTTGCTATGCGGTTGCTAGGGTACCCAGGGTGGTTGCTAAGCTGTTGCTGTGTGGTTGCTAGGTAGTGTTATACACTACAGAGAATCATCCACTTTCCACAAGTAATGTTATGTTACAAATAAACACGCATCTTTCCATCGCATGGAATCATCCATTAATGGCGCAATAAAAAAAAAGTTTCACACAATATTCGATAGTTAATATATTAAAAGCATCCCAGAGCCCAAACACTAATAGAAATTAAAGACTTTGCCTTTAGATTAACTTTATATTTTCTTACCTCACTGGTAGTAGGTCTGACGCCATTCACCTTGCCACCTCCTTCGCGCCGTCTTCTTCCAATACGTTGGAAATCGTCACATCCGTTTTTTTTTTTTTTTTTTTTTTTGAATCGCGAACTTAAACACTTTACATTCGTTTAACGACTGATAATTTAGTATAGTGGAAATTGGCACAGTTTCAGTTAATGAAACGCAATACAATAGTGTTTTGGTGGGAAAAGAAATGTATGCGTGTTATTTTAACAAAACATATTGGGGTAAAACCAACAGTGCTGCAAAACCATTTTTTTGAGTGTATGCGTCTGCCCGAATCATTCACACAGAGACACAGAACATGCAGGATTCATATTTAAACAATCTTTTTGTGGCTTAATATTGACAGACACTAGTCTACATATATCACAATTAGAATAAAGAATTTAGGAATAAAAAAAACGTACCATTCACAATCCTCTGCTTGATCAAGTTGATCCTCGAAATGAAATTGAAACTAGTCATGCTCTTCTTTTGAGGTAAATCCTTTTAGAATTATAGCATGTTATTTCAGCCATACTGATGTCTAGAGAGAAAGAAAGCCATTTTACCTGTCTCACTTTCTGTGGAATAAAGTCCTGGGGCCTCATTTATAAAACTTTGCGTAGATTTCATCCTAAAAGTGTATGTATGCGCAAAAGCTAAATTCTGCGTAAGCACAAAAAAATTTCAGATTTATAAAACCATGCGTACGCCAGAACCTGCGCACAATCCCTTTATAATCCCAGTCAGTGGAAGATTGTGCATACATGCATCTCCACCTGTCTCCTCCCCGAAATCACTATATATGGAGCTTACGACACCTATTTTACTATGCATAACCATCTGCATATCATTCCATATACGTTCCCATCCACGTGACACTATGGTTAACACCGTCAAAGGTAAGACATTAGAAAATATTAGATGTGGACTATAAATACAATTTGTGTGCCATACACTACATTGATAAAAATCATCCAATATCCTCTTTATGTTTTAGAATAAATATATCAAAATATCCATTAAAACAAAATTGTATAAAATACTTCAGATAAAGGTTTTAATAGGTTTTAATATAGAGTTGATTCATTCATTTCCACTGGCCAAATAGTATTTAATAGTTTAAAACAATTCAAATTGAATTTATGCAGTTTGCTGATAAGGTGAACATATCTTTTAGTAAGTTTATAGGCTATTTTTAGTGGAAACGTATAGGCCCTACTTATTTATTGCAGTGTAATTGTCTGTCTCGCGGCGTCACTGACAAGTTTTTTAAAAAAGGAAATGTGCAAATCTTACCGTTTTTCCCTCCTCAAATTATATCCTTCAAATACAGTAGTAACTGTTGAAGATCCTTCACACGACAATCAACCTCCTGCAGCTCTGTTGTACAGTAAGATATTATCATTGGAGCTCTTCAAACTGGACAGCGGACCGTTCAACCACCGAATCCAGCAGTGTCTTCCATAATATCCAAGTTAAGTGGCATCACTGATCATCATTCTTCTCCCTAAATATTTTGTCATAACATCTGCAGTTTAGTTTAAAGAGGATTTATTGTGGGCACCTATCACTCCTCGCTGTATCAAAACAGCGGTCACAGAAAAACTGATCGAAAGTAGCACATCTGCTATCTAAATTCATATTATTTTTGTTAACTCTCTCCGTAATGATGCATAATGTAATTTCAGTGCTTATCGCCATTAGTGAAAGTGTATATTAATATAAATGCAAAATGAAAACGTAAGTTTCCATGCAAGTTTAATCATTCTTTTATTTATTTAAACTGTATTGTGAACATGCATGTATTTATGATTATGACTCATAATAAGGAGTTAAAGTGGTTTTCCTTCATCTGTCGTCAGTCCCTCAGTTCACCATCGGTGTCGGCAATTCCCTTTGTCTTCAAAATGTGCGTACCCATGGTCAATTTTGCGTGTACAACTGTAGCCGGATAAGTTTAATTTACTTAAAAAATTTGAGGAAACTGGTTGCCCTAAAAAATTAAGTAATGTTAACTTATAATTCAAGTTCATTTAACTTAAAATTTTTTGTAATATTAATTACTTTGTAGTTATTACACATAGTATATTTAAGTTCAATGTACTAAGCAAGTTAACTTGCCACCAATCAAAATTCATCCATGCCTCCCATCATGCATTGCTGCATGAATAAATTATGAGCTGAATTGTCTTAGTAATTTCTTTATTCTCACTATTTACATTTTGCTGTTTTTTTTTGTGAAAAAAAATGTTCATGGTTGATCTGTTTATCAATATGTAGCTTGTCACCGTTGTTGAGATCATACGCTGATTCTTGATGTCTGTGTGTGCCTAAATTTTTTTTTTTTTTTTTTTTTTGTGATAAGAACAACTTTAAAAAAAAAATTTTTTGATCTTCCGCTGTAGAATCACAGTGCTGCTGTAATCAATAATGTAAATCTAACTCCGAGATTGGGCTCTAAATGAGTTCAGTGATTCAGATCAAATAATGATTATGTGAAACATAATCAACACCACCTGATCATCTTTTAACTTTGCTTGTCTGGTTGGTTTTAATGCAGTTAAAACTGCCCAAACAAAATCTAATATTAAAAAGTCAAGGGTCAAGAGCTCAACTAAAACAACCCTGACCTCGATGAAGGTAACTTAAAAATTGTGATTTTCTCCTTTGGTGAAAAACTATAAAAAGGTAAATGTTTGGAAAAAATGTCTGTAGAACAGCCAAAACAAATGTTCCAACTGCTCATCATCAGCTCCTTGAATTCACACACACCACGACAAAATGGCGTCATTACCTGCCGCAAACCAGTGTGTAGGAGGCATGGTCAGGAGAAAAACTTCATAATTTAAGTGCATTTAACTTACATTTATTAACACATTCAAATACACCCCAAATTAGTAGAATAATACTTATATTTTATAAGTAATGCAACCAAACTTAATATTTTAAGTATATTGTAATTATATTTTTAAGTAAATATAAAATCCGGGCTAGAGTGTAGGTGCGCACATTTTCCCGTCAAGGTTTTCTTTATAAATCCCACCTTTTGTGCAGGAACTGGCGTACGCATGTTTTCAGCCCCGTTTTGTGCATACGCATGGTTTATAAATGAGGCCCCAGGTCAGAAGTATTAAAGTAGCTGCTTTCTGTCTAAAAAAAAAGAAAAGGAAAAGGAAAATTAAACTAAACGGTTCCTGCAATAATGTGTTAAATTACCACCATAAACATCTGCACTGGACAAAATATTTAGCACAGCTTATTATGCTTAACTTGAACAAGGAAAAAAATAATAATTCTAAAATATGAAATAAATGTCATAGAAAGCATTAAATTTGACTTTCCCATGCATGTCAACACATTGTTACAACACTTATTTTATGTTTTAAAACAAATTATAAGTAAACTGTTTGTTTTTTTAAAATTATTGCTTCAATTAATGTTTTGCAAGAACCTTATAATTCCAAGTGAAAAGTGATTTTGTTTGTTTTTTTTTTTTGCTTTTTTTTTTTTTGTTGTGTTTTTTTAGAATTATAAGGTCTATCTACATTTAACCCATTCCAAATATCCCCATTCGCAAAATTGAGATGAGTTTGATATTATACAGTTAGAATACATTTAGGGTCTCTGTCAATTTCATATGAAAGAGACCTGTTCTCCATATAATTTTTGCTATATGGAATGCAAAAACTTTGAAGCTCAATATCTCAAACTGCTCAGAATGCAGATAGAACCTTATAATTCCTTATAAAGGTGACGAGGTAGCACTCAATTAACCCTCTGGAGTCTGAGGCTGATTTGGGGCCCTGGAGAGGTTTTGACATGCCCTGACATTTGTGCTTTTTTCAGTTGTTCATAAACATATTAATGACAAAAGTGTCATTACACTGTATTCAGCACAAACTAGGCTACCATAATATGTGAGAAACATGTATGTACATGTTTGTATTTTTTAAGGAATAAGTTTATGTGGGGTTATTGAAAAAACAAAAAACTTAAGTCACTGAAATAAGGCCAAAAAAATAATATTATATATGTGTTCACAAGACTCTGGGTATTGGAGATTGTAGACTAGAGTTTTTGCTTCAAAATTATGTAAAAATTATCCTGCCTACTCGTTCATATAAAACAATATAGAGATTTAAATTTTGTAAGACACTTTTTGTCGAGAAACACAGTATGCATGGAGGTGTGAATCATCATGAATAATCCTGTAATTCACACCTGAGAAGACAAAAGAATCGCATAATGAATTATAATGACTTGCATAATAATGAGGCCTTTCAGACAGGTAGGCTGTGAAAAAACCCTCTGCACTGGATACTGTGTTTTCAATTTATACTTGCAGCCGGAGGGTGCTCTGTGCACCTTTAGTCCACAAATGTCTCCTAAAGAAGAATAGGCTATGTGACAATCCAGGAACTAACCGAACTAACAGAGGCTTCCAGAGATCGCTAACTATGGCTATGTAAAACACTTTTGAAGACAATAAATACATGATTGAGACACAATGTATACATATATTGCCTCAGAATTTGCGTCTGAATAGCGCTGGCTCCGTGGGCGTGGCCGCGTGAACAGCACACGTTGCTATCTGTGTTTAAACTAAACTCATTTAAGCCTTGCTGATTTAAACCTTCAAGAACAAGACGCGAAAGAGAACTCACACGCGCGGTGAGAAGATTTGTGTGCGCTCATCCAAAGTGCCCACACGCTTATTTCAGTCAGCGCGCGAATACTGAGTTCTCTTTCAAGTCTTGTGCTTCAGCGGACAAATTCATACAAAAATTATGTCAACATGCCTGTCTTGGCGAGTATCCTAGCAAACATAATCGGTTATGTCTTAAGTGAACGTATATTAGTCGAGAAAGACAGCGCATGTGTAACAGTATATGTACTGTATTGTATGTCTTAAAGGGAAAAAAAAAAAACTATTCCTGCTGCCTGTTTTTAATGTTAAATCAAACAACAAATAACAAGAAATCACTTACTGCTCTGACTGAATAGTTTTTGTAACTTCAATAATGATTAATCTTTATTTATTTTATACAGTAAAGATAATATGCAGTGTTATTTTTATATTGATTACTTATCCATTTCTGTACCTGAAACTACTGTTAGATACCTGAAAAACCTGAAAAGCACTGTTTATTTTATTTGAATATTTGCTTTATTGTACTTTTTGTGATGTTGCTTGTAGTTGATTGTTGTTCTTAGTTTCTTTATTTTTATTGACAGTAGTCCTATTTTCCCTAAACATAGCACATACCGAACTGTACCGAAACCATGACCCTAAAACCGTGATACGAACCGAACTGTGAGCAATTTGAACCGTTGCACCCCTAGTATACACTAAGTTACTGTTCATTTTCTGAGAACTATCAGATTGGATTCATTCAGAGATCACGCATCATGTTAGTTTTCTTTATTTGCAAAAAGCACAACATTTAGTTTTACTCTGAGTGTAACATAAAAGAAGATATTCAACAGATTAAAATGGTGTATAACTCTTAATTGTATGTGCAACATTGATGGAGTATTTTGAGTCTCTTTCACTCTGTTAAGAAAAAAAAATGAGGTGGTATCGCCGGCGATACCTCAGACTCCAGAGTGTTAACATTCATTATTGGTCTTGAATAGTCTTGTATATAGTCAGAAAATTTGATGTATTGCAGGACATATTCTGGAGAATTTCAAGAAGAAATCATCTACTGACATGTAAAGCAACCAACCACAGCTAATTTTTTCTTATATGCCATACCGCCGTCATGAACACAATCTTGAACCAGAAGGAAATAGATTAATATTTTGAAAAATCCAAGATTGGCTCCGACCCAATCTGATTTCTGAATTGTGATGCCACCTGAATCATAATCTTACAGCATTCATTTGTTGTTGGCCAGAGGAGAACTGCACTCGTGTTGTAGCACGGACTGCTTTGAGTGTAGCACTGAGTGTTGTGGGATTACAAATTTGTACTATGTTATATCTAGGTTCCAATATAACAGTATATGAACTGAAAATTTTATGTACATTGTGTTTTACATTTTGAGGTAAAGATAATGACATTCTAAGGCAGGCAGCTCAGGTGTGTGTGACATAAACCTTTTGTTTCATGTCCTTACATGGCAGACAAGCTCAAGATACAGCAGTGCTTTTGTCTCTATGATAATGTAAAGGTATGGGCGATACTGTCAGACTGATTGGATTAGCACCTATGCATTTGAATGCTTGGATCTTCCTACTGGAAGTCAAACTATGTGTGAATGTTTACATAGTCTTAGTTCTCGTGACCAGTTACTGTTTATACCATTTGGGGTACTACTATCTACACAGTCGGGGGTAATTTCCTGTATTGTCTTTAGATGTTTTTGTTTTAGTGGTCACTTCTAAGGCTGTGTGTAAGGGCAACACCTTTAAGGACTGCCCACTGAATGCCTATAAAACATCATATACACTGCATTAGTTAGATTTGGATGACCACAGTGACGTACAGCGTGTTTCTCAATAAAGAGTAACTTCTGCTTAAAGATATCCCAAAGTCTGGTCTATGCTTCTGAGATTTCCAACAGTTTTGGTGCCGTGACCCGGATAGAGCTTCTCACCACAATCCAGATTGAAACTTCAAGCACAACATCTGATCCAAAAGAAGATCCAGGCTGAATTTTCCTGTACACCCAAGGGTTGGTGAGTGATACTCTATCCAAAAGAACCATTAAGACCAGTACAAAGTTGTTATCCTCTGCGCCGTCAGAGAAGAGTTAACAGACAGCTGTAGGGTTTGGTTAACTAAGTTATCCTCTAAAAATGTTCTTTTAGAGATGAAGTTTATCCTCTGTTCAGGCAGGGAAGATTAGCATTACGTGCTAATATTGGTAACCTCTGTTCGAGCAGGCAGATTGGCATCACGTGCTAATATTGGTATATCCTCTGTAAAGTTAGGGAAGTTTTATCCTCTTTATAAGGGAAGGTTGTTTTCCTCTGTTTAATCAGTGAAGGTGGTGTTTAACAGAATAGCCATCCTCTACTTTGCTAGAGAAGAGAGTCATCCTCTGTTAATTCAGGGAAGGTTACAACTGTTACAGTGTGCTAGCAAGTTGGTTCTACTCTGCCGTCAGAGACGGTTGAATACATTATGATGTGCATTAACTAGGTTAACCTCTGCTCTGTCAGGGAAGTGTTGAAGTGTATTGTTGTGCCAGAAAAACATTACAAAATGCTGAGAAAGAACGCTAGACTAATTCCAACAACTGAGAAAGGTGGACTAGCTACCCCTTTATGGATAGATAGTGAGTTCAAATCATTGTTAGGAAAGCACATGGACTCAATAGTGACTGAGTCAATC
Organism: Culter alburnus; assembly: GCA_028476615.1. Taxonomy (NCBI): domain Eukaryota; kingdom Metazoa; phylum Chordata; class Actinopteri; order Cypriniformes; family Xenocyprididae; genus Culter; species Culter alburnus. The sequence goes on along the minus strand of JAOTNS010002129.1, from coordinate 13,552 downwards.
AGATTGGATTTGACAAAGAAATTTGGGATTCATCCAGAAAAAGTCTGGTCTATTGAAGAATGCAAAAAGGTACTTGGTGCTTGTATTCGGAAAAAAAATATGAAGGGCATTATCTGCTGCCACAGAGAATTTACTCTATCCATTGCACAAGAACAAATCCAACGTATTGCTAAGTTAGAAGAGCAGAACAAACAGTTGCACACTCGAGTGTCTCGTCTCACTCAGAAGTTGGGCCTTTACAAAGCCTCAACCAAACGTGACTCAAAAGACCAACAGTCAAATGAAAGCTATCCTGTCTTACAGTCTTCACGTAGACTAGATGATAATAGCAATACTGGATTGATGGATAAAGATGTAAATGCAGTTGAAGTGTGTGGAGCGAGACAAAAGGCTCAGAGTAGGGTAAAAGGGGTTGACACAGTTACATCTGTAACCCCCATACTGCAGATACAACAGTCAGTACCGCTATAGGTCCTGAAGACATAGAAAGAATTGCTGAGAATTTGCCATCAGTGCATAGAAACTTTTCTGAGTTTAGGACAGAGTTGTCCAGAAAAATGAAGCTCTATGATATGTCCCTAGCTGAAGTCACACAGCTAATGTCACAAATCCTGAAAGAGTCAGAATTCAATGATTTTGAAAGTGCTGTAAATAGTTCTGAGTTTCAGCATTCCAGCAAAGGCGAATTGAGAGAAGGAGTTCTGAGAGTGTTACAGAACCTTGTTGGACCAAAGGTGGACTGGTCAAAGATCACTAGTTGTGTACAGAAGAAGGATGAAACTGTAAGTGAGTACACTGAAAGATTTTGTCAGTCAGCGGCAGCATACAGTGGAATAGTTGACACTCCAGAGAAGGTGTTAGAGGATAATGGACCACTGGTCGCATATGGTTGATGGGCTTTCATCAGAATACAGAAATGCATTGCCTTTCTTAGACCTCACATGGTCTAAAGGAACCCTGCAAAACAACTTGGATAGGTTAGCTATTTGGGAAAGAGACTCTGATGTCAAGACAAGAGTAAAGATTGCAGCAGCATCCTTTAAGTTCAACACAGAGAATCGACAGAAACGTAATGTTCTAAGAGAGAAGGCAGTTGTCATTACTGTGGCAAACTGGACATTGGATGAAAGAGTGTAGGAAAAACAAAAAGACATTTAAAGAAATGAACAGCTTTACTCAGCTCCTACTCAGTCTACTTGCTACATTGAAACTGCCCCTCCCCCTCTTCTCCAAACTCTTGGAGCAGCAGCTTGCTGACATGCTAACCATTTGGGCTGTGAGTGCTTAATTTCCCCAGTCATTTACAAGAAAGCTGAAAGAGTCATTCTGAACAAAAGAAAGTTGACTGTCACTTCCACCATTTGGGGACACTGGTTAAGTACACTCACAGCCTTAAATGTTATGCTACAGCACACACCATTCACTTATCCATCCTCTATGGGTTATGATGTCTGCTATGACTGATGTTTCAATGGAAGATGGAGATGTAGCACAATAAAGTTTGCAATTTAATTACAGGGAGAGAATAGGACACACAGACCAGTGAGGAGCCCAGGGAAGAACCGAAGTGCATAAGGCCTCGGGGGCCAACCCTGGTGTGAAGACTACCTCATAGGTTTCCCCATCACAGTTTATCCCCACCTTACTGGTCTATAGTTGTCAAATTGATTAAGACTAGGTTAAGAAAAAGAAGAACAAAACCACTATACGATCACTAGAAGTTTATGATGATCAGAGTTAGACAGAAAAATCTATACGATCATCAGAGGTCTAACGCATGAAAAGTCTATGCATGAATACTGCTGGTCTGCTGTTTCTTTGTTTTCTTGTGTGCAGGTATGTGTATATATGCCATGACGTCTCAAGTAGCACCTGGTGTAAAGCATCACCTAAGATAACCATGAACAACCTTCATGAAGACGGAGTCATCTGAGCAACTCGGAGTTGCACAACGACAAATAATCATCTTGGGACAAACATGGAAATGGACTCTACAGGGAACAGACTCCACAGCTATTCAGGCACCATGGACTTTTAGGACTTCCACGCTTATGCTACATGGTTTTCTGTGTCATCATGTAGTTTTACAACATGTTACCACCCTGCGTTGTATATGTGTGTCAACAGTATACTCAAGTTAAAGAATAACACTTATGTAAATGTTGGACACGACACAGAATAAGATGTGTGCCTGTAGCTGTTACAAGTTGCATGACTGGAAGATGGAACTTATGTTAACAAACATATGTTATAGAAGGGATTTAAGAAATTTTTTAATTTGTATTATGTGAGAGTTATTAGAACTCTCAAAGGGGGAACTGTGGGATTACAAATTTGTACTATGTTATATCTAGGTTCCAATATAACAGTATATGAACTGAAAATTTTATGTACATTGTGTTTTACATTTGAGGTAAAGATAATGACATTCTAAGGCAGGGCAGCTCAGGTGTGTGTGACATAAACCTTTTGTTTCATGCTTCCTTACCATTTGGCAGGACAAGCTCAAGATACAGCAGTGCTTTTGCTCTATGATAATGTAAAGGTATGGGCGATACTGTCAGACTTATTGGATTAGCACCTATGCATTTGAATGCTTGGATCTTCCTACTGGAAGTCAAACTATGTGTGAATGTTTACATAGTCTTAGTTCTCGTGACCAGCTAAGTTTATACCATTTGGGGTAATATTATCTACACAGTCGGGGGTAATTTCCTGTATTGTCTTTAGATGCTTTGTTTTAGTGGTCACTTCTAAGGCTGTGTGTAAGGGCAACACCTTTAAGGACTGCCCACTGAATGCCTATAAAACATCATGTATACACTGCATTAGTTAGATTTTGGATGACCACAGCGACGTACAGCATGTTTCTCAATAAAGAGTAACTTCTGCTTAAAGATATCCCAAAGTCTCCTGGTCTATGCTTCTGAGATTTCCAACAGTGTGTAAAGTTCCTTTTTTTTTTAAAGGTAGAGACATGGTATCCGAAAACCTAGGCAGTTGACGTGCATCCAAAAACTAGGCAGCAGACTTGTTGCCTCGCTGCCCTATCAGGCAATGACTTGTAAGGCAGGGTTTGTGCATGAAGGCACTGTTGTGGTTGTTAACCAGTTCTTCACTGTTATCTGTTGTCGTAATACTGTTGTGAAATCTTACTTGTGCGCATGCCTCTCTGGTGTGCCGTATTCTGTGCTGCTGAAGTTTCAGTGAGTAAAGTAGCGTTCTGCCAAATCACTGTTTGTGTGTCTTCTCTTGAATGTAACATTTGGCGACAAGGGTGGCTTTATCTTTACCAACCCCTGAGCCATTTCTGCCCCACACAGGTGAACCTGTTGTGCCGTGGGAGCGCTGGTAAGTGTCATTCCAGACGTATTTTGTTGCCGTGGGCTTGGATGATGTCCCAAATGAGAGAAAATGCACGCTTCTCCTCCATTGTCTTGGAGCAGAGGGATTACGGCTATTCCAGACGCTCGGCACCGCGAATACATACTCTGACGCTGTTGCACGATTAAAGGAACATTTTCAGAGGACTCATAGCATACTGTTAAAGCGCTTAAATTTCAGACAAAGATGCCAACGATCTGGTGAGTCTGGCAGCCAGTTTGTCACTGATTTAAGAAGCCTTGCTGAGCCATGCAAATTCGGTGCTCTCCGTGATGAATTAATTAGAGACCAACTTATTGAAAAAACAAACAGCGCACAACTCAGAGAGAGACTGCTTATTGAAGATAATAAACTTACACTGGATAAGGCTCTCACTCTGGCACTCCAAATTGAAGAAGCTACTCAATGTGCAGCTAAAATAGCGGAGAATAATGCAGCTAAAACTGATTTCACCACTGTACCCGCAAATGCAGTCACAGATGAGGGGCTCCAGCCTGCAGGTGCAGTCATCCAGCAAACACAGCCTCAATCAAGTCAACAGAGACAGAATGAGGAAACTGTGGCTCCAATCGCCATGCCAACAGGTCCCCAGAGTGCCCAGCAATCGGCCAAAAGTGTAGGCATTGCGTTGTAAGATCAACAGATCCTCAGATACTTTGATCTCCTGAGATATGGACAGCACAAACGCATACAGCATTTGTCTCCACACCCCACAGCGTGAGGTTGCGGGAAAGCTTCTTTCCATCCTGTCCTCCTTCGCATTTGTCCTTCTCCCCACGTCTTCCTTTACACATTTTCCTCACTCAGTTCACTTAAAAAGATTATATACCATTATAATGTTCTGTCAATGCAAATGAAACAGTCATGTTTGGTTTCATTTGAATGTCTCAGTGCAACTGGTACAACGGTCTTGTCTACATGAAGTAAACCAAAGGTATAAAGGTTTAAGAGTTTTAGAGATACTTGGTTGCAACCATGGGGTGTGCTCTATCCCAGGGTCTTTCATCTAAATTACCTCCTGTTCCACAGCAAGGTGCGAACCCCTGAGGTCTGGGACCCTAGTCAATGCAAATTCTGATTGTAAGTTCATGCCCCACATTGGGGGATGTTTTGTCTTGGTCTGAGATTTAAAGAAAGGTTGCAAAAGGCTCGGGGCGCTTCTGTATTCAGACGAGCCCCACTGCTGGGTGTCTAGGACACCCAGCAGTGTGTATTTTCCTATGTCAGATATGCAATTTACTCTATTTATGGCATTTGATGTTGGTATTGACCCTTTGAATGATTTATGTAATGGCATGATAATTTAACTGACTAATAAATTGTCACATTTGATTTATTCTGACTACGCTGAAATTATTGACTTCGTAGATTAATGTATCCATTGTTACCGGCACATCGCGTGGTCAGGTTAGTAACGGACTAAAAGTCCAGTTGAGTGGAGCATAGGGCACACTACTTGTGATTTTAGAGCTCAGACTTACGCTTGGCATTAGTTCAAAGTGTACTAAGATGTTACAGGCTTAAAAAGGGAATTTCCGTTTAGGCGCAACAAAGTTGCTCGACAAACCTAAATAGGGGAGCCTTAACTCTTGTTTATTGTAACGTTCTCTAGCTAAGTGTACATGGTCAAATCCCTGGTCTCGATAACAAAACCAAAGATTATAGAGAGTAATATTGGTCACCTCCCTGTCAATGTGGTTATGATCCCTCCCCTGCACTCCTTTGCCATCGTTAGCTGTTTACCAGCTGTGTCTACCTCATGGCACAGCCCTGTCATTGATTCAATCCGTTCGTTACTGCTGCCACATTGGCGTGATTTACGTATCTCCATTTTATACCACCTTTATGTACAGCCCTAGCACAACGTCATAATTAGACGGCCTTCTAATAGTATAGTCAATTACCTCTGGTCTAAGACCAAGGACTGGCGATTTCCCGCTCGTTTTTTTGTGTCACCTCTTGCCTGTTGCTCAATTTGTCCCATTATTCAATTACTTTCCTCTTCCGGCCGCATCATAGGCCAGTGCGAGCGATACCGCTGCGCCCACGATCCATCCTTTGCCCGAACTCGAACTGCAATTCATCTCGCTACATCCCATAAGACCGTACAAAAGCCCAGTTTCCCTGTTAATACTTCCCCCCCGCCAACCCATATTCATACACTGTCAAAGCTATTCCACACTTATTTATAACACAATGGACCAATGAATAGTAATTGCCCATTTAATACTAAATCACGACGGTCAAGATATATCATGGAAGTTATAGACTGTAAAAGATTACTTGGAATATTACAACATTTACTGTTTGCTCCCGCTGCCAAAAAGACCGGAACGAGGCCACAGGCACAACCTTCCTTGCCGACCGGTGGGTCCGAATACGCCACTTGCGCGCCCCGACCTGGGTCGGGCCCTTACAGAAGTTTGTGCTGATCCATCCTCCTGGCTAGGATCTCCCCGCCCAAGTCGCCGAGTGACGTCCTTTCAGCAAAACTATTGGGATTCTTGCATAACAGCAAGGGTTTTGATCTTCTCTTCTCAGCGGATGTTTTGTGTCCAGTCAAGTTCCTATCAGTTCTTAGGAAGTGTTGAAGCTTGAACCTTAAACACTGGATGCATTCCATACACGACCAACCATTATAGACCCCACGGGTTCGGAACTACCCAGTGTTTCCAGACCCGGATCCACCGCCCACCCCACCCCAGCCGGTGCCGCCGCTTGGAGCCCTCATTCAGCACTAACCACATTCTGCCCTCCTCAGCCCGGCCCGACTTCTTATTTGATTAGTGGCACAGCGCATAGACCTAACCGACATACGCTTCATCTCCCTTGCTATTGAAATTTTGTAAGATCTACCTTGTCTTGTCACCTTACTATTGCATACATAGAGATCAAACTAAAATGGATTTAGAACCTCTTCTAAAGTATTTTATTCTGGTACTGACATGGTAGAGCTGTCACACTTCATTTAGTTTCTTTTTAAACATTCAATCGCCTACCCAAATTGCCTTGTGTCTCCCAGGTGTTATTGCGCTTTTGTTGGCAACAAACTAGCACCACACCTGGAGGGATGAGCTTATACAGCAACTTAAAACATTTCAAAATCTCTATACATAATTGGCAGCATCTTTTTCCACTATACAATGATTTCGATACAATGGCAAATGAAGGCACGATGTCATTTTCGCTCCTTATTTTGCACTCACCCTCAATATCGTTCCTGTTTTCTTTGTTTGTGTTAATCCTAATCTGTATCCCACGTGTTATGTTATGACACATTCATATTTTTTCTCCCCCTTGTTTTTTTTTTTTTTCCCCCCTTCTCTGCTCCCCTTCTCTTCTTTTCTTTTTTCCTTCCTTTTTGCCGGATTTTAATTACGTTAGAATCTCCTTGATTGGCATAGAATGATCACCTACGTCCTTTTCACTGCTACATCATGTCACTGAACTGTACCCACTCCTAGGTATCTACACCATATAATCTGTAATGTACCATGACCTTTGTTTTTGTATACATGTATAAAAATACAGTTAACCATCCTTTTACTCTTTGCCCCCTATTTTACCATGTTTATCCATTTTTTTCTGATAGTGTATTTATCTGTTTCACTTTCATTTGGTGTAGTTCACATGATATATTTTATTCATCCCCATGACCCACATTGGTTTTCTCTGTATGGATTATCGTCTATATGTGTTGAGCACCTATGTTGGTATTCTAACCCTACTCAACAATTGAATTATTTTTACTAATCACCCCCTTGTCCATTTAGAACTCATTAGTGAGCTAAATAGTATACTACAAAAAATCCCTATCATTTTTGTTTTGGTTATCATGAGTTTGAACCAAACTGGTTTCATTGGTCCCTTCACTATTTCGTTTCTTTAATTACCCCCTCCCCCCCAGCACTAAATGAACATTTCCTAAATAGGCCTTGACACCACTCTGCTATACAACCGAAGAGTCGTGCATCCGCATCTTAAACCCTGAGGAATAGCTTTCTGCTATTATTCAATAATTTTGACTCGTATGGATGCAAACATTTTTATCCAATCTGTGAATTCTAGATCTAAAAAGAGCAACGGAGTTGTTAAGATTTGTACCATTGCACCATGTCCATGTGCCTTGCAATTCATTGCATGTTTCCACACAGTCACCGCACTTTTGTCCTTCATGGCTTTCAAGCTGACTATTGTTTGTATTATCTCAATGTATATGCCCCAGTACAGCTGTGACCTGCAGGACCCACAAAATCACAGCATACTTCGCGTCTGCCAAAATCCAACACTTTGAAAACAAGTTGTTTTCCAGAGACTATCCCAAGTAGACGAAATTATTATTTTTTAATTTTTGATACTAATTTTAATAATTATAATTATAGTATAACATCAAACTATATATCATATTGATCATATCACTTATTATATCGACAATGCAGGGCTAAATTCAAATTAAATGATATGGTGATTACATTATTCCTTTAAATGCGATTTCATTAATCCACTACACATGCCAAAAGGGGGGGGTATGTTCTTTATTGTTGCCCCTTATTGTCTTAAACATTTTGCAATACTTCGAAGTGGGTGCACATCTCTTCGTGTTTTACGTAGCAGATTCACAATTTATTTCTACTTTCACCGGGGTGCCCAGCTAACGATGTATGGCATACGATGCGTTAGCCAGGCACGCTAGAGTGATGCCGTATCAAGGAGGGGTGTGTCGTAGCGTGCTGTCTTAAGCGATCAGGACGGATCGTATGGCAGGATGTGAAGTCCCGAAAGTGTGATGTGATGAGCGAAAGATACGGCAGTGGAATCTGAAATCTTATACTATCACCCCTCTGCATGCTTTGCACGTTTTGCATATTAGACACACCCCCTCTTGTCTACTTGTCGTGCTATATCACACTTCTGCACGCCATAGAGACACACATTGAAAGTTGGGTAGACCAGTGTATATATATGACTAGTGCTAGTGACTACTGGTGTTTGTGTGCTGTAATGAAGCACTTCACATGTTGTCTTGCACACTCGCTCATCTAGAGTCATTAGTGATTTCCGTCACGATCCTCTCACACCACACCAATCGCATAGCGGCTTAGAGCCGTCCAGTGCGGTGTCGCCTATGGCAACTATCGTCTTTAGGTGGTGCAGTACCCTCGGTATCGGCGATGGGGACAAGGCAGTCACAATGAGTATAGCCGTCCAGGTACTAGCAAGTGGAGTAGCACTATTTGAGTGTTAAGTTTTGAAAGTTGGTGCCACAGCATGCTGTGTACATATTTCCTTGTTCCTGTTTGGCGCTTATTGTCAATTTGCTTCCTACAGTTGGGTCATGTCTCTTGAACTCCATTTTCCTATCTCTATGGCATGTACAGTATGACATAGAGTAACATGCCATGTTATCATTGGACGCACAAATTGCCATGTGCTGCTACATTTGGACTGTGCTTTTCAACCCCAGCAGTCTAGGACATGTGGTAAACCACTGTAAAGATGTCGCTCCTTGCACGTCACATCAGGTTACATCACCGTTGTACTAGTTCTTGCGCTTATCGATGTCACCACGTTTTCTGGCATCATTGTAGGAAGACGTTGATCATGCGCTAACACTAAGTGTTAGCCGATCACACTGTGCCTGCACTCACATGCAGACACTCTGCCAGGGCTGTTTCTGATGGCTCTAGTGATGTGCTGGTGATGTGTTACAGTCACATCAACTTAGATATTACCTAGTTTCACAGCTTCCTCACTATATATTCTTCTTTTTTTTCTTTACGCATACTGGTCGCTGATTACTGCATTAGTAACGATCAGCGACTCACCAGCTTTACCGACTGTGAATTTTCTTGACCTCTAAGACCGCACAAAATTATGCAAGAGCTTAGCTTTAGGTGTGACACACCTAGATCTGCACTGAAACACCAGCCAAAATTCAGATATGGCCAATGAAACCAGGTCATGTGATCATCTGGAAGAAAAATTGCAAAGACATGGATAACGCCCGGGCTTACATTTTAGCCGGTGACAATTGATCTACAATAGGCTCCACATGTCTGGTGAATATGAAAAGTCTGTCATGTAAATACTTTATATAACTAACTTACTGTAGTTTCTCTGCATTTGGTAGTCTCTGTCTCAGCGTGAATGTTGCAATTCCGTGTGCTGTCGAGACCTTAGAGCACCTAAAGAAGGCTGCGCGAGACCTGTATACTCGCCTCACGCCATGGACAGCACGAGATTGATATAGAACAGATACACAGAAATCTGAGCAGATTGGTGTGTAAGATCACTTCAGAAGGGGCCATCACACCTCCCAGTACGTAATTCTTTGCACGAAACATAATATTTACATGGCCTCCCGGTGTTAGTCAGTACGGAGCTAAGATGTCATGCAACGACGATGGCAGTTGTTATGATTATGATTCCACCCATTAGCCAGACATGAGACACCGAACCATCACGGACTCCATGCCAGAATGGGGGATTTTTTTGGACACATACACCACTCATGGGTGATACACCGCCTGGTACAAGATCTGGGACTTTCCAGGACTGTAACACTACACAGTCACTTAGCCAGACAAACCAGATGGACATAGATACCATAAATAAGTGTACTGCACTATGAAAATCTTAGCTATATGGTCAGTCATACAAAGCACTAAACCATCATTGCGCTAGCTATCCACACATTGGCGGGATCACGACAATATTTGCCAGATAAGCCCATGATGAATAGTGTTAACAAATAGCATAGACCCACCACAGTATACGCTAAATTTAGCAATTTTCTGCAACTCACTGGGAATCAATACATTGTTATCATCGTACTTTGCATATTGACATGGCTAACACGATCAATCTAGTCTGATGATTTCACAAATCTAAATGCTGAAGTATAGCAAGTGTCTGCTATTACAACATGCTTAACAAGTGATTTAAACTTTACTGTGTGTATTGGGGTGAGTTGGCATAACACAGGATGGGCCTCATCTGGTGCTCAACTTATTTCATCTAATTAGACGACATTCCATAAGCAATAGATATCAATAGCGGACGATAGATCTGGTTAACTAAGTGCATGGTACTTACTAATCTAGAGAAAAATACATATAATTGTATAATTGACCAGACCATGATGTGACTAGCCAGCATAACACGAGATAGTCTCATCACCCTACTTAGAACACTGACACAACGAACACACACACACACTACATCACAGCAAATCACAACAGACTGTTCGCAAGAGAAACAGACAACTTTCCATTCTTCGTCCACGTACAGCTATGTTCGTTCACAGTCAGTTCATCTTAGTACCACATGCTTAGATCTGTCATAGGTGAGCTTGCACTGGATTGCCGTAGTATTCATGAAGCCAACACACAATGATATCAGGTATAGCCGTCTATAATTGTTATTCGATACAGCTATTTACTTGGTGTTATATACATGGTTTATGTTTCTGTCTAGTCGTGGTTTACTTGATGATGACCTTACTCACAAAATCGTATAGTCCATACTGAGTTTTGCAACATTTGATTTGTAGATCTCAGATCACGATTCCAATGATACTTAGATTACTTATAGCTACCAGTCTAAAGCCACTCACAAGGTGACTGTGACTGAAAGAATCTGATAGTTTAATGGGACTACTCTACCATAACATGACCTTGCAAAAAAAACTGAGCCGAGGCTACCAATTGCACTGCTGACAGTTGAGACTGCACTTTAGTTTTGTTTGGTACATTATATGTTGCTTCTTATGCATTTTACCTTATGCGTATTTGAGTGTCATTAAGTTATCAAAGTGGTCAGTCGTAATTAAGCTGCGTTCTCGTTCTAAAGACACTCGCTTTCCTCAGCCGTCCTCTGTCTCACGACATCATTTCGATGCATGATGCTGTCATATATTGCTAATGTGAGAACCTACCTTCACCTATTAGAAGTCCTGCCCAGCGCTAGTTCAACCACGACCATTGCGACGGTATGTCAGGATATTGGTCGTTACTGGCAGGGCTCAGATTATCATCCGCTCAGGGAAGGGGAAAATGCCACAGAAAAGAAATGCAGACGGTATTCATCCATGAAGAGCAATGAAATGATGGTAACTGACAATGACATAGTGTCTAGAGATCGGACAGACAAGCACCAGAAGCAGCTGCTATTTATTGGATTACTTGTACTCACAAGACTGAAGAGTGCTTCACATCCACAGGTACGAAGTATCTTCTGGACCACATCGTTGTCTAAATTCTTCTAGCTAGAATTATACCCAGTGCATGAACATGGATAGGTTACCTGTATAAGTAGGTACACACTAGTAGCACTCGTGAACGGTTTTTTTCGTACATTGCTGAATCGTAGCCCTTTGTGAACAGACCATCTGAGACTAATGTATCTGAAAGTGACCTCTACAGTTACAAATGTCTAGAGCAGATGGACCCGCAACTGGGAACCACCAAAAATTGACCCTCACTCGGGGGTTCTAAGGAAGTAGAGGAGGGCAATGATGATAAGATCAACATAGTATCGTCGATCACTATTGATGTTCTCCTGTAGTAGATCGGTCAGCTGATCAAAGCGCCGATACAGCCATTTGTCCCACACCCACGAGAAAGTGAGGTTTTGCGGGTAAGGATATCAAAGTTATCTTTCCATACCTGTCCTTCCTACGCATTTGCTCCGTCTCCCCCACTTCTCTTCCACCTTTAAATATCTTCCTTAGCACCAGTATCACGTATCAAATAGATTCGATACAAATGGTTTGTTATGTATAGAGTTGCTAGTCAATGACATAGTGCAGATTCAGCATTCAACTATGTCATGATTTGGTCTCATTTGTAATGTCTCACGTGACAAACTGGCTCTACAACGGTCTTGCTACATGATAAAAGTACAGAGGACCAAAGGGTATTAGAATTGGCTTTTAAGAGTTTTAGAGATGTTACTTGGTATGACACTGAGTGGTATCAGTAGCCTGTCTGACTCCTAAAGGGTCTATCATCTATACATATTTACCTACCAGTCGCACAGCAAGTGAGTAGTCGATAACCCTGCAGGTTCTGTCGACCGTATGTCAATGTCAAGCATTCTGCATTGACTAAGTTGCAATGTCCACACCTTGGGCGGCTACTCGGGAAGACCTTCATGTGTTGATCTTTGACCGGTAGTTACTGAGTATTTAGAATTGAACAATGTTGCATTTATTCATCAAGCTCGCGAGTTTATGGCGTTCGATTCAGACGAGCCGTCTCAGCTGCTGGTGTGTCTTGACTACCATCAGCATTCTGTATGTGTATTACTCCTCATAGATCAGGGTTATGCGAGCTGTTGACTCTAACTTAGGCCTTGTTGATTATCAATTTGAGATTACGGTTTGGCTGATGCATCGTATTGCCATCACCTTTGAATTGATTATGTAATGGCAACAATGAATACACCTAGACATGATACAATAAATTGTCACATTTTATTTATTAGACTCTAACTCCTATTGACACATTATTGTACTTCAGTCAGCATTACTGAGCAAATGTTGTATCCATTTGATCTATTCTCCGATCATAGATCTCAGTCGTATCAGGATTAGTAACGGACTGCTAGATAGCCTAGTTGAGTGAGATTGCATAGGGCACACTAACTGCTGCACTTTTATCGACAGACATGCCGACTAAGCTTTTGGTCATTTATGTTCAGTGTATTATTAGTTTTACTTGTATAACGGCCTAATTAATGAGGGAATGTCCTGGCTGTCTAGGCATAACTCATCGAATGTTGTTATCGACTGCCGCATTAGCCTCTAAATTGGCGTGAGCCTTACCCGAGTTTTATGTGAACATGTGTCTCTCAGCTATCAGTGTACTATGGTGTTATCAACCTATGTGCATCAATCCAAGGACCAGTAGCATCTATAAGAGAGAGTACAATATTGTGTCGTCTTCCCATGTAAATATTGGGTTGTGAGTACCTCTGACTAGACGTTCGAAGGGTGTACTGTGTACATTCTAAGGTGTATACTGCATCTAAGGGGAGCGGACTACAATATGCTACTTGATATAGATAAGAGCAAGAATCATAGCTGACGCAGGCGTAGGCTTCTACATTCGATGATAGCAAGGCTGTCTGTCAAGACCAAGACTGGCGAGGTTGTTTGTGATCGTGG
>JAOTNS010002128.1:0-26757 GCA_028476615.1 Culter alburnus | reverse complement strand
CTCATAAAGAGGAAGATGCGACAAAGAAGACCTAAGACAGTTGAGCAACTAGAAGCCTGTATTAGACAAGAATGGGAGAACATTCCTATTCCTAAACTTGAGCAACTTGTCTCCTCAGTCCCCAGACGTTTGCAGACTGTTGCAAAAAGAAGAGGGGATGCCACACAGTGGTAAACATGGCCTTGTCCCAACTTTTTTGAGATGTGTTGATGCCATGAAATTTAAAATCAACTTATTTTCCCTTAAAATGATACATTTTCTCAGTTTAAACATTTGATATGTCATCTATGTTGTATTCCGAATAAAATATTGAAATTTGAAACTTCCACATCATTGCATTCTGTTTTTATTCACAATTTGTACAGTGTCCCAACTTTTTTGGAATCGGGTTTGTATGTGAACATTACAATTTAGAGTAATCTGTTATTGGAGGTGACTGTCCAATGTGGTTTCAGAAATGTACATATATAATCATGCAGTTAGCTATCTATCGATATAATAATTTAGGTAATTTAATTTACAATCACTGTTAGCAGATTAATGATTACATGTTAACATAATTAGGATATAGAAATTTGCCGTCTCTTCACATGTGTTGGTCATCTGAAGTGTTCATAAGAGGCTGGATGAAGCTGATGTCCTCTCTAGTCAGGGTGTCCTGAGATAAAACAGAAAAGCAAATGGAGAATAATTAGCATAGCTGCTGTTCATAACATTAAGCAAAGATAATCATGTGCAATTGATCTGATATGAGATGCACTTTGTGAACGCTTGGCTAAAGAGATGCATCTTTAATCTAGATTTAAAGACAAACAGAATTTCACTCCAAACTCCAAAACAAAAGTAATCACCAAATCAAACCACTACAAACATGCGAGGAAGAAACTGTTCCTATGCCTAGCCGTTCTGGTGTTCAGTGCTCTGTCGAGATGTTGTAGGATATAATGCAGTCTCATTTTGACTGAATCATCCACTGACCTCGATGAACAAACTGCAGGGAGTCGTCCAGTGAGGGTCCAGTGATGTCCTTCAGGCAGGCCAGCACCAGTCTTTCAAATGATTTCATGACCACAGATGTTAAGGCAACATATCTGTAGTCATCCAGTCCTGTGATTGTGTTTTGGGTTGATGGTGGAGCATTTGAAGCAGGAAGGAACGTCGCACAGCTCCAGTGATCTGTTGAAAATTTGTGGCACAGGATTTCAGACAGGCTGATGTAACGCCATCTGTTCTGTTTCTGGAAGACCCGATACACATCCTTTTCACAGACCTGAAGTGCTGGAGGTGTTGATGGAGTATGGAGAGAAGGTCAGAACTGGTGTGAGACAGGGTTTTTCAAACCTGCAATAAAACTAAAAAAAAACTCAGAATTCAAATCAATGGCTAATTGTTGATTGGACAGTGTGTGGGGTACTCACAATCCGTGAGCTCGTCCCGGTCCATGGCAGCAGCCTTAAAACCGGTCCAATCAGTGCACTCAAAGCAGACTTGTAAATCCCACTCTGCTTCATTAGTCCTGAGTACAACCTGCACAGCAAACACTGCAAAAAAACTCAGACTCAGACTAGTATTTTTGTCTTGTTTTCCAGCACAAATATCCACACATTCTTAAATGTATTCTTAAAATGCATTTACTTGAGATGCAAAAAGTCTTGTTTTCAGGAAAACACATCTGCCAATGTGGTCAGAAAAAATAAACTTAATTCAAAGAGAAAACAATACTATATTTCTGACCACATTGACAGATATTTGTTCTTGACTTAAGCATAAACCCACTTCATTTGATACTTTCCTCAGAAAACAAGTCATTTTGATTCTCAAGTGTATCACAAGACAAAAATAGTTAAAGTGTGTAAAGTGGCTCAAGGCATCAGATTTGATCAATATTGTGATACTCTGGTTCCAGACAGATAGTGATGCAAAACTAAATGACTGAGAAACAGGAAAACTGATCTCAAATATTACAATCAATGCATGTAAACACACAATAAGACAAATGGACAAATACAACATTTGATTTTAATAATGTATTAGTAAATGTTGAAATGAACATTAATAAATGCTGTAGAAGTATTGTTCATTCTTCGTCCATGTTAACTAGTAGTTAACTGATGTTAACAAATAAAATCTCATTGTAATGTGTTATCAAATATTTATTATAAAGACTTCACTTATGCTTCAGTGAAATTATTTCTTTTGGAAATGGACATATTTTTCACATTTTCACATCATTTATTATTTGATTAATCAGTCATGTGGATGAAATTACATGAACAAGAAGTAAAGAAATATTCAGATGTTAATGATTTCAGTCAGGCGTTAGTTTGAGATTAATATCCGTCAAAAAAAAAACAACAACAACAACTAATCAATAGGCATCCAATAATGTAAGAATGTTTATTTCTAGATATGGATGTCCTACTCAACCAAGAATTAAACTTAACCAAATATTAAAGTATTAAAATGAGGTTTGAATTGTGTCGCATTGAAAGAATTTTTAGAATTTTCCATTTTAGCTAAATAAACACATTGGGATATAATTATGCCCTCAGAAAGGTAAGAAAGTTTAGGGTAACAGGGTTGTCAATATTACACTTTAATTTGATGTTTTATTAACAAAGTTCAGGAGGGGCAGTTTCAGATAATTAACCAAATTAATTAACACAAGTGGAGCACATTCAGTTAATCAACTCATTAATGACAAGAGGTGTATATATACACAATACCTTCTCATTGCTTCATAATATTAAGGTTGAACCACTGCAGTCCCATTGACTGTTTTAACAACTTTCTGGACCTCAAAAGATGCAATGACGTTCCTGCCTATGTGTGATTCAGATACCCTTGGATTTCATCAAAAATATCTTAATTTGTGTTCCGAAGATGAACAAAGGTCTTACGGGTGTGGAACGACATGAGGGTGAGTAATTAATGACAGAAATCTAATTTTTGGGTGAAATAACCCGTTAAATGTCATAAATGTATTTTCACACAATTTAAGTCATAGGGTTGGGAAGAAATAAATACTCACCGACCACATTCAGTTAGCAAAAGAATCAGTGTTTAACCATATTATTGTTCCAGTCAGCGATCAAGGAAAAAAATAAATGATTGTGCAAGTCAATGACCTAACATAAAAACTTTAAACAAATACTGATCTAGTCAAATGTTGCTCATTGCTAATAAAAGCATGTGCCCTTTGAAACAACTTTGCTTGATCATTTATTTACACTTTTTCTCTTTCATGACGTTTTCATGAAAAATAGATACCGTGAAGCAGGAATTGAAACTTTAAGCAAATATGATCCATGAAGCGTCTCTGTATCTGTAGGATAATATCAGTCTTTGATCTCTGATTCATAAGTGCTTCTTGATTCTGGCACCGTTTGTGATATTAGCTGCTTGTGTGTGTGTACAATCTGTCCCATCATCCTCTGCTCTGGCCTTCCTCTCGTTCATGTCGTCCACAAGTGTTTTCAGTCTGTCCAGGTGATGAAGAGTTCTGAGAAAACAGATAAAAGAAGAACGATCAACACCAAATGATGAGAGTAACGCTGCTTCACTGAGATCACATGACTCTCCTGACCTCCGTAATGACATGTCAGTTTCTTCTGTTTCCTCCTGAGGAACCTTAAAAAAATACAATCACAAAATATAAAATTAAAAAAGTAAGAGGCTGTGAAGGAATAATGCAGGAAAATTCTAATGTTGCATATATTTAAACTTAACATGATGTGATTGGCTGGTCACATGACATACAAGAACCAATGGTCTTTTTCATCAACAACACCAAACAAACTCAAATTGATTGCATTTTGTAGTTTCAGTTTAATTTATGGTGCTCTTTTGTCTTTTTTTGAGCAAAGTGATTTAAAAACTTTTATTATGTGTAAAAGTGCAGCGTGAACATTCTGCATAACATCTCATTTTGTGTTTCACAGAAGAAAAAAAATCAGAAATTAAAACAATTTGAGGCTCTATTGCTTGCAGTTTCATCTCTGTACAAATTTTGTAACTCGCATTGGAGCGCTTTAATATTATCACCAATTTATGAATAAATTGCTTGTGTTTGTACATTTTGCATATTGTCTGCTAAATTAATTGATATAAATTAGTCGTTTTTATACCATGTCTGCTATTGAAGTGAGTGGAATGTCACAATGTGACAAAACTAAAACGTTCCCACATTATAAAAAATTAATTGATGAAAAAAAATTGCAAATTCATGCAACATGATGCTTTTCAGATTTTGTTTTGTCAATTTGGATTTGTTTGTTCGCTAAATGCAAATGCCACATTCAACCAATACATTTTCAGATTTCTTGTCCAGTAAGTAATTTGAAAAAAGTACAGTTGATCAGAATTTCATACAGTGAAACTGATTTCTGTCACATAATATCTTTTAAGATGAAGAATAAATGCTAAATATTAGATAAAATGGTGACAGAATCACATTCATATTAATAATTTTTAATTAAAGAGATAATAGGTTTACATTAATGATTTAAAACATCTAGTTGGCATCCTAATGCACACAAAAGTAACCTGAAGGCTAAACTGTTCTTTTATGTTAGAGTAATTTTGACTGTTGAGTCTAAAAAGATCCTGCAGGAGGTGCAAGTACATCATTAAACCCTCAGCATGTTTGACATGGTGAAATTTCAACATTGTTTCAACATTCGCATTTTTTGTCATCATCACATGGTGTGTATATTATAGCATCCCTATTTGTCCTTAAAGCGAAGTATAAATCCCCAGTTGTGAACAAATGTTCATGTTAGTTTAATAATGTATTGGTAAATGTTGAAATTAACATTAATAAGTGCTGTAGAAATATTGTTCTTTCTTAGTCCATGTGAACTAATGTAGTTAACTGATGTTAACAAATAAAACCTTACTGTAAGTGTTTTCAAATATAAATGTAATGACATTACTTATGCTTCAGTGTCTAGAGAGGAATAAATCTTTGGGAAATTGGCACATTTTTCACAAAGCATTTATTTTTTGATTAATCAGTCATAATCATGATGTGGATAATGACATGAACAAAGAACAAGTAAAGAAACACTCAAATGTTAATGATTTAAATCGGGCATTATTTTGAGATTAATATCCCTCAAAAATCAGTTGGCATTCAATAATGTAAGATGATGTTTATTTCTAGATATTAAAATGAGGTTGGGCATATAATTATGCCCTCAGAAAGGTAAAAAGGTTTAGGGTAACATGATTGACAGTATGATATCAGTGATATTAGTATTATGATCAATTATTATAATCCATTTGGTCTTCTTGCTGTTCTTCTTGTCATCCTCCTACACCTGAAAGAAAAAACAGATTGAGTTGATCTGCATTATGTGTCAGTCTGAGGTTTAGATTATGATCACATTACCTCATTCACAGCAGTACATTTGCACGTCACTGAGGACGGTGTTATCTCCTTTCCCTGTGGATCGTCAATCAGCGTCTTGATCCCGCAGATTCCTCTTCCACCACACGTTGAGCTCCATTTGCCCCAATCACCCCAGGCTGTGCCGTCACCCTGAAGCAAAGAACCATCACTGCAGCTGAACCTGGAGAAAATTTAAATGTGACAATATTATGATAAGAAATGTTATTGTGCTGCTGGACTGAATGTCAGTCACATGATCACCTGCAGCCTATGGCATAATCACAAACACGATCAGAAGCACGACTGAGTGTGATATTAATTGAACTGCTTGATGAGGGAATACAGAGTCCTTAAAGGGTTAGTTCACCCAAAAATAAAAATTCTGTCATTTATTACTCACGCTCATGTCGTTCCACACCCGTAAAACCTTCGTTCATCTTCAGAACACAAATTAAGATATTTTAGTTGAAATCCGATGGCTCAGTGAGGCCTGCATAGCCAGCAATGACATTTCCTCTCTCAAGATCCATTAATGTACTAAAAACATATTTAAATCAGTTCATGTGAGTACAGTGGTTCAATATTAATATTATAAAGTGACGAGAATATTTTGGTGCGCCAAAAAAAACACACACAAAATAACAACATATTTAGTGATGGCCGTTCAGACGTTATGAATCAGCGAAGTATATGCTTCGTTGTACATTGAAGAATCTGCTGATTATACGATTGTTAAAGCTGCAATATTAAAAGCCTACGAGTTGGTCCCGGAGGCATATAGACAGCGATTTAGACAACACGTGAAACTTCCGAATCAGACTTATGTTGAGTTTGTGTGTGAAAAGGAAATTTTGTTTGATCGTTGGTGTGCGTCTCAAAAAGCTGAGAGCAGAGAGCAGGTTAGACAATTAATCCTTATGGAAGAATTTAAGAGTTGTGTTCCTTCCGCCCTTGCTACTTATGTAAACGAACAGAAAGCAGACACGCTCCACAAGGCTGCTACTCTGGCCGACGACTTTGTTTTAACGCATAAAGTCACGTTCAAGGATGTTCAAAAATCACGAGATAAAGTTCCTGTTGATCCACCTGTTGTGTCGCCTCACAAATCGTTTAATGGTAAGCCTACTGTTTCAACTGGTGATAGGGTTTGCTTTTATCATAAGGCCTCTGGTCATTTAATTGCAAACTGCCCTGTTCTTAAAAAGAAGTCTCATACAAAATCTGTTGGTTTGGTTCTCCGTTGATTCCAGTTCGAAATTTGACTGCATTACGCCCGAGTCTGATGGTGATGCCCGTCTCACTAAAACTGGTTATGGACCTTTTCTACATTGTGGAACTGTGTTTATTCCCAGTTTGTGTAAGCCTGTACCTGTTCGTATTCATCGGGATACGGGGGCCAGTCTTTCATTTATCTTGGAGGGGGTTTTGCCGTTGTCACAGGAGACTGCCACGGGTAGTGCTGCTCTAGTCCGAGGTATTGAAATGGGAGTTATGGAGGTTCCGTTACACAGAATCTGAATTGGTGACTGAATTGCTGTTTTATAGGTGGCGTAAAACCCACATCAATATCATGCTAGATAACGACGTCTGGCCGGGAATGTCGCTGAACAACACTGAAAACGTACTCACCAATTCCATAACATCAGCTTTCTCAGCTAGAGACAAATGCGGTAGCTGACCGATTTGACCGAGCCGTTGTCTTATCCCTCTCTTGTGTTATGGCAGTGGCTGTAACAGGCCATCACTATATAAGACGTTATTTAGTTTTTTTGGCGCACCAAAAATATTCTTGTCACTTTATAATATTAATATTGAACCACTGTACTCCCATTAACTGATTTAAATATGTTTTTAGTACATTAATGGATCTTGAGAGAGGAAATGTCATTGCTGGCAATGCAGGCCTCACTGAGCCATCGGATTTCAACTAAAATATCTTAAATTGTGTTCTGAAGATGAATGAAGGTCTTACAGGTGTGGAACGACATGAGGGTGAGTAATAAATTACATTATTTTCATTTTTGGGTGAACTAACCCTTTAAATGGCAAAATAAATCCAGGATGATTTACAGCAGCACATTCTCACCTGATGTTGTTTGTGGCCGTATCACCAATTCCTTGGGAAGGTTTGACTCTCAGCTGGAAAGCTTTTAAGAATCCAGAAGGACACCACTTGATATTTTGTCCACTTTCCCCAGCTGAAGAAAAGACAGAGGTTTCTTGATCAAATTGATTATTATTTTCAAGAAAATCCTCCATTTATTTATGTAGAATAAACACTTAATGTAAGAATTCTGTATAATCTGAGCCCATTACTTTCCTACGTCGGACTCAATTGTTTCATAGAGCTCATGTGAGCCTTTGGACGGATAGACACAGTGAAGACGAATCCCATTGAGTGATGTATTATCATACATAACATGAGAAGGTTCTTCCACCTTAAAACAACAACATTAAAAACAATCATCCGTTTAAAAGAGCTGACGCTAACCCAACCCATAGTAACGTTTATCTTTATGTTCTTTAGTATTATACAGACCCTTAAAAAAATCTTAAACAGGTGCAGTTCCCTGGAGATTAAATGACTAACAACAACTGAACAGTTTTGAACCTTTGAGGCTTTGAAGCACTAATCCACCAGTGTATTAGCAAAATAAAGTCAATGCCCAACTTACCCTCAGACTGAATCCTGCGGCATACATTCCACTTGGACACATATCCAGAACCCCCCACAACCCCCAGGACATTCCATTAGACACGGTCAACACTGATTTGTAACTTCGGTGTGTGCTCCACTCATCTGGTCTTACTGTGGCCAGAGCGCTCACATGCTGCCCAATAATGGCTAGCAGTAAAAACATGGAAAGGAGGCGACGCATTGCTACAGCACTGACCTGATCAATAAAAAATACTGTTTGTGTTAGATTAATTTTCAGGTAGACTATCTGCAGCCTCAGAGCTATCAATCATCAGTTGATCAAGCAGACACAGAGACGGTGTACCATAACATTCTCAAGTTAAGGAAGAAGCCTCATATTTATACACAAGGTTTAGCAAAATCATCCACGATGTCCAGGCCGTCCAATCGTAGTACTCAAAGATCAACCCATATGTGGCATATTAAGAAATATAATAACTAGTAAGAGAGGGCAGATGTTCGAATGCATTTGTGTCTTGAGTTCCTGTTTGCGTGAGTGTTTAAAGCCTAGTTCTGGTTTTGTCTAGGTGTGTCCATGATGTGCAGATAACATAACGAAAAGAAGTTACACAAGGACAGTCTTACACAAGAATAGTCAAGAAACAAGAAAATATTAACAATAGTCACTTTAAATGAATTCTGTTTGGTTTCTAAACTAAAACCAACCCCGGGGTCAGTAAAACTGCTCTAGGGATTCTTTTTTCTGATCATTTTTTGAGCCGATCAAAACATCTTCAGACTACATTTACGCTTTATCAATATTGTGATGTCCTGGTTCTACCCAACGAGCAGCCAGGAGCACCGAGAGCACATCAATGACCTGTACGTGAACACACAAAAACATAAACACTGATCCAATAAAATATACGTTTAACTGTCAGTGTCCTTGAAAACTGTTTTTCTTGGTAAAATGCCTAAAAAATGATTTGTAACCCCATCATCTCGCAAGAGATGAGGAGAACTCAAGAGAGCAACCCACGCAGTGTGTTTATTGCAAATGTACAACAAAGTTTATTAGAAAACATTCAAAAGTTGCACAACGGGTAATCAGAAATGGCAAAGAAACAAAACAAGCAAAATCTAACAATTGTAACCACTAAAGCTAATAATCATATCCAATGGCAATTGCTCTACACTCAATCACAAATAAAACAATTCAATTCACATTTATTTGTATAACGTTTTTCACAATAGATATCGTTTCAATGCATTCTTCTTACAGAGAATGAATGTCAACATTACAATTTAGAGTAATCTGTTATCGGAGGTGACTGTCCAATGTATGTGGTTTCAGATTATGTGCATATATAATCATGCAGTTAGCTAACAAATATAATAATTTAGGCAATTAAATTTACAATCACTGTTAGCAGATTAATGATTACATGTTAACAATAATTAGGATATAGAAATTTGGGAATGTGCATGTTGATCCAGATGTTGCTTCATCTGAAGTCCTCGCAGGAGTTGGTGCCGTCTCTTCACATGTGTTGGTCATCTGAAGTGTTCATAAGAGGCTGGATCCAAACTGAAGCTGATACTCTCTAGTCACCTCAGGACGGGCGTCCTGAGATAAAACAGAAAAGCAAATGGAGAATAATTAGCATAGCTGCTGTTCATAACATTAAGCAAAGATAATCATGGGCAATTGATCTGATATGAGATGCACTTTGTGAACGCTTGGCTAAAGAGATGCATCTTTAATCTAGATTTAAAGACAAACAGAATTTCACTCCAAACTCCAAAGCAAAAGTAATCACCAAATCAAACCACTACAAACATGCGAGGAAGAAACTGTTCTTATGCCTAGCCGTTCTGGTGTTCAGTGCTCTGTCGAGATGTTGTAAGATATAATGCAGTATCATTTTGACTGAATCATCCACTCACCTCGATGAACAAACTGCAGGGAGTCGTCCAGTGAGGGTCCAGTGATGTCCTTCAGGCAGGCCAGCACCAGTCTTTCAAATGATTTCATGACCACAGATGTTAAGGCAACATATCTGTAGTCATCCAGTCCTGTGATTGTGTTTTGGGATGATGGTGGAGCATTTGAAGCAGGAAGGAACGTCGCACAGCTCCAGTGATCTGTTGAAAATTTGTGGCACAGGATTTCAGACAGGCTGATGTAACGCCATCTGTTCTGTTTCTGGAAGACCCGATACACATCCTTTTCACAGACCTGAAGTGCTGGAGGTGTTGATGGAGTATGGAGAGAAGGTCAGAACTGGTGTGAGACAGGGTTTTTCAAACCTGCAATAAAACTAAAAAAAACTCAGAATTCAAATCAATGGCTAATTGTTGATTGGACAGTGCTGTGGGGTACTCACAATCCGTGAGCTCGTCCCGGTCCATGGCAGCAGCCTTAAAAATGGTCCAGTCAGTGCACTCAAAGCAGACTTGTAAATCCCACTCTGCTTCATTAGTCCTGAGTACAACCTGCACAGCAAACACTGCAAAAAAACTCAGACTCAGACTAGTATTTTTGTCTTGTTTTCCAGCACAAATATCCACACATTCTTAAATGTATTCTTAAAATGCATTTACTTGAGATGCAAAAAGTCTTGTTTTCAGGAAAACACATCTGCCAATGTGGTCAGAAAAAATAAACTTAATTCAAAGAGAAAACAATACTATATTTCTGACCACATTGACAGATATTTGTTCTTGACTTAAGCATAAACCCACTTCATTTGATACTTTCCTCAGAAAACAAGTCATTTTGATTCTCAAGTGTATCACAAGACAAAAATAGTTAAAGTGTGTAAAGTGGCTCAAGGCATCAGATTTGATCAATATTATGATACTCTGGTTCCAGACAGATAGTGATGCAAAACTAAATGACTGAGAAACAGGAAAACTGATCTCAAATATTACAATCAATGCATGTAAACACACAATAAGACAAATGGACAAATACAACATTTGATTTTAATAATGTATTAGTAAATGTTGAAATGAACATTAATAAATGCTGTAGAAGTATTGTTCATTCTTCGTCCATGTTAACTAGTAGTTAACTGATGTTAACAAATAAAATCTCATTGTAATGTGTTATCAAATATTTATTATAAAGACTTCACTTATGCTTCAGTGAAATTATTTCTTTTGGAAATGGACATATTTTTCACATTTTCACATCATTTATTATTTGATTAATCAGTCATGTGGATGAAATTACATGAACAAGAAGTAAAGAAATATTCAGATGTTAATGATTTCAGTCAGGCGTTAGTTTGAGATTAATATCCGTCAAAAAAAAAACAACAACAACAACTAATCAATAGGCATCCAATAATGTAAGAATGTTTATTTCTAGATATGGATGTCCTACTCAACCAAGAATTAAACTTAACCAAATATTAAAGTATTAAAATGAGGTTTGAATTTTGTCGCATTGAAAGAATTTTTAGAATTTTCCATTTTAGCTAAATAAACACATTGGGATATAATTATGCCCTCAGAAAGGTAAGAAAGTTTAGGGTAACAGGGTTGTCAATATTACACTTTAATTTGATGTTTTATTAACAAAGTTCAGGAGGGGCAGTTTCAGATAATTAACCAAATTAATTAACACAAGTGGAGCACATTCAGTTAATCAACTCATTAATGACAAGAGGTGTATATATACACAATACCTTCTCATTGCTTCATAATATTAAGGTTGAACCACTGCAGTCCCATTGACTGTTTTAACAACTTTCTGGACCTCAAAAGATGCAATGACGTTCCTGCCTATGTGTGATTCAGATACCCTTGGATTTCATCAAAAATATCTTAATTTGTGTTCCGAAGATGAACGAAGGTCTTACGGGTGTGGAACGACATGAGGGTGAGTAATTAATCTAATTTTTGGGTGAAATAACCCGTTAAATGTCATAAATGTATTTTCACACAATTTAAGTCATAGGGTTGGAAAGAAATAAATACTCACCGACCACATTCAGTTAGCAAAAGAATCAGTGTTTAACCATATTATTGTTCCAGTCAGCGATCAAGGAAAAAAATAAAATGATTGTGCAAGTCAATGACCTAAACATAAAAACAAATACTGATCTAGTCAAATGTTGCTCATTGCTAATAAAAGCATGTGCCCTTTGAAACAACTTTGCTTGATCATTTATTTACACTTTTTCTCTTTCATGACGTTTTCATGAAAAATAGATACCGTGAAGCAGGAATTGAAACTTTAAGCAAATATGATCCATGAAGCGTCTCTGTATCTGTAGGATAATATCAGTCTTTGATCTCTGATTCATAAGTGCTTCTTGGTTCTGGCACCGTTTGTGATATTAGCTGCTTGTGTGTGTGTACAATCTGTCCCATCATCCTCTGCTCTGGCCTTCCTCTCGTTCATGTCGTCCACAAGTGTTTTCAGTCTGTCCAGGTGATGAAGAGTTCTGAGAAAACAGATAAAAGAAGAACGATCAACACCAAATGATGAGAGTAACGCTGCTTCACTGAGATCACATGACTCTCCTGACCTCCGTAATGACATGTCAGTTTCTTCTGTTTCCTCCTGAGGAACCTTAAAAAAATACAATCACAAAATATAAAATTAAAAAAGTAAGAGGCTGTGAAGGAATAATGCAGGAAAATTCTAATGTTGCATATATTTAAACTTAACATGATGTGATTGGCTGGTCACATGACATACAAGAACCAATGGTCTTTTTCATCAACAACACCAAACAAACTCAAATTGATTGCATTTTGTAGTTTCAGTTTAATTTTATGGTGCTCTTTTGTCTTTTTTTGAGCAAAGTGATTTAAAAACTTTTATTATGTGTAAAAGTGCAGCGTGAACATTCTGCATAACATCTCATTTTGTGTTTCACAGAAGAAAAAAAATCAGAAATTAAAACAATTTGAGGCTCTATTGCTTGCAGTTTCATCTCTGTACAAATTTTGTAACTCGCATTGGAGCGCTTTAATATTATCACCAATTTATGAATAAATTGCTTGTGTTTGTACATTTTGCATATTGTCTGCTAAATTAATTGATATAATTAGTCGTTTTTATACCATGTCTGCTATTGAAGTGAGTGGAATGTCACAATGTGACAAAACTAAAACGTTCCCACATTATAAAAAATTAATTGATGAGAAAAAAAATTGCAAATTCATTGCAACATGATGCTTTTCAGATTTTGTTTTGTCAATTTGGATTTGTTTGTTCGCTAAATGCAAATGCCACATTCAACCAATACATTTTCAGATTTCTTGTCCAGTAAGTAATTTGAAAAAAGTACAGTTGATCAGAATTTCATACAGTGAAACTGATTTCTGTCATAATATCTTTTAAGATGAAGAATAAATGCTAAATATTAGATAAAATGGTGACAGAATCACATTCATATTAATAATTTGTAATTAAAGAGATAATAGGTTTACATTAATGATTTAAAACATCTAGTTGGCATACTAATGCACACAAAAGTAACCTGAAGGCTAAACTGTTCTTTTATGTTAGAGTAATTTTGACTGTTGAGTCTAAAAAGATCCTGCAGGAGGTGCAAGTACATCATTAAACCCTCAGCATGTTTGACATGGTGAAATTTCAACATTGTTTCAACATTCGCATTTTTTGTCATCATCACATGGTGTGTATATTATAGCATCCCTATTTGTCCTTAAAGCGAAGTATAAATCCCCACTCTACAGTTGTGAACAAATGTTCATGTTAGTTTAATAATGTATTGGTAAATGTTGAAATTAACATTAATAAGTGCTGTAGAAATATTGTTCTTTCTTAGTCCATGTGAACTAATGTAGTTAACTGAGTTAACAAATAAAACCTTACTGTAAAGTGTTTTCAAATATAAATTGTAATGACATTACTTATGCTTCAGTGTCTAGAGAGGAATAAATCTTTTGGAAATTGGCACATTTTTCACAAAGCATTTATTTTTTGATTAATCAGTCATAATCATGATGTGAATAATGACATGAACAAAGAACAAGAAGTAAAGAAACACTCAAATGTTAATGATTTAAATCGGGCATTTATTTTGAGATTAATATCCCTCAAAAATCAGTTGGCATTCAATAATGTAAGATGATGTTTATTTCTAGATATTAAAATGAGGTTGGGCATATAATTATGCCCTCAGAAAGGTAAAAAGGTTTAGGGTAACATGATTGACAGTATGATATCAGTGATATTAGTATTATGATCAATTATTATAATCCATTTGGTCTTCTTGCTGTTCTTCTTGTCATCCTCCTACACCTGAAAGAAAAAACAGATTGAGTTGATCTGCATTATGTGTCAGTCTGAGGTTTAGATTATGATCACATTACCTCATTCACAGCAGTACATTTGCACGTCACTGAGGACGGTGTTATCTCCTCTTCCCTGTGGATCGTCAATCAGCGTCTTGATCCCGCAGATTCCTCTTCCACCACACGTTGAGCTCCATTTGCCCCAATCACCCCAGGCTGTGCCGTCACCCTGAAGCAAAGAACCATCACTGCAGCTGAACCTGGAGAAAATTTAAATGTGACAATATTATGATAAGAAATGTTATTGTGCTGCTGGACTGAATGTCAGTCACATGATCACCTGCAGCCTATGGCATAATCACAAACACGATCAGAAGCACGACTGAGTGTGATATTAATTGAACTGCTTGATGAGGGAATACAGAGTCCTTAAAGGGTTAGTTCACCCAAAAATAAAAATTCTGTCATTTATTACTCACGCTCATGTCGTTCCACACCCGTAAAACCTTCGTTCATCTTCAGAACACAAATTAAGATATTTTAGTTGAAATCCGATGGCTCAGTGAGGCCTGCATAGCCAGCAATGACATTTCCTCTCTCAAGATCCATTAATGTACTAAAAACATATTTAAATCAGTTCATGTGAGTACAGTGGTTCAATATTAATATTATAAAGTGACGAGAATATTTTTGGTGTGACAAAAAAAAACACACACAAATAACAACGTATTTAGTGATGGCCGTTCGGATGTTATGAATCAGCGAAGTATATGCTTCGTTGTACATTGAAGAATCTGCTGATTATACGATTGTTAAAGCTGCAATATTAAAAGCCTACGAGTTGGTCCGGAGGCATATAGACAGCGATTTAGACAACACGTGAAACTTCCGAATCAGACTTATGTTGAGTTTGTGTGTGAAAAGGAAATTTTGTTTGATCGTTGGTGTGCGTCTCAAAAAGCTGAGAGCAGAGAGCAGGTTAGACAATTAATCCTTATGGAAGAATTTAAGAGTTGTGTTCCTTCCGCCCTTGCTACTTATGTAAACGAACAGAAAGCAGACACGCTCCACAAGGCTGCTACTCTGGCCGACGACTTTGTTTTAACGCATAAAGTCACGTTCAAGGATGTTCAAAAATCACGAGATAAAGTCCTGTTGATCCACCTGTTGTGTCGCCTCAAATCGTTTAATGGTAAGCCTACTGTTTCAACTGGTGATAGGGTTTGCTTTTATCATAAGGCCTCTGGTCATTTAATTGCAAACTGCCCTGTTCTTAAAAAGAAGTCTCATACAAAATCTGTTGGTTTGGTTCTCCGTTGATTCCAGTTCGAAATTTGACTGCATTACGCCCGAGTCTGATGGTGATGCCCGTCTCACTAAACTGGTTATGGACCTTTCTACATTGTGGAACTGTGTTTATTCCCAGTTTGTGTAAGCCTGTACCTGTTCGTATCATCGGGATACGGGGGCCAGTCTTTCATTTATCTTGGGGGGTTTTGCCGTTGTCACAGGAGACTGCCACGGGTAGTGCTGCTCTAGTCCGAGGTATTGAAATGGGAGTTATGGAGGTTCCGTTACACAGAATCTGAATTGGTGACTGAATTGCTGTTTTATAGGTGGCGTAAAACCCACATCAATATCATGCTAGATAACTGACGTCTGGCCGGGAATGTCGCTGAACAACACTGAAAACGTACTCACCAATTCCATAACATCAGCTTTCTCAGCTAGAGACAAATGCGGTAGCTGACCGATTTGACCGAGCCGTTGTCTTATCTCTTGTGTTATGGCAGTGGCTGTAACAGGCCATCACTATAAGACGTTATTTAGTTTTTTTGGCGCACCAAAAAATATTCTTGTCACTTTATAATATTAATATTGAACCACTGTACTCCATTAACTGATTTAAATATGTTTTTAGTACATTAATGGATCTTGAGAGAGGAAATGTCATTGCTGGCAATGCAGGCCTCACTGAGCCATCGGATTTCAACTAAAATATCTTAAATTGTGTTCTGAAGATGAATGAAGGTCTTACAGGTGTGGAACGACATGAGGGTGAGTAATAAATTACATTATTTTCATTTTTGGGTGAACTAACCCTTTAAATGGCAAAATAAATCCAGGATGATTTACAGCAGCACATTCTCACCTGATGTTGTTTGTGGCCGTATCACCAATTCCTTGGGAAGGTTTGACTCTTAGCTGGAAAGCTTTTAAGAATCCAGAAGGACACCACTTGATATTTGTCCACTTTCCCCAGCTGAAGAAAAGACAGAGGTTTCTTGATCAAATTGATTATTATTTTCAAGAAAATCCTCCATTTATTTATGTAGAATAAACACTTAATGTAAGAATTCTGTATAATCTGAGCCCATTACTTTCCTACGTCGGACTCAATTGTTTCATAGAGCTCATATGAGCCTTTGGATGGATAGACACAGTGAAGACGAATCCCATTGAGTGATGTATTATCATACATAACATGAGAAGGTTCTTCCACCTTAAAACAACAACATTAAAAACAATCATCCGTTTAAAAGAGCTGACGCTAACCCAACCCATAGTAACGTTTATCTTTATGTTCTTTAGTATTATACAGACCCTTAAAAAAATCTTAAACAGGTGCAGTTCCCTGGAGATTAAATGACTAACAACAACTGAACAGTTTTGAACCTTTGAGGCTTTGAAGCACTAATCCACCAGTGTATTAGCAAAATAAAGTCAATGCCCAACTTACCCTCAGACTGAATCCTGCGGCATACATTCCACTTGGACACATGTCCTGATGACCCCACAACCCCCAGGACATTCCATTAGACACGGTCAACACTGATTTGTAACTTCGGTGTGTGCTCCGCTCATCTGGTCTTACTGTGGCCAGAGCGCTCACATGCTGCCCAATAATGGCTAGCAGTAAAAACATGGAAAGGAGGCGACGCATTGCTACAGCACTGACCTGATCAATAAAAAATACTGTTTGTTAGATTAATTTTCAGGTAGACTATCTGCAGCCTCAGAGCTATCAATCATCAGTTGATCAAGCAGACACAGAGACGGTGTACCATAACATTCTCAAGTTAAGGAAGAAGCCTCATATTTATACACAAGGTTTAGCAAAATCATCCACGATGTCCAGGCCGTCCAATCGTAGTACTCAAAGATCAACCCATATGTGGCATATTAAGAAATATAATAACTAGTAAGAGAGGGCAGATGTTCGAATGCATTTGTGTCTTGAGTTCCTGTTTGCGTGAGTGTTTAAAGCCTAGTTCTGGTTTTGTCTAGGTGTGTCCATGATGTGCAGATAACATAACGAAAAGAAGTTACACAAGGACAGTCTTACACAAGAATAGTCAAGAAACAAGAAAATATTAACAATAGTCACTTTAAATGAATTCTGTTTGGTTTCTAAACTAAAACCAACCCCGGGGTCAGTAAAACTGCTCTAGGGATTCTTTTTTCTGATCATTTTTTGAGCCGATCAGAACATCTTCAGACTACATTTACGCTTTATCAATATTGTGATGTCCTGGTTCTACCCAACGAGCAGCCAGGAGCACCGAGAGCACATCAATGACCTGTACGTGAACACACAAAAACATAAACACTGATCCAATAAAATATACGTTTAACCGTCAGTGTCCTTGAAAACTGTTTTTCTTGGTAAAATGCCTAAAAAATGATTTGTAACCCCATCATCTCGCAAGAGATGAGGAGAACTCAAGAGAGCAACCCACGCAGTGTGTTTATTGCAAATGTACAACAAGTTATTAGAAAACATTCAAAGTTGCACAACATTCAAATCAGAAATGGCAGAAAACCAAACAAAACAAAGTGTAACCACTAAAGCTAATAATCATATCCAATGGCAATTGCTCTACACTCAATCACAAATAAAACAATTCAATTCACATTATTTGTATAACGTTTTTCACAATAGATATCGTTTCAAGCATTCTTCTTAAGATGAATTCAAAATGTCAACATTACAATTTAGAGTAATGTATGTGGTTTCAGAATGTGCATATATAATCATGCAGTTAGCTAACAATATAATATTTAGGCAATTAAATTTACAATCACTGTTAGCAGATTAATGATTACAGTTAACAATAATAGGATATAGAAAATGTGCATGTTGATCCAGTGTTGCTTCATCTGAAGTCCTCGCAGATGCCGTCTCTCACATGTGTTGGTCATCTGAAGTGTTCATAAGAGGCTGGATCCAAACTGAAGCTGTGATACTCTCTAGTCACCTCAGGACGGCGTCCTGAGATAAAACAGAAAAGCAAATGGAGAATAATTAGCATAGCTGCTGTTCATAACATTAAGCAAAGATAATCATGGGCAATGATCTGATATGAGATGCACTTTGTGAACGCTTGGCTAAAGAGATGCATCTTAATCTAGATTTAAAGACAAACAGAATTTCACTCCAAGCTCCAAAGCAAAAGTAATCACCAAATCAAACCACTACAAACATGCGAGGAAGAAACTGTTCTTATGTCTAGCCGTTCTGGTGTTCAGTGCTCTGTCGAGATGTTGTAAGATATAATGCAGTATCATTTTGACTGAATCATCCACTGACCTCGATGAACAAACTGCAGGGAGTCGTCCAGTGAGGGTCCAGTGATGTCCTTCAGGCAGGCCAGCACCAGTCTTTCAAATGATTTCATGACCACAGATGTTAAGGCAACAGATCTGTAGTCATCCAGTCCTGTGATTGTGTTTTGGGATGATGGTGGAGCATTTGAAGCAGGAAGGAACGTCGCACAGCTCCAGTGATCTGTTGAAAATTTGTGACACAGGATTTCAGACAGGCTGATGTAACGCCATCTGTTCTGTTTCTGGAAGACCCGACACACATCCTTTACACAGACCTGAAGTGCTGGAGGTGTTGATGGAGTATGGAGAGAAGGTCAGAACTGGTGTGAGACAGGGTTTTTCAAACCTGCAATAAAACTAAAAAAACTCAGAATTCAAATCAATGGCTAATTGTTGATTGGACAGTGTTGTGGGGTACTCACAATCCATGAGCTCATCCCGGTCCATGGCAGCAGCCTTAAAAACTGTCCAGTCAGTGCACTCAAAGCAGGCTTGTAAATCCCACTCTGCTTCATTAGTCCTGAGTACAACCTGCACAGCAAACCAGGAGCGCAGGAGACATTTTCAAATGGGGGGAACAAAACTGTGCTCCGGGGGGTTTTGTTATGACCATGGACATCTTTAAATGCTCATGGGCAAAGGAATGCTAATGTCATTAATAGTCAACATAAAACTTCTGTCATGTGAAGAAAAAAATGACAGGACTTGATTTTACACCCAATAAAGGCCAACAGTGTAAAAGCAAAGGAAATGAAGTGATGCATTGTTACAGCAGTGGCCTGATGGATAAAAATAATGATTAAATTAATTCTGTTTGGTTTCTAAACCAAAAACTGACCCGGGATTCTGAGTCATCTGTGATTGGTCAGTGGAACCTGTCTGCTTCTTTACTGAGCCAATCAGAACAATAGATTTATATGGTTTATCAATAAATGCAGCCAGGAACACTGAGCACACATCAGTTCCTGTAAATGAACACACAAAAATTCAAACATCTGTTTGTTTAAACAGTAGTGTCCTTGGAAAGTGTTTTACTCAGTAAAATGCCAATGAAATGCTGAGCTGATTTTGTAATTTTAAAAAGTTTAGAAATAGTAAGCAAATAGTAAGACCGACCTTAAAAACATTCTGTCATCATTTACTCACTCACACTCAAAACGAGCTGTGAGAAAAGCTGAACGTAGTTGGAAGAAAACAAAACTAGAAGTTTTTTGCCTTTCGTGGAAAGAAAAAATGATTGAGTACAGAACGGCTATAAGAAATGCTAGATCTACTTATTTTTCAAATCTCTTAATAGAAAACAAACATAATCCTAGGTATTTATTTGAACAGTGGCTAAATTAACTAGAAACAGAGATTCAACTGCTGACGTTTCCAAAGAGCACAGCAGTAATGACTTTATGAACTTCTTTACTTGCAAGATTGACAATATTAGAGAGAAAATTATAAACATGCAACCGTCTACAGTTTCGCTTCAGACAGTGCACTGTAGTGTCCCTGAGGTAAAACTAGAATCATTCGCCGCTATAGGAGAGGAAGAATTATCTAAACTTATCAAATCATCAAAATCAACAACATGTATGTTAGACCCAATGCCGACTAAACTACTGAAAGAATGCTTCCAGAGGTCGTAGGTCCACTTCTTGATATACTTAATTCATCTTTAACACTAGGATACGTGCCAAAAACTTTTAAGCAGGCTATTATTAAACTCTTATTAAAAAACCTCAACTAGATCCGAGAGATTTAGTAAATTACAGGCCAATCTCGAATCTACCTTTTCTGTCAAAGATACTAGAAAAGGCAGTTTCAACACAACTGTGCTCCTTTTTAGAAAGAAATGGAATCTGTGAGGATTTCCAGTCAGGATTTAGACCATACCATAGTACTGAGACTGCTCTCGTTAGAGTTACAAACGATCTACTCTTATCATCCGATCGTGGCTGTATTTCTCTATTAGTGTTATTAGATCTCAGTGCTGCTTTGACACTATCGATCACAACATCTTTTAAAAAAGACTTGAAAACTATATTGGCATTAGTGGAATTGCTTTGGCATGGTTCAAATCGTACTTATCTGACCGTTATCAGTCTGTAGTAGTAAATGAAGAGATGTCGTATCGATCACAGGTTCAATATGGAGTACCACAAGGCTCAGTACTAGGACCGTTGCTTTTCACTCTGTACATGCTGCCCTTAGGACAGATAATTAGGAAGCATGGTGTTAGTTTTCACTGCTACGCTGACGATACTCAGCTCTATATTTCCTCGCGCCCTGACGAAACCTACAAATTCACAAAAACTAACAGAATGCATAGCTGACATTAAAAAACTGGATGACAAGAAATTCTTATTATTAAATTCAGAAAAAACTGATATCCTAAACTGGACCAAAAACTTCCTCACGAAAAACCTTGAATACTCTCTAACACTTGAGGGTGCTCCATTAAATCTTCATCCTCAGTTAGGAACCTGGGTGTGCTCTTTGATACCAATCTTTCATTTGAAAGTCGTGTTTCTAGTATCTGTAAAACCGCCTTCTTCCACCTAAAAAATATATCTAAATTACGACATATGCTCTCAATGACAAATGCGGAACAGTTAGTTCATGCATTCATGACCTCAAGACTAGATTACTGTAACGCTCTACTGGGTGGTTGTTCTGCTCGGCTTTTAAACAGACTACAGTTGGTCCAAAATGCGGCAGCTAGAGTTCTTACTAGAACCAGAAAGTATGACCATATTAGCCCAGTTCTGTCAACATTACATTGGCTCCCTATTAAACATCGTATAGATTTTAAAATCTTGCTACTTTACTTATAAAGCTCTAAATGGTTTAGCTCCCCAGTATCTAAGCGAGCTCTTGGTGCATTATAGTCCTTCACGTTTATTGCGATCTCAGAATTCAGGCCAGTTGATAATACCCAGAATATCAAAATCAACTGAAGGCGGCAGATCCTTTTCTATTTAGCACCTAAACTCTGGAACAATCTTCCTAGCATTGTTCAGGAAGCAGACACACTCTGTCAGTTTAAATCTAGACTAAAAACGCATCTCTTTAACCTGGCATACACATAACACATTATCAGTTTATATTTTCAGATCCGTTAAAGGATTATTAGGCTGCATAATTAGGTCAGCCGGAACCGGGAACACTTCCTATAACACCAGATGTACTCGTTACATCAGAAAAAGAATGGCATCTACGCTAATATTAGTCTTTCTGTTTATCCGAGGTTTACCATAGTCAACGGATCTGGGCCGTATCCAGCTGAGACCAAGGACCGGTGCCTTGACACGACCACAACGCAGCCCTGAAGTATCAGCAGAGATCGAGTCAACTAGATCATCCATTGTGAAGACATCATCAACACGACAGCCAGTGCCACAGTTCCTCAACAGACCGTCCATACCGGCGTGATGAATACGATCCTCAACTGGATGGAACTGAAATAAATACTTTGATTGTTGTGATCCTATCAGACTTATGATAGCAACCTGATTGTAACAAAGCACTGTTCGCCAGGTGTTTCTCCATTTTAACACCTATTTGTCACTTGTTTGCCACCTGATGTCACCTGATGGAGTTTGGGTTCCTTGCCGCTGTCGCCTTTGGCTTGCTTAGTTGGGGGACACTTGACATTTGATATTCATAGTATTCTTGACATTTATTCACAGTGCTTCTGATCTGCCTGCATTGACACTATTATTTAAGAGCTGCTGTGCAGCCAAATTATGTACCAGTTATCAATGTAAAGCTGCTTTGACACAATCTGCATTGTAAAAAGCGCTATATAAATAAAGGTGACTTGACTTGACTGAGATGGTCGAATTGCCAGTAAAATCATGTGCAATACAAGTCTCTTTAGATCTAATGTAATAAATGATGTGATGTAAAGTGTTGTGCAAAAGAATGTGAAACTACAAGGTTCTGTTTAGAAAGTCTTTAATGCTGATATATTTGACATCCGTTTTGACTGACAGCAGAAGTTCAGGAGTCTGTAGAAGAATCACTAATATACTAGAATAAAATAATATGAACTCCAATAATAGGGTGGGATGATGTCCAGTCAGCCCCAGATGTGAATTATCCCTTACAAAACTGTTGTATGACATGGTTCATGTTAGATTATCATAGTATGATGATCAGTTATGACAATCCATTGGTCTTCTTGCTGTTCTTGTTGTCATCCTCCTACACCTGAAAGAACAAACAGATTTAGTTGATCTGCAGTATGTGTCAGTCTGAGGTTTAGATTGCGATCACTTCACCTTAATCACAGCAGTACATTTGCGCGTCATTGAGAGCGGTGTCATCTCCATTCCCCTGTGGACTTTCTACCAGCGTCTTGATGCCGCAGATTCCTGTTCCACCACACGCTGAGCTCCAGTCGCCCCAATCACCCCAGCCTGTGCCGTCACCCGTCAGCACAACACCATCACTGCAGCTGAACCTGGAGAAAATTCAGATGTGACAATATTATGATAAAATATGTAATTGTGCTGCTGGATTGAATTACAGTCACATGATCACCTGCAGCCTATGGCCTAATCACAAACACGATCAGCAGCACGACTGAGTGTGATATTAATTGATGAGGGAATACAGAGTCTTTAAATAGCAAAATAAATCCAGGATGATTTACAGCAGCACATTCTCACCTGATGTTATTTGCAGCCGTATCATCACCATTTCCTTGGGAAGGTTCGACTCTCAGCTGGAAAGCTTTTAAGAATCCAGAAGGACACCACTTGATATCTGTCCACTCACCCCAGCTGAAGAAAAGACAGAGGTTTCTTGATCAAATTGATTATTATTTTCATGAAAATCCTCAATTCACTTATCTATCTTAAACACTTGAATGTAAGAATTGATAATAATCAGACTCCCTTACTGTCCTGCGTTGGACACAACATATGCTTCTGATACTCTGGACCAATATACACAGTGAAGACGAATCCATTGAGCGCTGTATCATCAAAATCACCAGAGACATGACCTTCCACCTTAAAACGACAACAACAACAACAACAACATTGAGACAATTGAAAGAGCTGAAACTAACCCAACCAGTGTAACATTTAAATTCTCATAGTAACATTTATCTTTATGTTCTTTACAGACCCTTAAAAATCTTAAGCAGGTGCAGCAGGAGCCAGTTGTTCAAAAGGGAAAAAAAAGGATTCTGAAATTAAATTAGATCACAAAATCCAATCTTGGTTTTAATCTGAATAAAATCATCAGTTTGTGTTGTTAAAACTTTTTAGTAAGATTGGGATATTTGATCCAAAAAAATCTGGATGATTGATCCCATCAGAAGGGTGGATTTCAGGAACAAAAATTTATTAAAACTTTAAAACTGCTCAAAAAATACAACATATTTATCATATAATATACATACACACATATATTTTTATTATTATGCTATTGATTATCTTAAGTGTTAAAGTAATAAATTAGCAGTAGTCATATTCAGTCTTTCGTTAACCTAATGTACTGTAAAGTAAAAGAGATTTTGGTGCATAAAATAATCCCCAAACAGCTGAAAGTATCAAACAAAAATATTATATTTAATTCAAAAAACCCCCATCACATAGTCTTTCTATTAACATGTCCCTTCAGGGTCTCCGTAGAGCACAAGTAATCCGGATTTGGTAATTTGAAAAAGTGTGTATCTGGATCAGGGTGATCCAATCCAATTTTGCTTTGAAAAACCAGCACAAAAGTAAAATTACCTGATCCTGGATAGCAAAATATGGGATTTCCAAATCCAGATCATTTTGATCCAGATGAACCTTTTTGAACAACTGGCCCCTGGAGATTAAATGACTAACTGCAACTCCACAGTTTTGAACCTTTGAAGCACTAATCCACCAGTGTATTAGCAAAATAGTCAATGCCCAACTTACCCTCAGACTGAATCCTGCGGCATACGTTCCACTTGGACACATGTCCTGATCCCCCCACGACCCCCAGGACATTCCGTTAGACACGGACAACACTGATTTGTAGCTTCGGTGTGTGCTCCGCTCAGAACGTCTTCCTGTGGACTGAACGCTCACATGCTGCCCAATAAAGATGATCAGTGAAAACACAATGGAAAGAAAGTGATGCATTGCTATCGCACAGACTGACTGATAAAAAAAAAAAATGCTGAAATTAATTTTGTTTGGTTTGCAAACTAAAACTGCTCTAAGAGACAACTGCTCCTTCAAATCCAGAACAGGAAGCCTTTCTGAACCGTCTGTGGTCCGTCAGCAGAATCTGCCTGATTCCTTTTTTGAGCTGATCAGAACTTCTTCAGACTACATTTATATGGTTCATCAATTTTGGATGTCCTGGTTCTACCCAATCAGCAGCCAGGAGCACTGAGTGCACCTCAATGACCTGTACGTGAACACACAAACATAAAAAAACAATGATCCAGCAAAATATCCATTATATTAACTGTAGTGCCCTTGAAAACTGTTTTTTGGTGAAATGCCATACAATATGAGTTATTTGATTGAAATAAATAAATAACAGTGATTGCAAGGAAACCACTGATAAAAGAAAAGATCAGTTAGAAGATCATTCTGTCATCATTCACTCATTATGTCGTTCTAAACCCAAGCAGAATTTTAAAGGGTTAGTTCACCCAAAAATGAAAAATAATGTCATTATTACTCCCATCATGTCGTTCCACACCCGTAAGACCTTCGTTCATCTTCAGAAAAAAATTAAGATATTTTTGATGAAATCTGTGGGTATCTGATCCACACATAGGCCACAATGTCATTGCTCTTTTGAGGCCAGAAACGGTACTAAGACATTGTTAAAATAGTCATGTGAATATAGTGGTTCAACTTTGTTATAAAGTGAAGAAAATACTTTTTGTGCGCAAAACAAAACAAAATAACTTTTTTTAACAATTTGAACTGTTATACGCAGTTGAAAAAGTACAAAAAAGTATTCTTGTCCTCTCAACATTAAGGTTGAACCACTGTAGTCACATTGATTTTAATGATGTCTTTAGTACAGTTCTGGACCTCAAAAGATGTCATGACGTTGCAGCCTATGTGTGGATCAGATACCCTCAGATTTCATCAAAAATATCTTAATTTGTGTTCTGAAGATGAACGAAGGTCTTATGGGTTTGGAACGACATGAGGGTAATAAATGACAGAATTTTTCATCCCCGGGGAATGCATGAACGGATAAGAATGCAATAAGTCGCTTAGATATAACCATCTGCCACATGCACTAATCTATATAAATGATGTGATGTAAAAAGAATGTGAAACTACAAGGTTCTGTTCAGAAAGTCTTTAATGCTGATATATTTGGCACCCATTTTTACTGACAGCAGAAGTTCAGGAGTCTTTCGAAGAATAGAAGAAACTTACTAGAAGGAATAAAATAATATGTCCAATAATCGGGTGGGATGATGTCCAGTCAGCCTCAGATTCATTTAGGCTTTGTTTTGTGATAATGACCGACGACTGTGCATTATCCCTTACAAAACTGTGTATGCATGGTTCATGTTAGCTTATCATAGTATGATGATCAATTATTACAATCCATTGGTCTTCTTGCTGTTCTTGTTGTCATCCTCTACACCTGAAGAACAAACAGATTTAGTTGATCTGCAGTATGTGTCAGTCTGAGGTTTAGATTGCGATCACATCACCTCATTCACAGCAGTACATGTGTGCGTCATTGAGAGCGGTGTCATCTCTGAAGTATCCCTGTGGCTCTTCTACCCGCGTCCTGATACCACATATCCCTTTTCCCTGACACAATGGGCTCCAGTCACCCCACTCGCCCCAGTCTGTGCCATCACCCTGAAGGAAAGAAC
>JAOTNS010002127.1:0-46263 GCA_028476615.1 Culter alburnus | reverse complement strand
TTTCATGATTCACAGTATCAAAAGCCTTTTTAAGGTCTAAAAACACTGCACCTACCACATTACCATTATCTAAAGCTCCCTTAATAAATTCTGTAAGAAAGCAGTTTGCCACTTCTGTAGAATACTTAGGCCTAAAACCAAACTGTTTAGAGTGAAGTAGATCATGCTTTTCTAAATAATTTATAAGTTGTTCAGCTACCAACTTTTCCAAAATTTTTGAAATTGTAGGGAGTATAGAAATTGGTCTATAATTCTGAACCTCATTAACT
The DNA here is from genome assembly GCA_028476615.1 of Culter alburnus. Lineage (NCBI taxonomy): Eukaryota > Metazoa > Chordata > Actinopteri > Cypriniformes > Xenocyprididae > Culter > Culter alburnus. The sequence goes on along the minus strand of JAOTNS010002127.1, from coordinate 45,994 downwards.
GACCCTGCCTTAAAAATTGGGGTTATAATAGAAGTTTTCCAATTTGAGGGGAATTTACTTTCTCTAATAGATAAGTTTATCAAATTTACCAAGGGCTTTAACAGACAAGCACTATTTTTGGTGCGCCGAAAAACAAAACAAAATAACGACTTATATAGTGATGGATGATTTCAAAACACTGCTTGTTTTTAGTACATTAATGGATCTTGATAGAGGAAATGTCATTGTTACACAATCCTACATTCTGCGATATTATATATTAACTGTTCTGAAGATGAATGAAGGTCTTACGGGTGTGGAACGGCATGAGGGTGAGTAATTAATGACAGAATTTTCATTTTTGGGTGAACTAACCTTTAACACACTCGTATGAATCAGTGACTCTTAAATTGACTCGGTAATCAAATAACTCTTTAACTGACTCGTTTATATTCAAATTACTCTTAATTCACTCGTCCCTCCAACAGAGTTGTTGATAATCAGTTCACTTGCTACAAAGGTCAATTATCTACTCCACTTTCGTTTAAATGAGTCAAAACAGATATTAAACACATAATATAACAAATATTTAACAAAATAATATAAGGAACCCCAAACTCAGTCTCTGAAACACTGAATGGCCATGAACCGTTGGTGCACTTCAACAGATCTCAGTCAGACTGAACTCAAAAATCCTCCGTATATACTAGGGGTGCAATGGTTCAAATTGCTCACGGTTCGCTTTGTATTACGGTTTTAGGGTCACGGTTTCGGTATGGTTCGGTATGTGCTATGTTCAGGGAAAATAGGACTACTGTCCAAAAAAAAAAAAAAAAAATGAAATAAAATTAAATAAAATAAGAACAAATAAACTACAAGCAACATCACAATAAATACAATATAGCAAATATTCAATAAAATAAACAGTGCTTTTCAGGTTTTTCAGGTATCTAACAGTAGTTTTCAGGTACAGAAAACTGATAAAGTAATCAAATATAAAATAACACTGCATTATTAATCATTATTGAAGTTACAAAAGGTGAGTGATTTCTTTGTCATTTGTTGTTTGATTTAACATTTAAAACACAGACAGCAGGAATATTTTTTCCCCTTTAAGACATGCATGATCCAGTACATATAGGCTACTGTTACGCATGCGTTGTCTTTTTCTCGATTATTATACGTTCACTTAAGACATAACCGACTATATTTGCATGTGGACATAATTTTTGTATGAATTTGTCCGCTGAAGCGCAAGACTTGAAAGAGAACTTGGTATTTGCACATGAGCCCAGCAAGCAATTTTATGTCTAATAGACGTCTAATAGCCGTTAAAACATAGCCCGGCCATCTAGGCTAAAATGAGGCAAAATTTGGGTTGTCAGTGAAAATCTAATAGACGTCTAACCATAACCCAAGAATAGACTAGTCATCAAATATACAGCTAATGAATGACTACATCTATACATGCAATAGACAACAAAATAATGGCTAAAGGATTCTTTATATATCATAAATGACAATCCATCCAAAAAAAATAAAATAAATGTGGTATTGAGCTCTGGTTAGGCGGGGTCGGGGAGGAACTATGGGAATACTTAAGGGAGACAAGCACGGAAGAATTTGAGCAATGCACAGACACCGTGGTATACACGCCAAACAAATGCGGCACTGATGGAGGATAGGGTGAGTTATATAGTCATTTTTAAGGGGTTTGATTTGACAAGAAAATAGTGTGGGGTGTTTGGTTAAGGATGTGTGTGTGTAGACCGCGAGTGCTCCCGAGAACCCCAGTAACTAGAGCGACCAGAGAGTGTAACCTGGGTGTTTTAAAAGGTATGAAGTGTGAGATTGGTTGTGGGGTTTTGAGAAGAAATGTAAAGTTATTTTATTTGTATTTGTATTATATGTATTTGTAGATCGGAAGCACCCCTGAGAATCCCAGTAACCAGATTGGATAGAGTAAGAGTGGGTTTTTTTTGTAACAGGTATGAAATTAGTTGGAAATTATTTGTTTGTATATTATTATTATTATTATTCTTTGGGAATTATGTGATGTGTGATTGATATTTTTTTGTATAATTTTGTTTTTTCTGTAACAGATTGCTTCGGTTTTGATTTAATTTGGTTATATTTCTAGTTTGATTTATTTTGAATTGTTTTCTTTGTTTATTTGAAGTTTTGTAGGTTATTTTGTCTCTTTTGGTGTAATTAAGTGTTTAAAAGGTTTTTAAAGAAAAGGAAACCTTGTTAAATAAAGAAGTATTTATTAGAAAGTGGAGTACCTTGTGGTGAGTGTAAACACCCACACAACATAAATAAATATAAAGGTTTATTTAGAAAAAACACAAGATAATACAAAATGATAAAAAAAAAATAATAATGAAAATAATTTTACAAATACAATACAAATAAACATTTTTTAAAAAGGAACATTTTACAACTTAACATAGTAAAAATATAAAACATTGACAAAAAAGTTAAATAAAAAAGGTTAACAGTGTTTTTTGCTTTATAAAACAACCTGATTAATTTCCGGTTCCATAAACTCCATGTTTTATGTAAAGCATTTTGAATTTCCTTGAAAATTGTTGTTGAAATAAAATAAACTTGACTTGCCAAATCAAAAACTCATATTTTCATATCATAATGATCATAAGATTAAAAGATATGAGGATTCGTAACAAATAATAATAGGGTGCACAGGTTTCATGTTTACCCCCTTGTATTTAGATAATGAGTTTTAGGGCACACGGAAACACTACAGTACATGTGCATGTATGTTAATCTAACCACAACATGGCTTACTCTGAGTCTGCACTGTTACCCGCTAAAATGTCACGGTTCCTACACATGATAACACATGATGTACATAAATAATGCATGTCAAAATGAAAAACACAGATACTTACAAGACCAAAGCAGGAAAGAATTTGCTTTAACATTTGCTGTTGCTTGCTCTCCAACAGTTGTAAAATGCAGGAAATGTTTATGGCAAGATCTGGCAACAGTGATCGAGAGCTAACGTTCAAGTCTCGCGCTGCCAGTCTAGTGGTTGATAATTGTAATCGTAAATTTGTATTTAACTTAAAATTAAAGACAGTCATATATGTGTGTGTGTGTGTGTGTGTATATATATATATATATATATATCTGGATTGTGTGACAGCAAAATATGCTGTTTCAGATGTATACTTGCATTTGATGGTATATCGTGAATCCCACAAGCTTTGTGGTCAGAAATTACTTAACCCTATTTTGGTTACACTCATTGCTGGTCTGAATCAGGGCTATAGCCAAGCTGTAAAAATTAGACTATATATTGCCTCGATTTCGCCGGGTGGACTAAAAGCAGACTGCACATAGCCTATCCAATTCAGAGCTAAATCATGACTACATATAGACCATGTCATGAAATGCCACTTACATCTTGTAGAAATCACTGACATTGCAAACATGATGGGATATCAACCATCTCATGAACTTCCTGTCCAAAAAAATACAATAAATCAGGACTGACTATAGGTGGGCTACAAATAGCCGGTCTGACTACGAGCTAAATCATGTCTATGCACAGCCTACACATATAAACATGTCAAAGATATGAAACCAAACACCTTGTAATCACTGTTGACTTTGCTTACATGATGCAATATCATACATCTCGCAAGTTATTTTGGCAAAAACGACATGTAACCAAATTAAAGATTATTTTGGCTAAAAGTGGGTTACACATAGCCGAACTATATTGGGTCTATAGTTAACTGAGACGGTGAAATGACGACTATTGCTTGCTGGGAGTTCTCTTTTGCGTCTTGATCTTGAAGGGTTTAAATTAGCAAGGCTTGAATGAGTTTAGTTTAAACACAGACAGCAATGTGCTATTCAGGGGTGCGTTTCCCAAAGCGAACTATGGTCGCAAGTTCCGTCGTTACCAATAGAGTTCAATGGGACTTACGACCACAGTTAGCTAACGATGCTTTCGGGAAACTCACTCCTGGTCTCACCTGCGCTCGCGCACTATCAACACCTGGGTGATGACGGCGTAATGACTGGACATTAGAGCATACGGCACTCGAAGTGAACAGTTTACAAAGAGTGACTGTTTTGTCCACGCTTTTTGATTATTGTTTTTGTAACGTTTTGCGCATCCATCGACTGAAACAAACTCTAGGGTGAGTTTACTCAACAATGATATGGTTAAAACAGAAAAGTTTTTCCTTTGTGTTTTCCAAGTACAGACGAAACCATTGTCAAAATGATCCCCATTCAAACGAATCTGTGAAAATGACTAAAAACGTCTATTTTCTACGTTGCTATTTTAAACAAATCATATTAACCAATAGATGCGTCGAGATGGACCGCGGTGCAGTGTAGCTGGTTCAAATATTACAATATGAAGAATAATGTTAATGAACTTCATCAAAATTGATGTTATTTTCTTATATTTTCATGTTTGTGTTCAGAGTTATAATGAGGCATAACGTACATAATTAATTCTAGTAGGAACCATTCATGCAGAATATTTTATGGGGCACATATTGGTGACGCACACGATACCTCGTGCGATGTGCGAACAGCGCCATCTTTAGAAGCACATTTGCTATTGATGAGGTCAGTTGTGCTTTCTCTCGCTCTTCAAACGAGAGTGCTGGTAAGGACATTTCTCTAAGTGTAAACAATATCATCGATTAATTTCATGAGATAAATAATGTTTAAGTGTAATGTAAGACTGTGATGTCATGAAATGTAATGCAGTGAATTGCATTTTAAATGTTTTACCGACATTGGTTTTGCTTACTAGCTTTCTCCATGCTGTATGGATCACTGAAGGGGAGAGACGTATATCCCAAACATTTTTTAAGTGTGCTCTGTGTATTTCTGCAGACCTGCTTCTTCAGAATAAAACATCCTGAGACCTGCTCCACCCGTACTGTCTTCACTGAGAACAACAAAACACAACCAGAGTAAAACTGCTACACAAGTGCGTGCCGAACCGTAAGTGGAGAATAGTACGGTTTGATTTTTTTTTTACTGAGAACCGTTGAACCCTTAGTATATACGTGTATAAAGCTTGATGGCATTCCCAGGTCCTGAAGAATCCTCTTGAGAAGAAAACTGTCCGAATTAACCTCCACTCGAATCGCTGATCCACACGGAATCAGTCCTCCATTAGGTCGAGGTGAATCCTGCAAAAAGCCAAACGATTCCCTCTGACCTTCACTCTGACGTCCAAACGAGTCACCTCACTAACTACTCAAAATATCCGGCAAAGAAAAGAAGCAAAACTGATCAAGCACTCAGTTCAAAGTGTGCAGAGGTGAACTGATGTCTGTGCAGACACTAATATTACAATATAGATTTGGGTCTGTGATTTGACCCTCTTTGCTACTTTTCTTTCCCATTATTGTTTTGCTTTAACTCATGTGAGCTTTGCTTATTCACATGATACTTAGTTAATAACCAACATAATATTTTTCATGTCATAATAATTCTTCTGACTGACCAGCAGACAGCAATAAAGTGCAGAAAAACTTAAAATAGTGTAGACAAACATAATGCTATTGAAAGATTCATTGCTTTAGATTGGTTTTTCTGTCACTCTGTCTGGAAGAAGAGCTCTTTACCTCAGACACAGAGAGTCACACATTTTCCACACGAACTGTATTTATATTCAGCAGAATTCATGTTCCTTAAGTTATTATAACAAGCCATCCAGGTCCCAATCCCACTCCAAAAGAGTCATTCAAAACTGAATCGTGTCACTTGTGCTGATATTAAACATCCTGTCAGAGTTTCCAGTGTTGACAGCTCGGTAAAATAGCTACACTGTAAAAAAATACATGCATACATACATACATAAATAAAAATCCGAATTTTAAGGAAAATTATTTTTTAGCTTGTTTTATTTTAAATGGTAGTGAAATTGTAGTCACAACTTTGTAAAATATCTCTAAATTAGTAACTCTGCTGTTAAGTATGACATTAATGACAAATTACAATGATTCACATTTTTTTATACAGACAAAATACTGTACTTTTGTAGAGTATTTTTCTGTTATATTAAAATACATGCAAATCTATGTAAAATAATCTGTAATTTAATACAATAACAACACAGTTAGATGATAAAATGGTCAAATGACTGGCAGCAACGGGGAGAAACGAAGCCTTTCAAAGCTTTGAATCAATTGAACCAATATTTTCCAAAATGATTCACTGTTTCGAAGTGTTCGAATCTCCACACACTGGTGACGCCTGCCGGTCAAACAGTGTAAACAAAAACTCATGCCAAACACATAAAACAGCTTTTACAACCCACTACAATTGGTTTATTTGAAGTATAATCTATATAAGATGCATTTAACTAATCATCTAATACCATTAAATATTAAGTGTCTGTGTGATTTGTATTTGATTTTCAGGGCTTGTTTTATTTGCTCTGTGCGTCAGCTAAACAGAGACTATACTACTATTATTCCTTTTCATTATACAAATACTTCATTAAAACGTCTACAAATGTATACCCAAGGGTCTACCATGTGCATGTAAAGCTATGAATGACAAACATTTTGAGCGGGAATTAATGTAAACAGATATCGGATACAGTCGCATCTAAAGTGAATGTAAACAGACTGACCAAAAAAAAAAAAAAAATCAGATATGGTCAAAAGATCGGATCTGTGCATTAAGAGTTACAGTGTAACACAGCCTCAAGTAAGAAAAGCATGTTTTGCAGTGCAGTACATTCATTCAGTACATATTTTCATCGTGCAGACGCCGTCAAAGTGACAAAAACAACATATTCTTTTATACAGGATCCTGTAGATGAGGAGACCGCATTAATTCATAGGGAGTTAAATTTACAGCACGAGTGGATTTCCCCCCATATATACATTCATATTTATTTGAGAGTTACAGTTTTTAAATGGTAGTTTTCTGACATTAACCCTTTGATGCATAAGCTATGAAAACCCCTTCTAATGCATAACATGGGTCAAAAATGACCCGTATTCATTTCCTATATAATTTCAATAACGGTTGAGTGTTTCTTTGCTGAATCTTTAAAAGAAATGTATTTTATCATTCATTTATTCCAGGTATTCCTTAAATATCTTGTTTTTGATTTACAAAAATCATTATGTTCATTTTTTCTTTCTTACTTTATAAACAAACACAGTTTTTGTTTGTCTACATCAATTTTACACACATGGGTCAAAAATGACCCGTATTCATTTTCTATGGTATTTCAGTCAAGACAGAGTTTTTTTTTGCTGAATCTTTGAAAGAAATTTATTTTGTCATTTATTTATTCCAGGTATTCCTTAAATATCTTAAATACACAGCTTTTGTATTTCTACATCAATTTTACACACATGGGTCAAAAATGACCCATATAGAAACCTTTGCAAATTTTCACAAGTACGAACATATTTACTGCAGACAACTATTCATCCACCACACATTTCACCTCTCAACATGGCTGCTTTTTATATTTGATGGAAGTAGTCATATTATTTCATATAATAGGCTATATATATATTCATAATTTGTATTTTTTTGTCATAAACCAATGCTACTGGTCACTTTTTACATCTATCAGTGTTCCTGAAATGTAACAGTTTTGAACAAGGTTTCTGTCCAACAGTGAAAATATATAATAAGTGAATCGACCAACAGTGCTTTTGATTTTCTTTATCTATAGTGTTAGTATGGCTGGTCCTCAACAGAACTGAGGTGGATGATGACATCACTGTAAAAAAAGCTGAAAGTTTACTTTGCGCACAAACGCAATTTAAATGTGTATGTGCAGGTTGCACATACACAGTTACAGAAATCCGGCGGAAATTATAAAAGTTACAAAAATCTGTATGCTGATCCTCATATACGCATACAAAAGTGAAGTATACTTTGGCCTTTAGAATGGTAATGACACACAAAAAAATTTAATTCAAAAAGAAAGGAAAAATTAAAACAAGGATTTGTTTATTGAGTAATAGATGGAATAATGAATGATAAAATTAATTTATTGTAATATATGCGATATAGAAAGTAATAACTCATTCAGGTCACTTTAGACCCATGTTGTATATGTCCAAAACTGTTACTTTTCAGGAACATTGACAGATTTAAAGGGTGACCAATTGCATTGATTTATGACAAAAATTAAAAAATTATGAAATATATAGCCTAATATATTAAATATAATAAGACTTACATCCATCAAATATACAAAAGTAGCCTTGTTAAGATGTGAAATGTGTGGCAGATGAACAGTTGTCTGCAGTAAATATGTTCCTACTTGCAAAAATTTGCAAATATTAAAGATTTCTATATGGGTCATTTTTGACCCATGTGTGTAAAATTGATGTAGAAACTGTGTTTGTTTATAAAGAGAAAAAATAAACATAATTATTTGTAGAAAATCAAAAACAAGATATTTAAGGAATACCTGGAATAAATAAATGACAAAATACATTTCTTTTAAAGATTCAGCAAAGAAACACTCAACCGTTATTGAAATTACATAGGAAATGAATACGGGTCATTTTTGACCCATGTTATGCATTAGAAGGGTAGTGATACAAAAATGATTTTTATTAAAAAAGTAAGAAAGAAAAAATTAAAATGAGGATTTGTTATGATCAAAAACAAGTTAATTGAGGAATATCTGGAATACTGAATGAAGAAATTAATTTCTTGCAAAGATATAGAAAATAAATATGCATCAAAGGGTTAAGGGTCACAGAGCACATTAGTAAAGCTGCTGCTTCTGATTTTGATGTTCTTCAGAGGGTTCAAGTCTTCTTTAGGGGGAACACTGATCACCATAATTAATTTAAATGAAACATTCAATGAAACATCAACATCTAAACCTCTGTTATTCTCAATAAGAACTTCTGTAGATGAATGACTGAAATAAAGTCAAACTTTAATCACTTAAACATCTCATTAAATGCTGTTGCTTCAGTGTTTCTTTAACAGAAGATTGACTCATATAGACACTGAGTTGTTCATTTAACACTCATGTTTTGCTGTGAATCACGTCACTGTAACGTCCTCCATTATTAATTGTTTAATTGACTTTACTGCGCAGAATGTAGAGTGGTTCATAAAGTTTAAATAATTTTTTTGTCATTCAAAAATGTTCTGTTATTAAAATTGTATATATATTTGTGTTTTATAAACGTCACAACACAAGAATGCTGTTTGTAAAGAAGTTTATTTGAGCTGGTGTTGTTGAATTACAGGTTATTAAATGCTTTATAATCAACTTTTAGTTTTTCTTTAAGATTAAACCATATTTAATTTAATTGAAACATATATAGACACTCACAATCATTTTAAACAAGTAATTTGTAAAGATATGACTAGAAACAGGAGTAGAAGAAAGTATCCACACCACCAGAATCCCAAGATCCCATGAAATCAACTGATGTGATTGTGCTTTACTTTGATTTTCTTTTAAATAGTCAATATGCTTTATGCCAAATCCTTGAATCATGATCTTCTAATGTCTAGTTGACTGTAAGTGTGTTTGATTGAACAGTCTGTGTTAAAATATTGAGCCATTTTTCCAGAAGAGAATGACTGCAATTTCCAAATGTTTCTAAAAGCCACAGATGAAAACTCATTTTGATTTCATGGGGTCTTTAAAACATATATAGTGCACACTGGTATTTTATACTCTTAAATTAATTTCATTGTACTGATATAAGCACATTATCTGAAGAAAACAGAACAAAAAGTGTTTGCCAATTAAAAAAAAAAAAAGATAGAACAAGGCAAAATGAAAGTGAAAGAACAACACAAACGAATCCTTCACTCTTAATTTCTGCTGCAGATGAAGTTGAGTTTGTGAGATTCAGGAAGGCTGATCCAGCGCTGAACTCCTCCAGACTGAACTGCTCCTTTTCTCTTCTCGAGGTTGCAGTCTTCCGGTGTCGTTCCGTTCCCTGGAGCCCAGTTCTGATAGCACACGATCTCTCCGCTCAACCAGAGCCACATGTTCATGCTGCAGTAGTTGTGTAAACCCAACCACACCGCCTCAGTAGACGCCTGTTGAACCACATTCATCACACGACGCTGAATCTCTTCTGAATGAACCGAGACCAGATCCACATGATTCTGTCTGCAGTATCTCAGAGCTTCAGACCACGTCATCTTCTCTTTGATCAGAATCAGTTTATCTGGACACAAAACAAACCACAAGCAGAAACTAGAGAGAGACTGATCAAAAACAACATGCAGAACAAACACTGTGGAGGAATTTGTCATGTCAGACATGTAGTGTGAACTTTAAGATATCTGGAGGTGATGGATGGATTGTGTGTGTTTGTGAGGATCTGCTCACCTTCATGACACACAAAAGGATATTTGGGTGTAGCAAGGGACATCATTCCAATCTCTCAGAGCATTATCAGTGATCGCTGCACAGTTGTCAACTCCAGCATTATTAGGTTCACCAGACCTCCAGTATCTGAATGAGGAGTCACTCTGATCTGACCACTGCCATGAGACTCTGAACAGACCGATCCAGACATCACCAGATATGTGATGATCACTAATGATCTGCTGAAGCTGTTGATTCTCATTCTGGTTCCTCACACTGACCAGATCAATGTGATTCTGTCTGCAGTAACTCTGAGCGCCTCTCCAATTCATCGTCTGATTGACAAAGACGAGTCCTGTGTTCACTTTAAGAACAAAGATAAAAAATTAAAATAAAAAAAAGTTCATTATTCTCACACTGTTTTATGGTTTGATGTGAACAGGAGCAGCAGTGGAAACATCAGAAACACGTGTCATTCAAGACTGTTTCTACAGCTGATGATATATTGAATCTTCTCAATATCTTCAGGATTATTTTAAAGATTTAACATGAAGTAACATTTGTGAACATCATGATGATTTTAAAAAGTAGCATAATAATTTTGGTAATAGCGACACCTACAGGTGAACAGAATGAGTGTTAGTTTAAACCTGTCATCAGGGTGGAAAGAGTACCGAAAAAATATAATCAAGTAAAGAAACTTATTTCCACAAATGTAGTGTGAGTATCTCATTTAAGTGAGAACTGAGCTGTGGATTCAACCAGCTAATAATAAACACTGAACACTGTAATTAAAAAATTACATCTCTGATCTGTTTTACTCGTCTGGAATACAGTGAGTCAATTAATTCATTTACTTTAATTATTATTGGAACAGATAAGGGGTTTGTATTAGTTTTGTAATCTGGCTTAAAATCTAATTGATCTAGACTACTTAAGAGAATATCTACAAATAGTTCTCATTTACATAAAGTTTGTGTATTGTTCTCTTTACACTTTTTTTTTAAAATTATTATACACATAGCCTAAAAAGTTGACAAATTTAAAACATTTACACATTTGTCTACAAAACTTCTGTATTTATATATTTTCTCACTTAAGATGTACAGAGCCCTTAAAGGGACATGGTGGTGGAAAAAAAATTGCAACTATGGCAGCTGAGAAGGCCATTCTTTGTTCTTTTTGATGAAGTCGGTATAAATACATGTTTAATACTGCAAAATACGCTCGGTGTTACAGTCACTCCTTGCCGTCCAGAAGAGAACATCCCAATCGAGTGAAGGGATTTGTGGAAACTGGTTCCTAATTATTGTGATCAACATACTTGGTCTTGTGAATTAATTTGATGTTAATTACATTTACGAACTGTTTCTTTAATACCGTGTGTTTAATGCATGTTATGCTGATTGGGATGACATTTTTGATACGCCCACCAAACAAGAGAAAACGTATCTCAAACCTGTTGTGAGTTCAGAAACACTTCCTGTTTAATTTCACTCAGGCAGTGGTTCAGACAGCTCTGTACATTAACAATGGAGCAGTTAATAGTTTGATTCTGAACTGAGACTGAAATATAAAGAAATATGTTCAGTGTTTAGTTCAAGACACGGTTTGACGTCAGTGAAAGACACCTGAACGGATAAGTTCAGTAAAGTTGGCAACATATTCACAGATTCAGATTTCCTGGATCAATAACTCATGAGCTAAACTTTGTTAAAACTCAATAACATCTCTTTACAATCGTAGACAATGAGCTACAACCTAATTTTCCTCAAACGAGTCTTCCTCGGCACTGTACAAAATACATTGATCTCTATGTGCAGGAGCTGAAGGGACCGTCTGCAAAGTGCAAAACCTGAAAGTGTTTCTACAAAAATGTTGAACAGCTGTTGAACACCAGGCATGTGCACACATAGACACAGAGCTGTCTGAACCACTGCCTGAGGGAAATTAAACAGGAAGTGTTTGTCTGAACTCACAACAGGTTCGGCAGAGAACGCAAAAGATTTGAAAAATATTTTTTCCTCCCATCCCAATTTTTTTTCCACCACCATGTCCCTTTAGGGGCCGTACAAATGAAATAAATCATTTAGGCAACATAATTAGCCCCAAAAAAAAAAAAAAAAAAAAAAAAAAATTCAATTTGATAAATGCATGCACCTGCATCACACGTCATCAGAGCGTTTCATAAGGTTATACAGAGTTAGACAGACTTCAGTCACCGAGAGCCAAAAACAAACAGCAGCGCCTTTAACAGTTCCTCCTGAACCAAAACAATGAGCTCCTGCTGCGTTCACTCCATGAGTAACTATAATTATGAGATGGAAACCCGTGAGGCTCTACCTGGAGCGTTTCTATTTCAACACAATCGACACCAAAATAAATCTGCAGCAGTCAGGTGGAACAAGTAAAGCTCTGTAAGTTGTTTGTGTTCATTATTATTGTAATGTTCTGTGCTTTGAGCAATAACATTTCTAGCTGGGGTGATCTCACATTGTGACCACAGTATGAGCACACAGTGAGAGCGCTGTGAGGTTACACTTTTACATCACTGAGAGACAAACTGTTGACTGGGTATGATGTTGGTGGTGCTGACCCTTTGTGATGAAGATATTAACATTAAGGCATCAGTTGAAGCGTGTTTTTTTTAATCAGAAGTAAATGTTCTGGAGTTGTTATATTTGGTATATGGTGCATCTATAAATTAATGATTGTAATTTTAAAAAGTTGAACTCACTGTTGTTGCAGATGAAAGTCTGTCTGTTGCTACATGACACATCACTCCATTGTCCATTCTTCATCACAGCACACTCCTCATCTCTGCCATCTGGTTGTCCAGTAGCCCAGTTCAGATAGAGCACAGGTTCACCTGAAGACCACTGCCATTCATCAACACTCGTCTTCTTCAGCCCAATCCAGACATTGTTATTAGGATTAGCACTCACACTCTTCACCTCATTCATGTGTTGTCAACGGTGGCCAGATCTGTGTATTTCTCTCTGCAGTATCTCTGAGCTTCAGTCCAGGTCTTCGCCTCATTTATAAAGTAATACTGACGCTGAACACATTCAGATACGGAGCAGAGAGCTGTGAAAGAGAGGGTTTGATTTAATGCTTTTCATAACAGAGTCAAACCTGATGAAACTATAAACCATCAATAAAACAACAAACACACTCACCAATGAGAAGAAGAATGAAATATAGAGTTTGCTCCATTTCTGAGGAAGAAACACAGTGAAAAACTCAGATAATCCCATATTCATCTTGGAGTAAAAATGATTTAGCAGAAAACAAAATTCCAATCATTCAGACAATATTAACATCTCAAAGTCTAGTTGTGTTTGAAGAATGAACATGTGAGTTGTTCTTACTTTAGAGGTCGTGTGTTTCTGTCCTGAGTCTGATGTTTCTGTCTGCAGCTTTAAACAGTGTGATCATTATATCTGCTCTCATCCCTCTTTCATCACCTCATTTCACATCATTTGTTTATTTCTCAAAACCCCATATCATATTCACTTCCTCTATATTTGTGTGTTTGTCCACCTCTGTCCCTTTATTTGCATGTTGACGTCTGTGTCAGTCAGTATTAGTCTATATTAATATGACCTCAAAAACAAATGATCACAATTTATATTTTAACATTCACAGATAATGCATGTTTTTTTAATCAGAAGTAAATGTTCTGGAGTCGTTATATTTGGTATATGGTGCATCTATAAATTAATGGTTGTAATTTTAAATAGCTGAACTCGTGTTTCATCTCTCTCATCTTCATGTACGGGACTGTCCACACACACTTGCGCTTGACCATTTGTCTACTTGACATTTTTTCTTGCAAGTGTTCAAGTGAAGACCACAAGTGTGTAGAACGTTTGATCACCCAACGGGACACACTTACAGTGTTGTTAAAATGTACAAGGATGAAAATCAACAAAGACTTTTGCTTTTCCTGTTTTAACATCAGGTCTAACTTTCACTGTCACACCTTTAGTACGGTGGAGGAAGCTGTAATCTGCTGATTGGTCAGTTTGAATGTCTCACATTTGGGTTTCAGTCACATGATCAAGGAATAAATAAGATTGTAACTGTTTTCTCTTTTTCTGGGGCCTGTTCTTTGCCTCTCTTTTAACTATTTAAAGTGTAACTGTATAACCATTTGTCATTCATATATGTTTATATATAATATATATATATATATATATATATATATATATATATATATATAAACAATGTGGACACAATCCACCATACTAAAAGAATGCTCTCGTAATGCACAGACTTAACATTACAAATCAATGCATATCATGAAACAGATCTATAAACCTACATTTTGTTTAGATATAGTATGATTACCTGGGAATATCATTGTTGTATCGTCAGAAGGAATCACGCCATATACACTAGGATTTTGTGAATTGCTGCCACTTGTAGACTGTCTGTTGAATGTGAATGCACTTTTCTTCCTCTTTGACTGGAGCCTCAAACAGAGCTCTTAAAGCTCTCAGTAACCAGAGTCACCTGTGCCAAACTACACGAGGCAACAACACAGTCAGCTTTCATCAGCGCTAATTCTTTGGCGTCTGTTTGATGTGTGATATTTTTCCCTGAATGTTTTGGCGCTCTAACTAAGTGAATCTTTCACAAGCAGCATCTCATTTAATTACGTCAACACAACAAATGATGTGATAGGCTATGGTCACGGAACATGCAAATAACTTGCAAATTTTACAGTCATAGCTTGTGAATTCAGCAAAAATGTCACTCGCAAATTAATATTTTTGGTTGAAAAATGCAACCGTTTTATTGACTGTTTGCAGTCTGGAGCCCTGTAACTTAATGCGTAAATGCGCTTAACTAACGTAAATCAAGCAAGCTAGTATGCATAGGCCAGGAAGTGCTGGAGAAATAACACATTAGTGGACTGTAGGAAATAATATGGAATATTTTCCAGAAAACTTCTTGCACAAAATAATCTATCTAGTATCTACGTAGGCCTATGTTTCCTTTCAAAAACTTTCCAGAGCCTTGGAAAAAAACAAAACAAAAAAAAACAAAAAACATACTTTCAAGGATTTCAAGGACTCGCGGGAACCCTGTCTAATACAATTAAATATGAAGTGTCTGTATATGTTATTTTATTAAATTTAAGGGCTTGTTTTGTTTATGGAGAGCTTGGTTAATCAGGTCAGTAAGAGGGTATTAATTACAACTCTTCCTTTTTATTATACAAATGTGTCATTAAAAATGTCTAAAAATGTATGAAACTGACCTGAGATCAGGTAAAACCACACAAGACACTGGTTCATGCACAGAGATCATAGTGGTGAACCATTGAAATTTTGAAACGTTTCAAGAAAGATATGATGTAATGAAGCCTAGTTTAACTAAATCACATGACTTTGGCAGTTTGATACACACTCCAAATCACTGGTTCAATACAAGATTCCCAAATGTTTCAAAGCTTGACGAGCTGTTTCAAAAGCACCCATCACTAGCTTCAGATAAAACTGCCTGCCGAGGTTGAAATTAACATGCTATTACTTTACAAGCATTTTATTATCTTATATAAGATGTGTCTATCCTTTCACTTATAATTGCTGCAGATAAAGTTGAGTTTCTCAGTCTCAGGAAAGCTGATCCAGCGCTGATCTCCTCCACACTGAACTGCTCCAGATGTCTCTGCAGACTCACAGACCTCTGATGTGTCGTTCGCCCAGTTCTGATGACACACAGTCTCTCCACGCACCCAGAACCAGATGCACAAAATGCGGGATTGACGTAAACCCAACCACACCGCCTCAGTAGACGCCTGTTTAACCACATTCATCGCCTCAAGCTGCATCTCTTCTGAATGAACAGCGGCCAGATCCACATGATTCTGTCTGCAGTATCTCAGAGCTTCAGACCACGTCAGATTCTCTTTGATCAGAATCAGTTTATCTGGAAACAAAACTAAACACAAGCAGAAACTAGAGAGAGACTGATCAAAAACAACATGCAGAACAAACACTGTGGAGGAATTTGTCATGTCAGACATGTAGTGTGAACTTTAAGATATCTGGAGGTGATGGATGGATTGTGTGTGTTTGTGAGGATCTGCTCACCTTCATGACACACAAAAGGAAGCTGGCTGTAGCAAAAGTAGTCATTCCATTGTCCCAGAGCGTTCATGATCTCTGCACATTTTTGATTACCTCCGGCATAATTAGGTTGACCAGACTCCCAGTATCTGAATGAGGAGTCACTCTGATCTGACCACTGCCATGAGTCTCTGAACAGACCGATCCAGACATCATCAGATATGTGATTATCATTGATGAACTTCTGAAGCTGTTGATTCTCATTCTGGTTCCTCACACTGACCAGATCAATGTGATTCTGTCTGCAGTAACTCTGGGCGTCTCTCCAATTCTTCAGCTGATTGACAAAGACGAGTCCTGTGTTCACTTTAAGAAAAACAAATGGGGAAAAAAAAGATGAATCAGTTTGTTCATTATTTTTATGCTGCTTTATGGTTTGAATGTGAACAGGAGCAGCAGTGGAAACATCAGTGTAATTTAATGACATTAGCTGTTTTTACAGCTGGTGACATGTTGAATATTCCAATATATTCAGGTCAGGATTATTTTAAAGATATAACATAAACCCAGCAGGCACAGGATGCAGACTCCAAAGTCAGTCAGACTTTGGATTTTGGTTGAAAATGAAAATCGGGTTGTCGTCTAAACCCGACATTTGTTTGATGTCAAACTCCAATGTAGATGTCAATTTTTGGTTATAATAAATGACAAAAAATAAAAATAAAAAATAAATGCAGGGCCACATGTTTAACATTAATGGAAATAACATTGAAGACAACAACTGACTTCAGCCAGAGCCAGCTGAAGATAAAAGAAGACATTAAATCTCTGAAGATCTGATTAAACAACTCCACAGACAGCATTACCAGCTTCACTTATTACTAACCAGATAGACTTTATTTCTGTCACATGTCTACAGAAATTCTTATTGAGAACTAACAGAGGTTTAGATGTTGATGTTTTATTGAAAATGTTTCATTTGGTGTCAGCATTGTGATCAGTATTTGCTTTAGTAGTGCAGTTTGACCCTTGACTTTTTAACATTAGTTTTTCTCTGGCTGTTTTAACTGTGTTTGTTATGGCAAGAGAAAAAGTGATCAGATGTTGTTGACTACTTTCAGAGTCGATTCCTTGATTGAATAGATGTCATGTTTTTAATTTTACATTATGATATAATTGTCCTGTGACAACTGTCCAGCAGTGTTTTAATCCGAGGGATTGTGCACCAACAATTTCAAAGATACACACTGACACTTCCTATATTTAATAATACAAAATCAGTTAATCAGACCACTGAATCTTTATCATCAAGAAGTAGCCAACATCATTTGATCACATTATATATATATATATATATATATATATATATATGGTGAGCTATTTTAAATGAAAAGCAACTTGTATTGCCATATCTTAAAATATGCTAGTGCCATTGTTTTGTCTCAAGATGCACACAAGTAATGTTTTTTTTTTTTTTCTAGTGTACATTTATAAAAGCTACTTAAATACCCTAATTGAACTAAAGCCTAATCCTGGCTTAGGCTAAGCCCTGTGTGAAACCGGCCCAAAGTTGACTAAAACTTGACGAAAAAAAAAAAAAAAAAGGTTGACTAAATATGATAAAAAACTATAAATTACATTTGACACAGGACTAAGACTACTTTAAAAATAACTGACACTAGTTAAGACACTAGTTAGAGTCCAAAGTCTTCCTGGTGTTACTTTGATGTATTGTGCCTGCTGGGAATAGACATTTGTGAACATCCTGATGATTTTAATGTGCTTTAGGTAACACTTTACAAAGAGGTTCATTAGGTAAACATTAGTTAATGTATTAACTAACATGAACTTACCATGAGCAATACATCTGTTACTGTATTTACTAATCTTCGTTAATGTTAGTTAATAAAAAATAGTTGTTCATTGTTTGTTCATGTTAGTTCACAGTGCATTAACTAATGTTAACAAGATTTGAATAATGTATTAGAAAATGCTGAAATAAACATTAACAAAGATTAATAAATGCTGTATAACTGCAGTGCATTATTAGTTCATGTAAACTAATGTAGTTAACTAATGTTAACTAATGAAACTTATTGTAAAGTGTTACCGTGCTATACTTCCATTATGTTCCCTTATGTCTCTCTGGAATACTTAATTCAGACACAAAGAGCTAAATAAGAGTTAAATATGTTGGTTAACTAGTCCATAGACTTTTTTTAACAGCTATTCATACCAGTCTCTCTCACACTCTGTGATTTACTCTACAGGGTCTTTAATTGCAGGTTAAAAACATTGTCTGTACAAAAAAAATGACTCAACATTGAAAGTGTGACAAATAACTATTCTCTTCTAAATTCATTATAAAAGGTTCTATATTTTATTATTGCATTAACATTTAGAATGTTGTGCATCTATAAATTATGGTTGTGATTTTAAATAGTTGAACTCACTGTTGTTGCAGATGAAAGACTGGCTGTTGCTACATGACAAATCATGCCATTGTCCATCCTTCATCAAGCCACAATCACCTACACCATCAGGTTGTGTAGGAGCCCAGTTCAGATAGAGTGCAGGTTCACCTGAAGACCACTGCCATTTATCAACATCCGTCTTCTGCAGCCCAAACCAGGCTTCCTGAACACCTTCATCATTCACAATCTTCTTCACCTCGTTCAAGTCGTTCATGTTGTCAATGGTGGCCAGATCTGTGTATTTCTCTCTGCAGTATCTCTGAGCTTCAGTCCAGTTCTTCATCACGTTTATAAAGTGATACTGACGCTGAACACATTCAGATACGGAGCAGAGAGCTGTGAAAGAGAGGGTTTGATTTAATGCTTTTCATAACAGAGTCAAACCTGATGAAACTATAAACCATAAATAAAACAACAAACAACACTCACCAATGAGAAGAAGAATGAAATATAGAGTTTGCTCCATTTCTGAGGAAGAAATGTTAGAGAAAAACATAAATTTAATAAGAACAGGGCCAGCCCGTGGCATAGGCGACATAGACTGTAAAATTGAATTTGTTAGTTTTACTTTAAAAAAAAGCATGCAGATTGAAAAAAAGAAGGTAGGGGAGATTGTGCCAGGGGGGAAGTAGTTCCACCCATTGTTTCTGGAAAACCATAGAAATTGGTCATGCAACCACATAATTTTGAAAATCATCCATTTTACTCACCCTCCAAAGAAGAGAGACACATGGCATGAAGGTTTTTTTGCCTTCAAAGTAAAATTTCCATGGTCAAGGTTTTTTGATTGTAGTGTCTGAACAATTATAGACAAGTTTGAAAACATTTCACACATGTTTTAGTGCTTTAGCAGGCTGCACAATGAGTCTATACAGATAGCACTTGTTAGCTCTTAACTGCTGGATCATGCTAGTTTCTCAAACTTGCGGGTCCGGGGTGATTTGTGCCAAAGGGCCTGGGTTAAGTTGTGCCAGTGGCACAACTCACCCCCACTTATGATTATTTTCAACATATTATTAATATGTAATTGTACATTGTACTCTTACAATATAGCAGTTAAACTATGTGACATTCATGATTTTAGACCAAAATCCATCATGCCACGCACTTATAAAATGCATTTTTCTGAAAATAAAAAGCATGAAATGTTGTGCAAAAGCATGGTCCAATGTTGTGCAAAAGGCATGAAAACAAATAATATTGTGTGAAAACTGAATTGAGATTATCAAATTATCATAAGATTTGTCAGTGATTTAGAGCACAGCAGAACTCGGTCAGATAAAGGCTTATTAATGAAAGTTCCTGTCAAAAAAAATTAGTTTTAAAAGGGCAGCTATAAAAAAAAGCCAGTGTTGAGCAGCACAAAGGCCCTGACAAAGGCCTGTGTGCCGAAACACGTTGGCAAAATAAAGTTTTGATACATAGCTCCAGTTTCTTAGCTTTTTGTTTATTTTTGACCCCTCCATGCCACAAGTGTTGCTGGTTTTGTTCCTAAACTACAGTGTTGAGCAGCAAACAGATATTTTCATCTTCAGAAAGATTTCTTCCCCTCCCATATTGCATGAGAACTGTGACTTGCTTAATAATGTGGAACAACCAAAAAAGGGTTTCCATAGACCTGGCAAAAAATGATCATCCTAGAGATGGTCTACACCTTCATTTGAGTCCAGCTGTGTTTGATTATACTGATTGGACTTGATTAGGAAAGCCACACATCTGTCTATATAAGACCTTACAGCTCACAGTGCATGTCAGAGCAAATGAATCATGAGGTCAAAGGAACTGCCTGAAGCTCAGAGACAGAATTGTGGCAAGGCACAGATCTGGCCAAGGTTACAAAAAAATTTCTGCTGCACTTAAGTTCCTAAGAGCACAGTGGCCTCCATAATCCTTAAATGGAAGACATTTGGGATGACCAGAACCCTTCCTAGAGTTGTAGAAAGTCACCATCACTGCAGCCCTCCACCAGTCGGGGCTTATGGCAGAGTGGCCCGACGGAAGCCTCTCCTCAGTGCAAGACACATGAAAGCCCGCATGGAGTTTGCCAAGATGGTGAGAAATAAGATTCTCTGGTCTGATGAGACCAAGATAGAACTTTTTGGCCTTAATTCTAAGTGGTATGTGGAGAAAACCAGGCACTGCTCATCACCTGTCCAATACAGTCCCAACAGTGAAGCATGGTGGTGGCAGCATCATGCTGTGGGGGTTTTTCAGCTGCAGGGACAGGACGACTGGTTGCAATCGAGGGAAAGATGAATGCGGCCAAGTACAGGGATATCCTGGACGAAAACCTTCTCCAGAGTGCTCAGGACCTCAGACTGGGCCGAAGGTTTACCTTCCAACAAACAATGACCCTAAGCACACAGCTAAAATAACGAAGGAGTGGATTCACAACAACTCTGTGACTGTTCTTGAATGGCCCAGCCAGAGCCCTGACTTAAACCCAATTGAGCATCTCTGGAGAGACCTAAAAATGGCTGTCCACCAACGTTTACCATCCAACCTGACAGAACTGGAGAGGATCTGCAAGGAGGAATGGCAGAGGATCCCCAAATCCAGGTGTGAAAAACTTGTTGCATCTTTCCCAAAAAGACTCATGGCTGTATTAGATCAAAAGGGTGCTTCTACTAAATACTGAGCAAAGGGTCTGAATACTTAGGACCATGTATATTTCAGTTTTCTTTTTAATAAATCTGCAAAAATGTCAACAATTCTGTGTTTTTCTGTCAATATGGGGTGCTGTGTGTACATTAATGAGGAAAAAAAAATTAACATAAATGATTTTAGCAAATGGCTGCAATATAACAAAGAGTGAAAAATTTAAGGGGGTCTGAATACTTTCCGTACCCACTGTAATTACATAATTGACAGACAGCATTCTATGTATGTCAAGAGGCATCTATTGCCAAAGGCTTTTTGCCTGAAATGATTCACAAATATCATATATTGTGCATTTAAGTTTTTTGTGTTTTCCTAAAAACTACAATATATGACTTATTCCAACAGTTTAATAGGGTGACAATATCTAAATAAACCTTTTTTAAATATTCTCCCCAAAGGCACAACTTACCCCACACCAGGGGCAAGTTGTGCCACAAGACCACTTTTTTCCCAAAAGCTATATTTCTGAAACAATTTATTTCAGATCCAAAGTTATTGTGCACCACATCCTGAAATATAGTACATTCTTAAGTTGAAGGCATTACTGCCATGGCCTCACTTAAAGTCACTTTGAGTAAAAACTGGCACAACTCACCCCACTTTCCCCTAAAGTGAAATAGGAAAAGTATGTTGTACTGATAAATGCTTAGTGAGTATAGTTCACTTACACTAGAGTTCTAGTAATTAAAAAAGAACTGTAGAGAGTACTTGGTCATTTAATTTAGATTTCCTCTTGACTTCATATATAGCTACCATTGTTGTTACCATTGTTGTGTTTTGCATGCTGAATGTTGAAGTCTGTGTGTGACTCAAGCATGGTAATGTAATAAGTTAAAGTAAATACAAGTTGAATGTAACACATTGCTTTTTCACTAAAATCCTACTATTCACTGTTTAGAGGCTTTTGACAATTTCTCCAGGCGCTTTACTGACGCCATTTTCAAGTGACCGTGCCTCTCATAGATATACATAATAAAGGCTAGATGTTTTACGGTGGATTCTCTTATGTCATCTCCAGTGGCCATCTTGTCACAGGCAAGCTTTCTGGCGGGCTCTGTGGTACCTGATGTAAGGTGAGTGATCTGCACAAACACAAATACTCTTATCTTGTTGAAATCTTGACAGATTTACAAATGGTTTGGTTTCTTACAAACGTTATTACGTGGCTATAATTCTGGATGCTTGGACATGTTGAAATTGCAGCTTTTCTTTCCGAAAAACGACTTAATTGTGCAGCATAGTTGTGTATCACGGCTACTTGCGCAAGTTATCAAGGCAAGTTATCAGCATTAACTTCACTCCGTCTGTGGATTAACACGAATATGTCACTTGCATAATAATTGGGAACGCGGTGTATTCTTATATGTTACATAATTGACAGTGTAATGTATTTATACAGGTTAATCAATTTATGGGTGAAATATATGAATATAATAAATCATAAGCCTTATGATTAATTATGATGCATATATCGACCCAAGGGGAATATGCACATATATGTGAATCAATTACAATGAATTATAATCAATTACGTATATGATCAGTTCTAGCTTAATAGTTGTTTAGAGAAACTATCCCAGTTTGTCCAGCAAACTGTTAGTTTACACAGACTATATAAAAAGAAGGTTATTCTCTGGCCACGAGAATGAACTTCCTATTATAGCATAAAAGCGTAAAGCAATGGTGCTGGATCAAAAAAAAAAAAAAAAAAAAAAAAAAAACGTTAAAGTGACCTGGTTTTTGTTGAATGAGCCGCAGAACAATCGAGCATGAATAATGTGTTTAATATATGAAACCTACTAATACAGAGGTTATACATCTAAATATATACAGGATAGGCTATACATAATACAAAGCGAAGAAAAGCAGAAAGAGAGAACAAGTGGCAAACTTACTAACGTCTTATCTAGATTGAGAAACGGTACTTGCATCAGTGCCGTGCTGAGTTTCGGAGAAGTGCCTCTGCAGTTCATTGGCTTCTTCCGTTTCTGCGGGAGGATTTGAACTGAGGATGTGAAAGTTAGTTTCGCCGGAGATGGTGGTCCCAAAAGAATATGAGCACGTGATGGGAGCGCTGTCACCTGAGGCAGTTCAGAGGCAATCGCGAGACAATCGGGAGACACAGAAGAAAATCCTGGTGCTCCTCTTTTATGACAGACAAGCCAACATACCTCCCTGGGTGAAATAGCCAATGACGAGGTGCAAGTTGGCGGGCGAAACTTTCCTTTGTCGTCTTGGCTTGATTTGCATAATTTATGGAGGCATCAGATAGGAGTGTATTTTCTTCACAGTACCATTAAAAATAGAACAGTGCATTTTGCAGTTATGTGACATACATCGGTGAATGAGACGTGGAAAGAGCTTTAAAAGAGACCAAACTTGTCATAAGAAAGCATATAAAAGAAGTTATGGGTTACAGACAAATTTATCATTAGAAATGACACTAGCACAACTACAAACCTAGCTAAGCTTATACAGTGGGAATAACTATATGCAATTTGACATACAACGGCAGTTACATTTAGGCATAATTATATTTTACACATAAAGTCTTCAATGCATGTTTGTGTGTCTGTGTGTGTCCGTGTGTGTGTGGTGTGTGTTGGAATTTGGCTAGTCTGGCCCTTAATCCACATGAGGGCCCCTTTGATGTTACAAGAGCTAGGAAATGGGGTTCTCTGTTCTCTGTCCTCAGTGAGTCCACAAAAGTGTCAAAGTGCTCGTCTTTCTTGGACCGGCCGGAGCTGATCCGTGATTTACACACACAGTTCAGGAGGCTAAAGTCATTCTGAAGATTCCAAAGTTGGTTGGCTAAGACTGATTCTTGTACAGACGTTACAACAGACAGCATTCTATGTATGTCAACAGGCATCTATTGCCAAAGCCTTTTTGCCTGAAATGCAAATATCATATATTGTGCATTTAAGTTTTTTGTGTTTTCCTAAAAACTACAAAATATGACTTATTCTAACAGTTTAATAGGGTGACAATATCTAAATAAACCTTAAATAACTAATTTTGTATTGAATTTGTCTTGCTTTCATATAGCATTACAGGGTCCCAGTCCCACTTTATATTAAGTGGCCTTAACTACTATGTACTTACATTTAAATTAATCATTTGATACAATGCACTTATTGTGTACATACATGTTTTTACATTGTACTTATATTTTAAAAACATCTGCATGTAATTACATCAGTAATTAATTTCTTTGTAGTTACATTTATAATTACACTGTTGACCCATCCCTTACACCTTACCCCTACCCTTAACCTACCCATACCACCAAACCTGTCCCTAACCTTACCCGTATCCCACCTCAATAGCAGAAAATGTGTTTTCCAATTAAAAATGACCCAATAAGTACATTGTACTTACTTTTTGATGTAAGTACATAGTAGTTAAGGCCACTTAATATAAGTGACCCATTACAGTTCATAACATATGAACATCTCCTGTATTATGCTCCACACGTGTAATTGATCACAATCACAATTCAGTAGGTGACACTGTGCCCTTAGCTGTTCCAAACATAACATATCCAAATTGGCAAGGTTTGATAGCACAGATTGCTCATCAAGTGGAGCAGACCATGTTAGCATCTCAAAAAGAGGCTATTGTGGTAAAGAAGAGAATAGAGGTGCACAAACACCAAGGTTAGGTACCAGCAAGACATTCTCAGAAATACCTTCACTTAACTTGACTGGAGTGAGGTTGGTCATGCAGAGTGAAGCAAAAGAGCCCCCAGTGTATTGTGGCGATGCATCAGACAAGCTTAGTGTGCGCGAATGGGAGGAGCTGATGGACACGTATCTGAGAAAAAGAGGAATACGTGAAATGGTCATACTGCTACAAGACATGTCACTGCTCATGTTCAGACATCCCACGAAGATGATTAAGTGGATGTTGGCTCTCCAATAGAGCCAGGTGAGTGTAGCAGAATCAGCACTGCACACACCACACAGAGTGATGACAACTGCATGAGAAATTAGTCTTCTTGATCGTGCACACTGTTCCAAAATGTCCAAATGCAGTCTCTAAGCAAGTTCTGCAGAGTATGCAGATCCCACGATCACTTAACTGTAGAACATTGTCGTCGAGAACATCTGTGTTTTGCATGCCTTCATATGCCCGGGCATAGTAAGAGGGAATGTACAACTGACAGGTCCAGGCCTGGCCTAGCACCATTCCGGGGTCCACCAAATTTAAACTAGATGGCTCACGTTTGGAAGGGGGATGCTTGAGCATAAGTAAAGAACCCCTAGAAAATAATGATCTTCACCAGCTTTATGAGAACGCATGTGCACAGGCTCCCACTGGGATCAAAAGTGATAGTGCAAAATGTCCAGGCAGTTGAGGCATTCGACGATTTGTTCTATGCACCAGTCAGTGTAAATAATGTGTTTTCAATGAAGGAAATGCATGATACAGGTTCCACGGCTTACACTTTCAGTGACAAAGCAGAAAAGATGTTAAGTGAGAATGTACTGCCTTCACCCACACCACTTTGAGAAGTCATCTTAGTAGGATGTGGTGGCAAGGTTACAAGACCAAAATGTATGTATGAGGTCGAGTTGAAAGTTTATGGAAGAGCTGCCTAGTACCCATCCTTGTTGTACCCGGCAAGCGGGATGATTTGATCATTGGCACAAATGTAATCAAATTCCTTGCTCATCGCATGAAAGGTAGCAGTGATTACTGGAGACTTGTTTCTAATCACAGTGTGGAACCAATGGCAGGATGTGAGTAGTCCCTGGATGTTATGGCCAACACGTGTCGGTGGAAGGGTTCAAAGCTGCCAGACAAGGTGGGAACCGTCAAGCTACAGCAGAGTGTTACCCTCTTAGCAAAGCAGGAACATCTTGTCTGGGGAAAGTTGCCAAGAAATGTCCCCTTGTCCCCAGGGAGCACAGTTGTTGTTACAATAGGACCAGGCAGGAGACAGAAGATAGGAATAACAGGTTGTTTATTGAACACAAGCAGAGTATAACGATGCAGACAGGTGAGTAGCAGATGCACTTTGGTGATGTACGAGTGATATGGAGAATGACACAGTCCTTTGTGTTTGCAGAGTGACAATGGAGAATGATACTTGCTGAATGGAGTAGATGACTTCAGACAACACTTCACGCCAGATAGGAATCGAGGAGAGGAGCTAGGAAACCCGGAGTACAGGTAAGTAGCAAGAGGAGTCCTTGAGGTAAGCATTCAGGTAAGTCCTTTGATGCAAACGAGACCGGACAATGTGACTGTGTGTGAGTGTGTCTTAAGTAGTGCTGGTGATGAGTGTGCTGATGAGGTGCAGGTGGCGGTGATCAGAACTCAGGAGATGGTGTGCGCTGTGATTGGAGGGTGCTGGAACCTGGCGTGTCTGTGACAGTTGTAGTGGAACCAACAATTTCAAGGTCTGCGTTACGAGACGTCATGGTCAGGTGGGTTGTCACGCTATTATGGGGTGATCGCTGGGTCCCTGTAAAAGTCACCAACTTCTCTGACAAGCCAATCACTCTAAAGAGAAATCGCAAATTAGCAGATGTGTTCCCGTGTGTTGCAGTGGAAGATTTTGAACTTTTCCAAGGGCTGAGTCGAGCTGAAGTGTTCAAGGAGGAGAATCAGCGTTCACCTAATTCACCATCTGATTTCAGACGTAGATTGGAAACTGTTGGTCTTGCTGATCTTGACATCCAGTCTTGCTCTGTCAGCCATTAATCAGAAAGAAGTTAGTGCAGTTACTGTAGAGATACAACGATGTGTTTTTCCAAGTATGCGTTGGACTGTGGCAAAGTAAAGGGTTTGTTCATTGCATTCGGCTAATGGATGAGCGTCCGTTCAGACTCCCTTATCGAGAGTGCCACCAGCAAACTACCAAAAGTTGCAGCAAATTTTGTCCCAGACGGAAGAACAAGGGGTCCGTAAGCGAGTATGCTTCCCAGTTAGTCCTAGTGTGGAAGAAGGATGGCAGTCTGAGGATATGCACAGATTTCAGATGGTTAAATGCAAAAACGATAAAGGATGCACACCCACTTCCACACCAGTCTGACTGCTTAGCTGCTCTGGGCAGAAACACACTCTCGCACCATGGACCTGACGTCAGGATTATATAACATACCCATGGCCGAAGAGGACAAGAAATATACTGCATTCACGACTCCTGTAGGGCTGCACGAGTATAATAAGATGCCGCAAGGTCTATGCAACAGCCCAGCCTCCCTTATGCAGATGATGGTAATCATCTTTGGAGACTTAAAATTCAGCAGCTTATTATGTTACCTTGACAACCGGTTGGTGTTCGCTCCAAATGAGCGGGAAGCATTAGAAAGGTTAGAGGTCGTGTTCAGTCATCTGAGGCAGTACAATCTTAAGCAGAGGCCTAAGAAATGCCACCTACTGAGAACCTCTGTAAAGTTTCTTCATTATAGACAGAGATGGAGTTTCTGTAGATCCTGCTAAAGTTGAAGTTATCTCGAAGCTGTCTAAGTTTGATTTGATGGAAGATGACAGATGTACTCCATCAGTGCAGAGAATTAAATCAGTCCTTGGTATGATCTTATATTACCAACATTTCATTCTTGGATGTTCTGCTTTGGCGAAGCCACTTTTTGCTCTCACAGATGGGCAGAGAAGGAAGAGAGGATCAAAGGGAAAAACTAAAGCAGGAACTTACAGGAAGCTCAAGCCCACAGATTGGACTGAGGAGTGTGATCACGCATTGTGTAACCTCAAAGAGAGCCTGCTTAAAAGTGTGGTTTTAGCACACCCTGATTTCACTCGACCTCTGATTCTTGCAATCGGCGCTTCACTGGACGGTTTGGGAGCAGTATTATCTCAAGTGCTTGCAGGCGAAGAGTGAGCTTGCCCAATCGCATTCGCCAGCATGACCCTGAGTAAATCACAGAGGAACTATCCAGTTCATAAGCTCGAGTTTCTGGCACTCAAATGGAGCGTGTGCAAGAAATTTAGCCATTGGTTAAAAGGTCAAACATTCACAGTCTGGACAGACAACAGACACTAAGAGTAAATAAAACTTGCTTAGACAAATCCAAATTAAACCCTGTGACTCGTGATGACACATTAATGTCCGAAGACATGAAATGGTCATACTTAATATACTTAAAAATCTTCTTTAGTACTTCTTAAGATAATCTTAAGAGCATCTAAGTGTACTCAACTGTGCTATTTTGAGACACCATGAAATATGAACTAAAATGTGCTTTTAATATACTATCTCTGTATTTAAAAAATATATTTAGTTAGCACTTGTAGTACACTATGGGTTCAGATGTACTATAAGTGATATCTAAATACATTTTTTTAAATACACATCTCTTCTGTATGTGCAGTGAAGAAATCACAGTGAAAGCAGTATGAGCAGTGTTGCCAGAATTTAAGCCCATGACAACATTAAATTAATCCACATGCTTTATGCTAAAAATAAGACCAAAATATTGTGACCAGCATCTGCTCACTTTAAAAACGTCTCAGGTTACGTATGTAACCGTGGTTCCCTGAGAACCATGGAACGAGACTCTGCATTTGAAACGCTTTGGGGAGCGTCACACGTGACACAGTGTCTGAAAGCCAACTATCCAACAACTCCAATCCCTATTGGCCGGCGACAGCCTATGACGTAATATTGCGCGACCCGGAAGTATAAAAGGAGCGCCTGGAGAAAGTCGGTATCTTTCGTCTTGAGGGACTGTTCTGCAGGCAGCCCGAAGCATGGCAAGGATACGCAGTCTCATTCCCTGGTTCTCAGGGAACCATGATTACATACTAACCTGAGACGTTCCCTTTCGA
Source organism: Culter alburnus (assembly GCA_028476615.1). Classification (NCBI taxonomy): domain Eukaryota; kingdom Metazoa; phylum Chordata; class Actinopteri; order Cypriniformes; family Xenocyprididae; genus Culter; species Culter alburnus. The sequence continues at coordinate 16,667 of JAOTNS010002127.1, read as the reverse complement.
AAGGGAACTCGCTCTGCGTTTGAAACGCTATGGGGAACGATATACCCACGCCGCCTTGCTTAAGGAGAGTGCATGCCAAATAATATGGCTGACAAATGTCGAGCAGTTTCAAAGGAAACGCTTAGCAACTCACCCTCGGGTCACACCAGGCTGTCAGTGACAGCATTCCCTATGGCCAACAGCCCAAGCTGAGCCTCAAAGAGGCCTTCCGTAGAAAGCCCACTAAGGCCGCTCAAGGCATCTGGAGAAAGTTCCCTTTCTTAAAGGGAATGTGGCCAGGGAACCAAGAGGAGCCCCGGCCAGTCACTAGAGGGGAAACAAAGTCACCCCCAATGCTACCAGGGAGGCCAACCTGGTCTGATGTAGGACAAACTTAGTCTTGGCCAACCCTGTCTCAATACGGAATCTCCATAACACATTCTTCAGTGAAGAGAGCAGGTAAGAGCGACTGCAAGAAGGGCAAGCGGAGAGACAGGCATCCTGGAGAGCAGAACTCAACTGAGTGCTATGAACCCTCGTATTGAGGGGAGTATAATCCGCTCATCCTAGGATCTACTCAGCGCTTGATTATTTGCACTGAGGAGGCTGTGCACTAGAAACCCTGATACAGGGGAGCACTTGAACACTTGAACACCTGCCTTGCTGGGAGCAGGACATATGACTTAGTAACAGTAGTTAAACTGTAAAGTACCCACATGGCAATCCACCTAACACAATCCAATGAGCAGTGTACTTGGTAAAAGAACCTTTTTACTCTTTAAAGCAAGAGGAGTATAATGTACGTCAGCACGCACTAAGTAAGGCCTTTGATGGGACTATGACCTCAGCAGACATGTGGCATCAGCTTGTGGCAGTGTTTAAAGCAACAGGAAGGATAAATAACCGAACCATAAGGAGGTTAAATTATCACCTTGGGCCCTGGCCAACCAGAAGTGTATTCAGTAGGATACTGATAGCTCTCTAGTAAGAGGATTACACAACAACATACGCTAGTATGTTCAGAAAAGGCAGCCCAGAGGACCTAAAAACTTTAAGACATACAGCGTTAGTCTAGTGGCCATTAGGGTTCTAGGAGCAAAAATAGAACCAACCTAGATACTAGGTAGCTATTTAGCTCAACTAGAGAAACCCAGACTCAAGGAGGCTGATGTAGTTAAAACCAAACCTCAGTAAAGTTTTACCACAAAAACTGGCATCAGCAAGTGGCGACCATAACCATACAAACCATCAGGCCATGCATTCAAAGATTAGTTTCTAAAAGGAAATGTATATTACACCACATACTCCACAAGAGGCCTGCTCAAGGTCACTCAATAGAGGTGGGGCATGGCCAATTGTGGTATTGGATTCACAAGCCTCCTGCCAGCATGTCAGCTAAAAAGGAGACCTTAATAGGGCCTAACCTAGTAAACACGTGGCATCAGCCAGTCCAGGACCATACCAACCATCAGGCCATGCATTTAGTGAAAAACCTTTCACGCATCATACTGTGAGAAGGAATGCATATTACACCACACTCAACGAGAGGCCGGCTTAAGGCCTACTCAACAGAGGTGGTGTGTGGCCAATGGTGGTATTGGATTCACAAGCATCCTGCCAGCATGTCAGCTAAAAAGGAGGCCTTATGGGGCCTTCAAGTTCAGCAACAAGTGGCGTTCAGCCCGTTTGTCCATATAAACACAAACTGTGCCAACATGTTAACTAAAAGAAGGCCTTATTAGGGCCTAACCTAGTAAACAAATGGCATCAGCCAGTCCAAGACCATACCAACCATTGTACCAACATTCTCAGACCTCAGTCATACAATGAAAAGGCATCATGTCTGAGACTAAAAGGATTCAATCACCGGACAAAACGGCATCATGCCTCAGACTGAAAGACTTCTGGTCTCAGGAAAAACAACATCAGGTGTCAGGTCTCGTACAATTAGGCATCGGACGAAAAAGCCTCAGACCAAAAGGCATCAGACATAAAGGGATCAGATGAAACGGACTTAGAAAGAAGCAAATTGCCCCGCCTCAATGTGGCGTCACATGCACGCAGTTTTCTTACAGTAAATGTTATACTAATTTGTAGCAATAAAACATATTCCACTGAGATTATTTTGTAAATTTGTCACTAGTTTTATTGCATGTATAAAAAGTTAGCTAAATAACACATTGCAACTAGCTTGCATTGCAAACTATCGTGAACGCATATGAAAATTAACCATGGTTTTATTATAGTAAAAGTGTGGTAACTATAATTTTTTTGTTGGATTGATACTATTTGTGTAACAATAATTTTACTACAAATACCATAAACTATAGTGTAGCAAAACCATGCTCAATTAGTGGTTACCATGGTTAACTACAATAACCATGTTTTTCTGCAGACCAGTCTGAAAATTGCCATGTTCTTTTCTGTATAGAACCTAACCAGTGTAATATTTAATTAAGCTGTAAGAATAATATCAGGTAGCCTATAGCTGTTACAGTCTCACTCACGTTCTGTTTGTTGTCATATGTCACAGATCTCCTTTGTTCTGTTTTCCCCACCATCATCAGTCACCATGGACACTAACTTGATAGTCACAGCTGTTTGTCACTTTGGTTAATTGCTCTGTGTTTTTAAGTTCCTGTTTTCCCTATGTTCATTGTCAGGGTCTCGTCTTTAGTGAGTTGTGTTGCGTTTCTGCTTGTACCTGTTGGATCTGTCAAGTAAAGACTTATTTTGTAGCTTATCTCTTTCGTCGTGTGTTTCCTGCACAAGCAACTTGTAACAGAAGACCGGACCTAAAAAAAGTGATTATAAGCGTCGCGCTTATAAAAGTTTTTTTTTTTTCCCCAGTTTCATGTTCAGTGTTTTGTTTTCCATTTTGTTATCACCCTGTTGGCACCATGAACACTGCACCAGTTCTACTAATGTGCCTTGAGCAGGGAACTCGCTCCCTCAAGGAACATTTAATGGATTATTTGTTTCTAGCCCCTCTCACCACCTTCCCGGATGACATCCTGTGCTCATTCCTGATCGCCGGACTCAACATCTCCACAAGAGCACAGTTATCCGGGAGGGGTCCTCAGGGGAGCTTCCAGGAATTCGTGGAGTGGGTGCTGTGTCCTGTGGATCGCCGCTCACCGTCGGACCTGTCGACGATGGCGCCAGCCCCACTCACAACCCAGTGCACAACCAAGACCACCCAGATGGCGAGGATCGGCAGCTTGAGCCCACCGCAGACCACGTGAGGGACTCGACGTTTGAGCCAGCACCTGTTGGAGCGACCGAGCCGAACAACGCGATGGAGCCTGAGCAACACGAGTCTGACCAGGCGTGAGAGTCGGCTGCTACATCCATCGCCGAGGGAGTTCTAGTGGACATCGAGGGCATGGAAGTGAGCCCCACCCACCCTCCTGCCACTGAGAGTGAGTTTCTGGATGTTGCATGGGACTTACGTCATTTTGGAGATATTGAACCTTTTGATCTGTTATCGGAATCTGTCAATCATGTCCCCAGTTCTCTGTCCCCACCCATCCTCCCTCTCCCACCACCACTCCAAAATGACTTTGAGACTGTTTTATTTCATGTGGATATCTGTACTACCCTTCAACATCATCTTCAGTCCCCAACCAGTTCTGCTACCCTGTCTTCGCTGTCTCCCATCAGCCCCTCTGTTCCACCTCTACCTCCTCTCAGTGGCGTGGTTACACTGCTGGACTGCTAGGAGTCATCTCCTCCAGGGCTTCGGGAGCCCGTGGCTCCGGCTCCAACCTCTGCATGCTCCACTCCACTTCAACCTGATGTCCTGACTCCCACGCCTGCGCTCCTTCCACCCTCGGTGTCAGCAGTGACCATCGGACTTTCGGCTTCGCTGGACTCCCTCGGTACGTCGGCTCCGCTTCGGAGATGATACCAAACTGTGCTCTGCAAAGGTAGCTTTTATTTGAAATGCTTTTGAAATTAGATCAGATTTAAAAATGAATGTGGCATAGTAACTTTTTAAAATGTACAAAGAACAACAACATTTAAAGCCCCACATTCTTCAGTCTCACAGTGATTAAAAACAAGCCATGATGTTTAATAGCAATCATCATCTCTCCCGTTCCATTGTATTGTCTATTATAGTGCACAGGTTGGCATCTGCTGTCACATATCTCCTGCTCTTCTGCTATGAAAGATGAAGGGGAATCAACGCCACAGAGATTATTGTTCTGTAGGTGGTTCACCCAAATATTTTCCCTCCCAGTATTAAAGTTCAAAGGGAGAAGGTGTTTTCGTCTGAACTCTGCGTATCGGTCAATGTTCTGGTGATCCGCTCCATCGCTGAGAGCCAGAATGAAGAGGAGCGAAAGAAGAGCCTTTGATCTCATCCTGAAAACAAGAAAAAAAATTAGGGTTACACTTTATTTTACAGTGCCATAGTTACATTGTAGTTACTCAAATAAGTACTGAGTACTATTAATTAACTACATGTACTTACTCTAGAGTTACAGTTAGGGTTAGGGTTTGGTTTAGGGTTAGTTACTTGCAATTATGTATAATTTACTGTATTACTATAAGTACATGTAGTAACATGTAACTACGGCACTGTAAAATAAAGTGTTACCAAAGTTAGACATTTAGTATGAAAGCAAACACCAGACATGAGACCAGAAGTGAGTCATGTTGGGGAAGTCTTCAACATTTCCAAAATATTGATTTTTGACTATTTATATTATTTTAATGACTAATCGAGCAGTTGGTTGTAAGGAAGCCTTGAATAATTAGAATCCTCCAGACCCAAATCAGACACTAATGATTGACTTACATTTGACTATGATTGTTATGAGTTTCAAGAACTATGATTATTTTAAATACTTTCAATTATTCACAAACTTTAAAGATGCAAAGAATCATCAAAACTATTGTAGGAACCGTGGACGAACCAGACAAATGAATCATTCAGATGATTCTTTCAAAACATAATTCCAGAAACCCAAACTCATCTAATTTTTGGCTCCAGCCCGTCTACAAAAAAACCCTGCTTGGTACTTTCACGACACCTATGCTTCCTGACAGAAGGAGAGGTGACAAGCTCAAGCTATTTGTGACAAACCAAATGGTCACCAAGAAGATAAAGAGTCTTTGATCCCCAGATCAAAAGAGACAGAGAGACAATGCAGGCCTCTTTTGTTTCTCTGAGTGACCTAACTTTACAGGAAAAAAAACAATAAAGACTGTTTCTACAACTAAAACTGCTCCAAACAATTTGAAATGGGCTTATCAAACATCTTTTAACTGCATGCATTTTATATCATGTCCACACATACTACCTGTAACCGTTTATGCTTTAGAACACCCACAATTCATGTAAATGTGATAACTTTGAATGGTTGAATGAAAGTATTTTGTGTCGGATATGTTTTTAATTGTCTTCCTCTCTTCTAAATCATGGCTTGAATGAAATCTGTTTAAAATGTATCTGTGGCAAGGGGGGCGTGGTTCAGCGAACGCTGCAGCGGTGGAGAGCGTCAAGAGACGCGCAGTGAGTGAGTGGGTTAAGTGCAAATAACAAACACCTGTCTCTTGTTGTAGTAATTGGTGTGGAGAGAGTATTTAACGCCAGGAGAAACAGGAGCGAGCGAGAGAGAGAAGGACTACTGGCTGCCACACTCCTGGAGACTTGCTGTTGTGATTTTGGAGTGTTTATTTTTGTTTATGACCGCTTGGTGCCTGTCTGCACATCTTTTGTTTGATTCTACACTAATAAAGCAGCCCGTAGTCAACGCCGATCCTTGTCATCTTCCTTCCTATTTATACAAACTTTGTTACACTGGTGCCGAAACCCGGGAAGGAAGACGGACGCCACGCCATGCAAACGCCCTCCGCCGCACCATTTGCGGAGCTCATCACGTCCCTCGCGGTCATGCAGCGAGAGCAACACCAAGCCCTGCTGGACTTACGTCAAGATCGGAGAGGCGGTTCCAAACCGTCCTCCAAGTCCAGCAGGAAGACCGCGAGAGGTTCCGGAGCTGGATGGACCGGGAGGTTCGGCCGGAAGCTTTGGAACAACGAGCTGTGCCCACCCATATTCCACTCCACAAAATGGGGCCTGAGGACAACCCGGAGGCATTCCTCGACCTCTTCAAGAGGTCGGCTGAAGTCTGTGGATGGCCAAGGGACCAGTGGCCGATGTGCCTGGTCCCGCTGCTCTCCGGGGAGTCCCAGGCAGCGGCACAGCAGCTTCCGGTGCAGAACCTCCTGGTGTTCGAAGATCTGAAGAGGGCCATCATCCAGCGGGTCGGCTTTTGTGATGGCCCAACAGCTCCGGGACTCCTGCCGCAAATGGTTGCTGGCCGACGGAAGCGACGTGGAGATGATCATCGACCGAGTGGTACTGGAGCAGTTCATCACTCGGCTGCCCAGGAGGACGGCCGAGTGGGTCCAGTTCCACCGCCCCATGTCGCTGGAGTCGGCTATTCATCTTGTGGAGGACCATATGGTGGCGTGCCCAGGAGTCAGCGAACCTCTTCCATCTGCTTCTCTCTCTCCCTCTCTTCCATCTCCTTCTCTCTCTCGCCCTGTCCCTCTACCCAGGTCCCGTCCACCCGGCCCTCCTCGCGTCCTGCCCCGGGAATAACACGTTCCCTATGCGGCGCCACGAGTCCGCCCAGGGGGTGGGATTGCCGTTGGCCGGGTGGACCCCGCTCCTGTTTCTCCGCTCTCTTCACGCCAGCCGCTTAACCCACTCTCTGCCACCGGAGCGGCGGGGAGGTCTGGGCCGGCCTGCTGGCGTTGCGGGGACCCGGACCATTTTGTGGACAGGTGCCCAGTTATGGAGGTGGGGACAATGATCCGGGTCCCGGATGTCCCGCAGGCTGCCCCCGGTCAGGCTGGGTGGTACCAAATACCTGTGAGTATCAAGGGGGGTACCTATCAGGCATTGGTGGATTCAGGATGTAACCAAACCTCGATCCATCAAAGTCTGGTACAATCCGGGGCATTGGATACGAGCCGCATGGTTAAAGGTGCGGTGTGTACACGGGGATGCGGTGGAGTATCCTATTGTGCCAGTTATTATTTAATTTCAGGGTCAAAAACATAGTGTTGAGGTGGCAGTTAATCCGCACCTCCGGCATCCGTTAATTTTGGGAACGAATTGGCCAGCGTTTACAGAATTATTGGGGGTTTTATGTACGGATGCCTCTTGGGGAAAAAATGCACTGGAAGGGAATGCGAGTGTGCAGGCGGGAGAGACTGAACCGGGACCACTGGGTACTGCCTCAGGGGAACAGAGCGAAATCGAGAGAATTATTCTCTCGGAGCGCGATGATTTTCCCCTGGAGTAGTCTCAGGATGAGACGCTAAAACGTGCGTTTGAACAGGTCAGGACCATCGACGGTCAGCCTCTCCATCCTGGACAGCCACTTACCTATCCATATTTTGCAATAATTAAAGATAGGTTGTATCGAGTGACCCAAGATGCTCAGACAAAAGAAGATACAACACAGTTATTAGTTCCTACGAGTTCCTCCTCATTCTAATCCAATGGCTGGTCATTTAGGACAGGGAACGATACTAAATCGCCTCATGACCCGATTTTTTTGGCCGGGCATTCACGAGAATGTGTGCAGGTAATGCGCGGCTTGTCGTGAATGTCAGTTGGTAAACCCACCGGCCACCCCAAAAGCGCCTTTGCGCCCCCTCCCATTAATGCAGGTCCCCTTCGAGAGAATTGGCATGGACCTCATCGGGCCATTAGAGCGATCAGCACAAGGACATCGTTTTGCATTAGTCATTGTGGATTATGCAACACAATATCCAGAAGCAGTGGCTCTCCGCAACATTTCCGCTAAGAGTGTTGCTGACGCACTGTTTTTTTTAATCTCCCGAGTGGGGATTCCTAAGGAAATCCTCACTGATCAGGGCACGGTGTTTATGTCACGGACGTTACGCGAACTTTACGAATTATTGGGCATTAAATCGATTCGGACCAGCGTCTTTCACCCACAAATGGACGGCCTGGTCGAACGTTTTAATTGCACGCTTAAGACAATGATTTGTAAATTCGGAAGACGCCAAAAATTAGGACAGATGGTTGGAACCCCTGTTGTTCGCTGTGCGAGAGGTCCCGCAAGCCTCCACGGGGTTTTCCCCCTTCGAGTTGCTCTATGGTCGCCAGCCCAGGGGCGTGCTGGACGTCATAAGAGAGACTTGGGAGGACGGACCTTCTCAGTCTAAAAACTGAAATTCTGGACCTGAGAACAAAACTCCACACTTTGGGGCGGCTCTCTATGGAGAATTTCTTACAGGCTCAGGACAAACAGACCCGGCTCTATAACAGGGGAACCAATCTGCGTAAATTTGCACCGGGAGACTTGTATTACTATTATGTGCTTGTATTACTCCCAACGTCAAGTTCAAAATTACTTGCAAAGTGGCAAGGACCGTTTGAGGTCACACGGCAAGTTGGAGGGCTCGATTATGATGTAATACGCTCAGATAGGAGAGAGCACGTCAGATTTATCACCTCAATCTCCTGAAAAAATGGAATGAGGGAGAATCAGTGATGCTGGCGATGGTGATTAGCGGAGAGGATGATCTTGGACCAGAAGCGAATATAAAAAAACAATCTCTCGCTCTGGCCCCAGGGGGAGATCACCTCTTGCCCTCCCAGCTCATTGATTTAACCAAATTACAGGCGGAGTTTGCCGACATGTTTTCTCCCCTATCCTACAAACCTCATTCAGCACCATATCGAGACAGAGCTGGGCATGGTTATTGCAGCCGGCCGTATAGATTACCTGAACACAAGAAAAAAGTAGTTCAGGAAGAATTAGGTGCGATGCTTGAAATGGGGGTAATAGAAGAATCCAACAGTAACTGGGTGAGCCCGATAGTTTTGGTTCCTAAGACGGACGGCTCAGTGGGGTTCTGTGTGGATTTTCGCAAGGTGAATGCTGTGTCGAAATTTGACGCATATCCAATGCCACGGGTTGACGAATTGCTTGACCGGCTCGGTATGGCTCGTTTTTATTCGACATTGGACTTGACAAAGGGTTATTGGCAGATCCCCTTGTCTCCGTTATCCTGAGAAAAAACAGCTTTCATGACACCGTTTGGATTACACCAATTTGTTACACTTCCGTTCGGGTTGTTCGGGGCACCGGCTACCTTTCAGCGGCTGATGGACAGGGCCTTACGGCCCCATGCTGCATATGCGGCTGCCTATCTGGATGATATTATTATATTTAGTAATGATTGGCAGCGGATATGCAGCATTTGAGGGCAGTCTTGAGGTCGCTGAGGGGAGCCGGGCTCACGGCCAACCCGAAGAAGTGTGCGATTGGGCGCGTGGAGGTAAAGTATCTGGGCTTCCACTTGGGGCATGGACATGTGCGTCCCCAAATTGATAAGACTGCAGCAGTTGCGACCTGTCCACGCCCCAAGACCAAAAAGGAGGTAAGACAGTTTTTGGGGCTGGCGGGATATTATAGAAGGTTTGTACCTAATTATTCGGACCTCACCAGCCCCTTGATTGATCTTACTAAAAAGGAAGCGCCTGATACGGTCCAATGGACGGAGCCGTGCCAGCAGGCGTTTACCCAAGTAAAGGCTGCTCTGTGTGGCGGGCCGTTGCTTCACTCTCCTGATTTCTCTCTTCCTTTTTTGTTGCAGACTGATGCGTCGGACAGGGGGCTGGGTGCTGTCCTGTCCCAGGAGATAGAGGGGGAGGAACGGCCGGTGCTGTACATTAGTCGCAAGCTCTCTAAGAGAGAGACTAAGTACAGCACCGTGGAGAAGGAGTGTTTGGCCATCAGGTGGGCTGTCCTCACCCTCCGCTATTATCTCCTGGGACGGGAATTCAGGCCGGATGGCTCCCTGGCCTGAGTCGGGCGGTGTGGGTATGTGGCAAGGGGGGCGTGGTTCAGCGAACGCTGCAGCAGGGGAGAGCGTCAAGAGATGCGCGGTGAATGAGTGGGTTAAGCGCAAATAACACACCTGTCTCTTGTTGCAGTAATTGGTGTGGAGAGAGTATTTAACGCCAGGAAAAACAGGAGCGAGCGAGAGAGAGAAGGACTACTGGCTGCCACACTCCTGGAGACTTGCTGTTGTGATTTTGGAGTGTTTATTTTTGTTTATGACCGCTTGGTGCCTGTCTGCACATCTTTTGTTTGATTCTGCACTAATAAAGCAGCCAGTAGTCAACGCCGATCCTTGTCCCGTTGAGAGTCTTGCGTTCTAAGTTTTTCCGCAAAGTTCAACCAACGACTTTTGCCGCTTCAACTTTAACTTCAGCCACGACAAAGAGACTTCCATTCATTTTGCCTGCAAGTTCAAACGTGATTGGGTTTTACCAAACTACCATCTGGACCTGTAAGACCCTGCAACAGATCATCGACTTGGAAAACCCTTCTCTGCACGATTCACATTTTAAGTCGACTCAAGCAAGTACCTCCAGATTTTAAAGCTGAACTGGTACATTAAATTAATGATTCGTGGTTCGTTCAGGTCAGATCTTTGAAGTGCATGTTTTGCTATAAATCCTGCTCATCATATCACTCTCTCTCTTAAAACTCTTTCTCTCTCATTTCCTTTCTTTCTGCAATGTGTATGAATATGTGTGCGTGTTTGTGTTAGAATAAATAAAGTCTCTTGTAGATTTTAGAAGAAAGTGTCTTGTATTATGTGCTTGTATTATTTAATGTCTTAAACTGTCGATTTTAAGGTCTAATCAGTTTTCACGATTGGATATTCATACCTGCTACAGGAGCTGAGTACGGCTCGAGCAAATGAACGCTGGACGATTCAGTTGCTCGGTCGTAAACTAAATGACACTTTTTAATTCCCTATAAATTAATTATTTAATTTGAGCTAATTTTGCTCCTTTCCTTACACTATCTTCATTTCAACACAATGAATATTATTACACTTTACACATGTTACATAAAAATTTGAGCTGGTAAAGTTGCCTGTGGCTCTTCAAATCTGTCATGTGGCACTTGGAATAACAGTGATATTTTTCTGCAGTGTTACTTTAACACTATTTAGAGAGGAACAATATGAACCCTGAGCTGATTTAACTCTGGGGATTTTACTGTGTAGAGCTGATAATAAAAAATAAGTTGAAAGAATGTCATTCAACATTTCTATTATTAACATTGTATATATGTTTGTGTTTTATAAACGTCACAACACAAGAATGTTTGTAAAGAAGTTTATTTGAGCTGGTGTTGTTGAATTACAGGTTGCAGAAACTTTATACTCAACTTTTAGTTTTTCTTTAAGATTAAACCATATTTCATTTCACTAAGACATATAGATGTTCACAATCATTTAAAATCATTTTAAACAAGTAATTTGTAAAGCTATGACTAGAAACCGGAGTAGAAGAAAGTATCCACACCACCAGAATCCCAAGATCCCATGAAATCAACTGATGTGATTGTGCTTTACTTTGATTTTCTTTTAAATAGTCAATATGATTTATGCCAAATCCTTGAATCATGATCTTCTAATGTCTAGTTGACTGTAAGTGTGTTTGATTGAACAGTCTGTGTTAAAATATTGAGCCATTTTTCCAGAAGAGAATGACTGCAATTTCCAAATGTTTCTAAAAGCCACAGATGAAAACTCATTTTGATTTCATGGGGTCTTTAAAACATATATAGTGCACACTGGTATTTTATACTCTTAAATTAATTTCATTGTACTGATATAAGCACATTATCTGATGAAAACAGAACTAAAAGTGTTTGCCAATAAAAAAAAAAAAAGAACAAGGCAAAATGAAAGTGAAAGAACAGCACAAACGAATCCTTCACTCTTCATTTCTGCTGCAGATGAAGTTGAGTCTGTCAGTCTCAGGACGGCTGATCCAGCGCTGATCTCCTCCAGACTGAACTGCTCCAGATCTCACTGCAGAATCACAGTTCTCTGAATCATCAATCGCCCAGTTCTGATAGCACACGGTCTGTCCGCTCACCCAGAACCAGAGGCCCACAGTGCAGGAGTGACGCAAACCCAACCACACCGCCTCAGTAGACGCCTGTTTAACCACATTCATCACACGACGCTGAATCTCTTCTGAATGAACCGAGACCAGATCCGTATGATTCTGTCTGCAGTATCTCAGAGCTTCAGACCACGTCATTCTCTTTGATCAGAATCAGTTTATCTGGACACAAAACAAACCACAAGCAGAAACTAGAGATGATCAAAAACAACATGCAGAACAAACACTGTGGAGGAATTTGTCATGTCAGACATGTAGTGTGAACTTTAAAGGGTTAGTTCACCCCAAAATTAAATTTGTCATTAATTACTTCACCCTCATGTTGTTCCACACTCGTAAGACTTTCGTTCATCTTCAGAACACAAAAAAAGATGTTTTTGATGACAGAATGCTGTCAGATTTCCTTCCATTGAGATAAAGAGATCATAATTCCATAATTCATATATTCCATAAAGAGATCATAAAACTAATCAATGAGTCGAGTGGTTTAGTCCAATAATTCTGAAGAGAATCGATCGCTTATGATGAACAGATTTCATTTAGTCTTTTAATCGCATGTAAACATTGATCAATGAACATAAACAGAAGCTCAAACTAACTTGTATAACACAAAGACAAACCTCTTCTGGAAGCTCAAATGAGAATGAGCCTCATTGGTTACTCGGCACATTTGAGTTTCCAGAAGAGGTTTGTTCTTGTCCGTTATACATGTTAGTTTGAGCTTCTGTTTATGTTCATTGATCAATGTTTGCATGCGAGTAAAAGACTAAATGAAATCTGTTCATCACATGAAGTGATTGATTTCTTCAGAAAATTTGGACTAAACCGATTCATATGGATTAGTTTTATGATCTCTTTATGGAGTTTTTGAAGTGTCAATTAAGTTAAAAAAGCAGTCAGTGGAAGGAAATCTGACAGCATTCTGTCATCAAAAATATCTTTATTTGTGTTCTGAAGATGAATGAAAGTTTGGAACAACATGAGGATAAGTAATTAATGACAGAAATTTCATTTTGGGGTGAACTAACCCTTTAAGATATCTGGAGGTGATGGATGGATTGTGTGTGTTTGTGAGGATCTGCTCACCTTCATGACACACAAAAGGATATTGGTTGTAGCAAGGGACGTCATTCCATTCTCTTGGAGCTAAATGAATGACCGCTGCACAGTTTTCATTTCCTCCAACATTACTAGGTTCACCAGACCCAGTCTCTGAATAAGGAGTCACTCTGATCTGACCACTGCCATGAGACTCTGAACAGACCGATCCAGACATCACCAGATATGTGACTATCATTGATGAACTTCTGAAGCTGTTGATTCTCATTCTGGTTCCTCACACTGACCAGATCAATGTGATTCTGTCTGCAGTAACTCTGAGCGTCTCTCCAGTTCATCGTCTGATTGACAAAGACGAGTCCTGTGTTCACTTTAAGAAAAACAATAAAAAATTAAAAAAAAAAAAAAAAAAAAGTTCATTATTCTCACACTGTTTTATGGTTTGATGTGAACAGGAGCAGCAGTGGAAACATCAGAAACACGTGTCATTCAAAGACTGTTTCTACAGCTGATGATATATTGAATCTTCTCAATATCTTCAGGATTATTTTAAAGATTTAACATGAAGTAACATTTGTGAACATCATGATGATTTTAAAAAGTAGCATAATAATTTTGATAATAGCGACACCTACAGGTGAACAGAATGAGTGTTAGTTTAAACCTGTCATCAGGGTGGAAAGAGTACTGAAAAAATATAATCAAGTAAAAGAAACATTACTTTACAAAAAATGTATTGTGAGTAAAGTAAGAAAGACTTGTCCAAAAAAACTACTGGAGTAAAAGAGTAATTTATTTAAAAGTCTCATGATGAAGTGAGAACTGAACTGTGGATTTGACCCGCTTATAATAAACACTGAACACTGTAAAAAATGAAGAAAACAGTGTAAACTGTAATTCACATTATCTTTGATTGTTTGTCAAAGAGAATGAAGAATATCATCCAACAGTTTATTTTTTACTGACAACTTTTATAAATAAATCAAAACAACACAAAGATTATTACAGAGATGAAAACATGATAAAGTTATTTTCAGTGCAGTGCATTTTCAGTGCATTCATCACCTCTTAATAAATACTGAGAGATCTATTGTTGAACATAAAATATCAATGTTCAGAACAGTGCAAAGAATACAATAATAAATAAATAAAACTCATATAGTTCATCATCACACACCAGAGGTGGTTTAAACAAAGAGAGATATTGTCAATTTATCTTGAAAATGGTGCCAGTTTTAAGATTAAAGAAATGAGAATCACTAATATTATCACAGTTTTCCTCACCTAATGCACACTGCACTGGATTAGATAGTGAGCGAACACAAACTACACTGTAATTCCATTCATTGAATGAAAACTGCCAAAAAAAAATATAATTACAGGAGTGAATCTGCTCCATTGCTCCACAAATCACTCCTGAAATTGCTGTGATTGACAGTGATAACTGTAGCAACAGACAGACAAAACATTTGTCAGAATAGAGCGGTGCATTAAGTGCTGTAGAGTAAATGAAGATTAATAGACCTGCAGCAACACAGAGGAGAAGAAGAGAACAAGTCTGGTTATCTGAGTGCTTCAGCAGCTGTAAAGTTTTTTTTTTTTTCAAACATTTGTACTCTTTGTCCTAGAAAAATTAAATTTAGTACATCTGATTCGTCTCTTCATGCTGATGGTATTCAACATCTTACATCAAGTCTCCGCCTGTTACAGTAGCCATTTTTAAAAAAGTGCAGTATTCCTTTTTTTCGCTACTCCTCCTTTAAATTTTGTCCAATTTTGTCCAAACTTTGATCAGATGATCTTTGGGCTGAGTCGCACAGAAATCACTGAACAGGTTTTTTTTATTCATCTTTGTTCAAAAGTTACGATGTCATGAATTAACAAGGTTGACCTGAAATTGGTATAAAGGCTGTATCTCGGCCAATCTTTGAGCAATCAAAAACAAAAATTGATTCGCTTCATTGGAACCATGATCTGGGCCAGTATGTATAAAACTTCTCAGAAATGATCTTAAGAATATTCTGAAATTTTGACTTAAAGGGGACCTATTATGCAAAATTCACTTTTGCATGGTGATTGGACATAAATGTGTGTTGGCAGTGTGTGTACACAACCAACCTATAGTGATAAAAATCCACCCACTCCTTTTTTTTTAATCCCCATAAATCATAAGCAGTGTCTCAGAACAAGCCGTTTCCAGATCCCTGGCAGTGTGACGTCACAAAAGCCACAGCCCCGGCCCACAAATGTTGACAGACACTGACATTTGAACATACCCGCCCTGAGTGCAATCACAGCGAGTCCACAAGGTTAGAAACAATGCACCTAATTTACGGTTTTAGTGGTGTAAGCGGTAGCGTGTTGGGCGTGGAGAATTTCCTTTTGATGCGATTGATTGGGTTCAAATCTTCCTTATACCGAGCTCGCTCTTCTTCCTTTTCATTTATTTTCAATAAAAATTAAGAAAATGTTCTAAAAGTGGAAGTAAATTGCCTAACGAGTGTTTAATAGGCTAATGATAAAATAATTTACCCTCTGATATTATTGCATGCTGTTAATTTACAATACTGAGGTGCAAATAGTAGCCTATGTATCTGCCATATAATGAATGAATGAATGAATGAATAGTTCAATAACTTACCATTCTGCCAGTTTTCACCTTTGATATTATAACAGTGATAAGAATTAATATGGGATACCCAGAATCATCAAATATCTAAATTAATGCATAACTAATGATTAATTTCTAATTGAAACACAATCTAAGAGTCATAATCATTTGAAATTGGAGTCAGGGCCCGTATGTATAAAACTTCTCAAATGCTCTTAATTCTACAGAAATGTTGATTTGCTGCTCAAGAAACATTCACTATTTATATTATCAGTGTTAAATGCAGATTTTTGCTGCTTAATTTTTGTGGAAATCCAATTTAAACATTTGTGGTAGGATTTTAAAAAACAGAAAAATTAATACTTTAATTCGTCATACTTTAAAGTGATAAAGTGAGTGAAGAGTGAAGACATTACAAATGTTACAGAATAATTCTATTTAATAAATGCTTTAATAAATAATATATTGGATAAATACATGTAATAATTTCAAATAAATGCTGTTCATTGAACTTTTTCAAAGAAAACTAACAAATATCACAATTTCCACAAAAATATGAAGCAGCACAACTGTTTTCAACATTGATAATAATTAGAAATGTTTCTTGAGCAAATCATCATATTAGAATGATGTCTGAAGGATCATGTGACACTGAAGACTGGAGTAATGATGCTGAAAATGATCACAGGAATAAATTACATTTTATAAAATATTTTTTTATAAAATATAGAAAACTTTTTTTTATTTGTAAGAATATTTCACAATGTTGCTGTTTGTACTGTATTTTTGATCAAATAAATGCGGCCCTGGTGAGCAGAAGGAGTTTTTGACTTTAAAAATTTTTTTGATTTTAAAATCAATAATTGTTTCCAAACTTTTCGCAGGTACTTTAATATAACAATTCTATTAATACATTTAATATATTATATTAATTATTATCATGATTATTAAATGCTGCTTTTTAATTTTACAGAACAATAATATGCATTATTAAAATATATGGCATATCTTTTATGTGATAAATAT